>CM053594.1:33645466-33660999 GCA_028646575.1 Pseudocheirus occidentalis | reverse complement strand
AGGGAACAAATTGTGGGAGGGGTCTTACAGTGGGATCAATGTTCTGGGCTGGGGGGTAGAGACAAAAAGGGGAGAAAATTTGTAACTCAAAACCTTGTGGAAATGAATGATGTAACCAAGAAAATAAATTAAAATTAAAAAAAAATTTTTAAGGACAAATTTTCTCTAGAAGGATACGGGTAACAATTTTGTTGGGGGTGATTCTCTAGGTATAGGACAGTTTCTTTATTGTGTTCTAAGGACTGTTTGGGGTCTCTATTTATGTTGTGGGTATAGGTGGTTCAGGAGATAGAGTCCTGCACTTGGAGCCAGGAAGATTTGTCTTCCTGAGTGGCCTTGGACACTCACTAGTTGGGTGATCCTGGACAAGTCACTTAACCTTGTTTGCCTCAGTTTCCTCATCTATAAAATAAGTTGGGGAAGGAAATGGTAAACAACTCAAGTATCTTTGCCAAGAATACCCTAAGTGGGATCATAAAATTCAGACGTGACTGAACTGATCAAACAATAATTTGCCATCTATCAATTTAGGAACGATTGAGATCTTTGGATGTATAATTCTGGTCATTAGATGTTCATCTTTCTTGGTGTTCCACAGGTGCTAAATTTTGGGAAAATGCTGTGATATGTTGGATGGATTCTACCATTTCTTTATATAGTTATTACAGATGAATTAGCTCAGACTTCTTAAGGATAACCTTTCTGCAATTTGTGGTAGTAAAGATTTGGCTCAGAATCATAATCAGAAACCCCTTTATTTCTTTGAACAGATCCACATAACAAAGCCTGTATTCAAGGTTTCTTTGTCAATCTATACTATTTGTTGAAATAGTTCGTGTGGACGTCAACCATGGAGAACCTTTTGCCTCCACTCATGGATCTTAGCCATGTTACAGGCTCCATCTAGAGAGGAAATATTTCATTTTTTATTACCTTCAATAAAATGCAATGGTCTATATCTGTGGTCAGACTTCAACACTGTTTGGTGATGTGATATCTGTTTCAGAATTATTTTTGTATATTTCCCGCCTCTTTAGCACATTTTGAAAATAGCTCTCAATTTTCTCCCTCATTTTTGATGAAAAACATTTTAATTTTTTTAAACCTTCATTTGAGTAAAGTCCTATGCTTTGTTAATGTTGATGCAGGTTTTTGTTGGGACACTTTTCAAATGTGCTGTTTTCCATTTTACTACTCCAAAAGGATATCTTAAGATTGATTTTGCATAGGTGTTAATTATTTTCAACCTAAACTTTCCATCAGGTTTATGTTTAAGTTTCAGGATGCCAGGAATTCTCTTGACATGAGCAGCTTTAGCTTTCTCCTTTGCCCTTTATACTCAGTGTATCTTGCCCAGAGGCCACCATGGTATTTCTAAGTATCACCTTTACCTCTTGGTTCTTTTTGACCTTTATACTCAGACTCAAAAATCTGTGGTCTCTATTTTTCTTAGCATAAGAATGAAACATTAAAAATGAATACTTATGACATTCAAATAGTATTGTGACATAATTGGAGAACATCTCAATGAGATGTAAAGTTGAATAATGATGTTTTTTTAGGAGAGTTACATGACTGGAAAGCATCCATGAAGCATCATGTTACACTGGAAGGAACTTTGATTCTGCCCTGAGTGAAATGCTTTCTCTAGGGCTTGTTACCTGTGTGCACTTGGAAAAGCCATTTAATCTCTGAGGATCTGTTTCCTCATTTGTAAAATTTAGAGGTTAGACTTGATGTTCTCTGCAATCTTCTCCAGATCTAAGTTCCTTGCGATCCTCTGTCAGTCTGTCAGTCAACAGACATTTGTTAAGTGCACACTATGTGCTACCACTCTGCTAAACTTCGAGAATACAAAGTAAGGCAAAAAAGTGCCTATCTTGAGGTGTTCAGTCTAATTGGGTCTATGAATATCTTTCTGCAAAATAAATAATGTTTTCTCAAGATTTCCACTTCAGCTTAGCATCACGCTCAGTTTTATTCAGGAGAGACCATAATGGGCTACTTATTATTATTATTATATTAATATGGAAATAAAATATGTGACCAGGAGTACTATACCATCTCAAATAACTAAAATTTGAAGGGCAATGTATATCCAAGAATGTACTAGATAGACTGCAAGCCTTGGAATCAGGGGCATGGGTTCCAATCCCCCAGCCATGGGAATGTCCCTTGCCCTCTCAAGGCCTCTGTTTCTTTATAAGCTTTATAAAATAGGGATAGTATTATTTGTACTATAGACCTTATAGGCTTATAAAACATGCTTCTACAAACTTTAAGACACTATGTACTAATCGAATTTATTATTATTTACTCTAATGTTTTGTTTGTGAGATCTGTTCATATGTTATAAAAAGGGAACTAAAATAACAGATTATAGACCATCAAAGACCTCAAGCAAGTCTCCAAAACCTTTCTACTGGCAGATCTCCTCACCCCTGCCTGCTTCTGAGAGGAAGAGATGGCAGGAGAAAGGTAGGCAGAGATTTTCGTTCAAAGAGTTTCCTGTTCCTGAAACTGCCAGAGTAACAACATAAGGGACAGAATCTTTTAAGGAGCTATCTCCAAGCAATTCTATTCCCTTAGTTTTCTGTTTGAAGTCTATATGCCACCTACTCTTTCCATAACCAATTTAGACTTGAGAGTTAGATGAGTCTGAAAACCTAAGTAGGAAAGGAAAATCTGGTGATCTGGAGGCTCAGTGAGACAGAAAGCTATGGACTTGGACTTATACAGTAGCTGACATCTAGATAATGCTTTAAGATTTGCAAAGGGTCTTGATATGTTATCCCATTCCAATGTAAACTACTTCTTCTTCTCCTTTTTTTTGGGGGGGGGCAAGGGAATCAGGGTTAAGTGACTTACCTAGGGTTACACAGTTACTAAGTGTCAAGTGTCTGAGGCTATATTTGTACTCAAGTTCTCCTAACTCCAGGACCAGTGCTCTATTCACTGTGCCACCTAGCTGCCCCTCCAGTGTAAACTTCTTGGAAGCAGGAGATGTTTGGGTTTTCCTTTTGTATTCCCAAAATTTACTACCATGCTTGACATACAGTAAGTGCCGAATAAATTTTTACTGATGAACTGATTTATCCTTGCAATTGCTCTATAAGGTCAGTGCTATTATTACCTTCATTTATACATCTGAAGATAGGCTAAGTTACTTGCCCAGAATCATAGAGCTGGTAAGTATCTGGGTCTGCATTTGAACTCAGAGCTTACTGACTCTGGGTCTAACACTCTATCCACTAATACAGATGGATAGATAGATAGATAGATAGATAGATAGATAGATAGATAGATAGATAGATAAATAGATAGATAGACAGACAGACAGATAGACAGATGATAGAGTGATGGGGATAGAGATTGATAGGTGGATAGATAGATAGATAGATAGATAGATAGATAGAGGGATGGATGGATGGATAGATGGATGGATGGATGGATGGATAGAGTAAAACATTCATGAAATGCTTATTTTTACCAGGCACTGTGCTAAGCACTAGGGTTACAAATATAACCAAAAAAAAACCAGTACCTGCCCTCAGGAAGTTTACATTCTAATGGAGGAAGACTACATAGAAAGGGGATTTGGAATCTGAGGTTAGAGTCCAAGATGAGTGGGGGCAAAGATAAGGAGGATGACTGGAGTGCAAGCAGCATCCTGTGGAGATGACTAAATAGTGGCATAATAGAAATTCCTATAAACCTGCTAATTAGTTTTAATGACATTTTATTTATTCATTTGACAAATGTCTCCTGAATATCTAGTATGCTGGGAACAATAGAAGATTAAAAAATTATAAAAAATGGTCCCTCTTCTGGATGAATTTATACCCTGGCTTGGGAAAGATGACACATTCAACAAATCTGCAATACAAGCTGTGTTGGTAAATGACAAATGAATGGTGGAGACACTAGAGGTGCAGAAGACTGTGAGCAGCATGTGTACTCATTACTTCAACTCCCAGTACTGCTTTATTTTTTACTGGCATTCAAATCCAAGAGAACATAGGCTGAACGCAGCCTTCTGGAAACATGACATTCTGCTAAAGTCTGATCAAAAGCAATAAATCTCAACACAGTCTATCATGGCATCTGTGAGCCCAGGTCCCTGACAATGACCATGTGATTTGATCCTGGTAAGAGCTCAACAAATGTTTGCTAAATTGTAAATTTCACAGAAGATAGTCCAAGGGGAACCTGCTTGGATGACTTGTGTATTGCATTCATTTCCTCATGCTGAGGATCTAAAGTGGTCAGTTTCAAGCCAAATGGTCTCTCTGCCACAACATTGATCTGTCCTCTCTGGGAGCCCCATTCGTTAAGCTTACAATGTACAATGAATAGTGGGCCACACTTGGAGTCAGGAAGACAAGCGTTTGAATCTTGCCTCAGATACTTCCTAAATGGGTGACCCATTTCCTTATCTATAAAATGGGAATAATAATAGCATCTGTCTTTCAGGGTTGCTTTGAGGTTCTAATAAGATATATGAAATGTGAAGGACAAATCTTAAAGCACCATCCAAATCCTAGTTATTTTCTGTTTTTTTTTTTTTTTGGAGACATGATCAGAATTTCCTTTACCATGTTAAAGCTCAAGACAGGTATATTCCAAAGGCATGTACTTATCTGGAAACCAGCTTGTGGGGGTGGCTGAAAATTGATAATCATAATCCTGCTCTTAAGATTCATTCCCTGACAGGTGTCTTTCATGAGAATTACATTTTCTCTAAAAATGATTGGCCACCCACTGCTCCACAATCCATATATTGTCATAACGCTTATTAGTCAAGACTGCAGATCCTATTGGTGCGGCTGGAGGAGTGACAGAGAATTATCTATCAGTAATCTAATCCTACATGTCTGGAGAAAGGAGCTGATATTATCAGCAAAAAAACTGTGTCTTGCTTTATTGATTTTTATATTAATATTAAAAAAGTTTCCAATGAATAGAGTAGTGATAAAGTGATGAATATTTTCACTTTCCCTCCTTGTCTTCAATATCCCTCAGCTAGAATTCTTACTTGGTCACAAATGACCCATTCCCCTCTTTTATGCAAATACACTATTGAATGTGAATACCCATAAGGTGGCTCATGGCCAATTTCCAGCTGAGGAAGCCAAACCTTTATCTTCCAAGTCCCTAATCAGCCTAGTTTGCACAAAATTTCACTTCTAAACTGATAAAATTATTCAATTTTTTTCATTTCCTCATATTGTATATGATTGAAAACTCACTGAGCTACCCCTACAGTAAGATCTGTTTTCTTTTTTCTTTAATGAGACCAATTTTATGATGCCACTCTCTTTCCAAAGATGGTCTCCATATGGGAAAAGTAAAGGACCATGAGTTAAGAAGCTGGCTGGTTTAATGGCTAGAGAGTTGGACCTGGAATCAAGAAGACCTGAATTATGTGACTTTCACTAGCTGCGTGACCCTAGACAAGTAACTTAATCTCCATTCCCTTCAGTTTCCTTATCTGCAAAAGGGTGATTAATAATACCACCTACTTCTCTGGGTTGTCATTAGGATCAAATGGACAATATTTATAAATTGCTTTGCAAAACTTAAGGTGCTGCGTATCCTGTGATTGTTGTTGATAATGATAATGATGAAGCCCAGTGCTATGACTGAGGGAAAAGAGCTAAATTTACTGCATGGAAAATATGGTTCTAGGCCAGTGGTTCTCAACCTTCCTAATGCTTCAACCCTTTAATACTCGTATGTGGGCAGATCTGTATGTGGGTAGATCTGCCTGGAGATGGATAGAGGAGCCATGTCTCGGTTCCTAAGACCATCAGAAATATGTATTCTCCAATGGTCTTAGGTGACCACTGTGACCCCTGTGAAATGGTTGTTCAACTGCCACGACCCACAGATTGAGAACCACTGTTCTAGGCACTAGAACACATATAAATATATATTTCCTACCCTTAAGGAGTTTATGGTCAAGTATAAGTAATAAGATTTACATAGATATAAACAAGCTCTCAGATTTAGAGCTGGAAGAGCCCCTATTGGTCATCAAACCCAACTCTTTCATTTTGCTGATGAGGGAATTGGCTTTGACAGAATTCATTTGACTTGCCCAGGGTCACTCAGCTAGCAAGTATCTAAGGCAGGATTTAAATCATCTGCCTGATTCTAAAACCGGCATTAAATCTTTCATATTATGATATAACCTGTAAATATATAGGGTGTCCCAAAAGTCTTAATGCAGTTTATGCTCTAATAGTTTTAGATTTATTGCAAAATAAAATATAATGCAATATGATGTCAATTAGTACATTAGAAGCGAAAAGTTTTTAGATTGAGAGAGGAAGAGATTCCTTCCAACTTGGGCTAGGGACAGTGAGAGAAAGAGATCAGGAAATGTTTTCTAGAGGAGGTATCATTTGCATCTGGTCCTCCGATATTTGACTGGTTACAATAGGAGTAAATGGCTAAAATAAGATGCTCTTCTGGGTAAAAGAAGCAACCTATAACTTCCAGTAAAAATGTATTCAGTACCTACTGTGCCACGTCAAATCAACAAACATTTAGTAAGACTTATCCTGTACCTGACAGTGTTAAGCATTGGGAACTCAAATACAAAGAGAAAGAAAATGGGTCCTTGCCCTCATTGAGCTTACATTCTAGAGGAGAAAGACAATATATTAAAGAAAGCTGAAAAGGAGAAGTGGTGAGGATGGGAGAGATAAAGGTACCAGATGTGATAATAAATAATAAATAATAAATAATCTTCAGTCAAGAGGACAGCCTGGAAGAGGAATGAAGACTTGGATCAGCCTGGGCATTCTCTCTAAATCAGTGGTTCTCAACCTACCTAAATAATGCTACTACCCTTTAATAGTTTTATGTGGGCTGTGGGAAGACCTGCCTGGAGACAGATAGAGGAGTGGTGTCTTGGTTCATAAGACCATCAGAAATATGTTTTCTGATGGTCTTAGGTGACCCCTGTGACTCCTGTGAAAGGGTCATTTAACTCCTAAAGAGGTTGCAACGCACAGGTTGAGAACCGCTGCTCTAAATGGAGATTTTGTGGGAAACCAAATGATCAGAAGGAGAGGCCTCAGGTCAGAGGGAGTATTCAAGAGAAGGGAGCAACAAAGAGGTGTAATAAACAAGTACCTAATTGTCAATACTGGCAGGTTTATCTGAACAAAATCTTGACTGTCCTTTCCCAACAATCTAAGGGGTGAAGCGATCTGTCAGGATGATTGAGTAAAAGGGAATAATTACTTCCTAAGTCAGATACACTAGATTCACATCAAGGCATCCAAAAGCTAAATTTGACATTGTTTTGGATAATTCTTTGAACTTCTTTTATTATTAATCATCTGGATATAGTCCACCTTTTGGAGGGGAAGAAGTGGTTAGTTGAAATAAAAAACAACAACAACACACACACACAAATAATGGAATAGCAAAGGGGTCTAAGTAGGGAAAGGAAACTGAATTTTGCATGTTTCTTGGACACAAATAATATCTAAAGAGAAAAGAAAATCATTACCACAAAGTGACATCAACACAAAAATTGACATCCACAGTCTTGGAGACCTCTAAACACTTGAAATACAGAAATAGTGACCTACATTAGCACTAAAGTTACAGTCCTAGTGAGGTATGAATTTGATATGAAAGGAAATCATTTTAGAACAAAGGCAATTCAATGTAGAAAAAAATATAGAGGAAAATATGGTTATTTCCATCTAACAATTTTGAAGGACTTGTACCAGTTCTTAATAGAGCTCTGGCAGAGGTCAAAGAATCAGAGATTTAGAGCTGGAAGGGATTTCAAAGGCCATCCAGTATAACCCCTATCATTTTACAAATAAATAAAATGAGGCCATGAAAAATTAAATACTGTGTATAGTAACACAGATCTAGAACCAGAGGGGACCTCAGAAGCCATAGGTTGCAAACCAATCATTTCTAAGCTCAACCTTCCAACCCTTTTCTACTTTTCCCACCCCTATCTAGGTGAGATATGGGTGCAATGCTAGACTGAGTGTCAAGAAGACCAGAGTTCAACTCCTATCCAGTGTGACTGTGGATGAGTCAAATAATCTCTCTCAGTCTTAGTTTCTTCATCTGTAAAAAAGGGATAATGATAGCACCCATTTCATGGGCTTGATGAAAAAACATAATATATGAAAAGCACTGTGTAAAACTGAAGGTGTTATCCAAACAATAGTTATTATTGTCATCTGCCAAATATTTCCAGCCTCATATATACTGAGATTTTTGTTTGTTTGTTTTTTAAGATGGATCTGGATGTATGCCTTTAGTGTTGTAGCCTAATTGTGTAATTCTAGGCACATCACTGAACCTCTGAGTTTCCTTATTTGTAAAGTATACTGTAAACCTGAATCCACTAAATTACTATGATCCTCTAAATATATTCACTAAATACTAGGTTAAGGAAGAAACTCAGGGATCACCTAGCCTGAAATTCATATATTACACAGAAGAAAACTATGATTTTTAATCCCTTCAATATCCATACGTTTCCTTCCTTTCCAGACATCTGCCAATTTACTTCCCTTCATGTACATTGTGACCCATTAATAGTGACTTCTTTGCTATTCCTCACGCAAGATACATACTCCTCCTCCTGGATGTTCATTATCACTGACCTTCTGTCATGCTTGGAATTCTCTCTCTCCTCATTTCCATGTGCTGAGTTCTCTGGCTCCATTTAGGTTCTCTCCTTTACCTATTTTCTTCCAGTTTCTGTTTCTACCAGTAGAGGTTAGTGTTTTTTTCTCTGAGATTACCTCCACTTTATCTTGTATGTAGTTTGATTGTACATAATTATTTACATAACCTTCCCCCCTCCCCCGCTTCTTCCCCCTTAGATTGTAAGCTCCTTTAGGATAGAGACTATATTTCCATCTCCAGTGTTTACTGTAGTTCCTGGCACACAGTAGGTGCTTAATAAATACTTCTTGACTTGACTTGAGGCCCAAGGCAGTCCCATAACCACTTAGCACCTCTCATTTCCTGACTTGCTTTCCATGATACCACACTGTCTGTCACAGAGAGATGCATTTCTAGCTCTTATATAATCATTTTCACAATGAAATGGTTCAAAGAAGGTTGCGCTGGAAGCTCTGTCCTAAAACATGGGACTAATCGTCCAATGATGATTTTTAAATATTCAACTCATTGGCAGAACCCCAATTATCCTTCTCTTGTCAATTAATTAAAACCAAGATGAGTGAAATACTGATTTTTATTTAAAATTTAGTAAAAAATGCAATACAATTAGATGGCACCAGACGTGATCTCAGCAGGGTTTCAATTATTCTATGGATAATAGTTCCCTAATTCAATACAAAGCTGTAATTAAGAATATAATTAACTTGTGAAGTTCCACTGATGTCATATACCACAAGAGTATATAATGAGCCTCATTGTTTTAGAACAAAATCTTTTACCAAGTTGAATTATTCCAGTGGGGGAATTGCGTGTTTTTTTTTACTTATCAATTAAGTGCATAAAATAATTTCTCATGGGCATTTAGCCAATAGAATTATTTAAAAAAAGAAAAAAGAACTTACAAACAATTAAGGCTGTCCAAAAGTGGAATGGATTGCCTGAGGAGGCAGTGGGATTCCCTTACTAAGTGGTGTTCAAGAAGAGTCTGGATGGCCACGTGTCTTTTATGGAGAGGATTCTTTCATCAGGAACAGCTTGGATAAGAAGGCTTCGGAGGGTCCTTCCAGGCTGGACTGCTGTGATTAGCCCACTTTTCAATATGGGGAAATAGCCTCAGATAAGTGGGGCAACTTAGGAATTATGAAAAACTCTGGCTTTGTGACCTTAGGCCAAGTCCCTTCACCTTCTTGAGCTTGAGTCTCCTCAGCTGTAAAATGGGGATAATAACTCTGGCACTTTTTCTCTTCAAGAATTGTGCATGTGTGAGAGGGGGGCACAGTCAAGAAGGCAGAGTAAAAGTAGGAAATTACTTGAACTAGATCCCAATTACCTCAAATACCTGTAAAAAAATGACTCCAAACAAATTTTAGAGCTACAGAACCCACAAATGACAGAATGAAATACGTCTCCAGCTTAGGACAGCCTGGCAAACCAACTACAAGGGTCTAATGTACTGGGTTGGGAGTGGAGTGCAGTCCCACATGGACAATGCTGGCACAGACCAGCCAGAGCAGACCTCAGGAGATCGAATCACTGGCAGCTGTGGTGTTTTCCAGACTTCTCAACCCACAAATGCCAAAAAGAAGGTAAAAGGTCAGTGGGGAAACTGTTGGAACTGGGTGAGAGAAGAGCAAGGTCCGGCCCCTTCCCTTGGAGCAGTGGAGGTGGCTACGGCTGCTTCCAGACAGCCAGGTCCATAGATGGTCAGGGGACCAAGCCACTGATCAGAGGGAAATTGCTGGAATCTCTTTGCTGGTGCTGAGGCAGGATTCTCTTGGTTTGCCCTGCTTGGATCTGGGTCGCAGTCTTGGGTGGTGGTCCTAGTGTGAGGAATGCTGGCGTGGCAGAGCTTGTTGAGGCTGTGGAGAGACAGCCCCTCCCCCTCACAGTTCTGAGGCAGGTGCCTAGAAGAAGCTTTGACAACAGCTGTACAAAACCCCAGAAATTTTGGACACAACACGCTCCACTCTGGAAGCAGAATTCTACCTTGGCAAAGAGCTCAAGTCAAGTATTTTTCTGGCAAGATGAGCAAACAGAGGAAGAGAAATCAGACTATAGAATCTTTTTTTTTTTTGGTAACAAAGAGGATCAAAACATAGAACCAGAAGAAGACAACAAAGTAAAAATTCCTGCATCAAAATCTTCCTAGAAAAATATAAATTGGTTACAGGACGTGCAGGATCTCAAGAAGGATTTTGAAAATCAAGTAAGAGAAGTAGAGGAAAAATGGGCAGAGAAATGAGAGTGTTGCAAGAAAATCATGAAAACAAGTCAACAGCTTGCCAAAGGAGACCCAAAAAATACTAAAGAAAATAACATCTTAAAAAATAGACTAACTCAAGTGGCGAAAGAGGTCCAACACCTTAAAAAATAGACTATCTTAAGTGGCAAAAGCCAATGAGGAGAAGAATGCCTAAAAAAGCAGAATTGGCCAGATGGATAAGGAACTTTGAAAGTTCACTGAAGAAAATAATTCCTTCAAATTTAGATTTGAGCAAATGGAAGCTAATACCTTTATGAGAAATCAAGATATTATAAAATAGATCCAAAAGAATTAAAAAAAAATAGAAGGCAATGTGAAATATCTCATTGGAAAAAACACTGACCTGGAAAATAGATCCAGAAGAGATCATTTAAAAATTATTGGACTACCTGAAATCCATGATAAAAAAAGAGCCTAGACAACATCTTTCAAGAAATTATCAAGAAAAACTATGCTGATATTCTAGAATCAGAGGGTAAAATAGAAATGGAAAAAATTCAACAATCAACTCTTGAAAAAGATCCCCAAAAGAAAACTCTTAAGAACATTATAGCCAAATTCCAGAGTTCCCAGGTCAATGAGAAAATACTACAATATTACAAGAAGAAAATAGTAAGAGAAAATATTACAAATATTACAAGAAGAAACAATTTGAGGATTATGGAAACACAATCAGGACAACACAAGGTCTAGCAGCTTCTTCATGAAGGGATTGAAGGGCTTAGAATATAATATTCCATAGGTCAAAGGAACTAGGATTATAACCAAGAGTCATCTAACCAGAAAAGCTGAGTATTTAAAAGCTTCAGGGAAAAATATGAATATTCAATGAAATAGAAGAGTTTCAAGTATTATTGATGAACATACCAGAGCTGAAGAGAAAATTGACTTTCAAATTCAAGAAGCAAGAGAAGTATGAAAAAGTAAACAGAAAAGAGAAATCATAAGGAACTTACTAAAGTTGAACTGTTTCTATTCCTATTTGGAAAGACAATATTTGTAATTCATGAGACTTTTCTCAGCATGAGGACAATTGAAGTGAATATATATGTATATTATGTATGTATAGGTGAGTGTATGTGTGTATATGTATGTCTATGTCTATATGTGTGTATGTGTATACATAGAAAGAAGGCACAGGGTGAATTGAATATGAAGGGATGATATCTAAAAATAAAATTAGAGGTGAAAGAACAATATATTGGGAGAAGGAGAAAGGGAGAGATAGCATAGGGTAAATTATCTCACATAAAAGAGGCAATAAAAAACTGTTCCAATGGAGGGGAAGATCAGGGAGGTAAAAGGGAATGAGTCAACCATATTCTCATTGGATTTGACTTAAGGAGGGAATAACATACACACTCAATTGGGTATCTTACTATACAAGGAAGTAGGGGGAGCGGATAAGGGGGGATGATAGGAGGGAGGGCAGTTTGGGGGAAGGGGTAGTCAGAAGCAAACACTTTTGAAAAGGTACAGGGTCAAAGGCGAAAATAGAATAAATGGGAGGTGAGATAGGATGGAGGGAAATATAGTTAGTCTTTCACAATATGACTAAGTACTATTGAAATGTTTTGCATAACTACACATGTATAACCTATATTGAATTGCTTGTTTTCCCAGTGGGGTGGTGGTGGTGGGGAGGAGGGAAGAAAGGAGAGAATCTGTAACTCAAAGTTTTAAAAACAAATGTTAAAAAGTTGTTACATGCAACCATGAAGTCAGGTATCCAGGCAATGGGGTATAGAAATCCATTTTGCCCTATAAGAAAGTAGGGGGAAGGGAGTAAGTGGGATGATGGGGAGGATATATGAGAGGCCAGATTGGGGAAAGGAGTTATCAGTATTCTTGTCATCTTGGGGTGGAGGTTAGGGGAGAGTTGGGGAGAAAATTTGGAACTCAAATTTTGTGGAAATGAATGTTGAAAACTAAAAATAAATAAATAAATTCTGGAAAAAAAGAATTGTATGATTTTCAGATTTCAAAATCTGAACTATTTGAAGGAAAGATGTAGTATCCAGGACAAGGGAGGTAATAATCTCATTGTAGTCAGCCCAGTTCAAACCATGTCAAGAATTCTATGCTCAGATAACAGCCACAACAGCAATAAGCATTGATATAGTATTTTAAAGTTTCTAAAGTACTTAAATATTATCTCATTTGGTCCTGTGAGACAGTTTCTATTATCCCCCTTTGACAGATAAGGAAACTGAGGCAGACATTTGTCAAGCATACACAGTAAGTTTCTGAGACAGAATTCAAACTCAGGTCTTTCGGATTCTTGGTATGAAATTCTTTCATTGAGTCAGCTAGTTTGGGGCACCAAAGTTTATGAAGGATATTGATAGGTTAGAGGGTGTTCACAGAAGGGCAACCTAATCATGTCACATTAGGACTGCATGAAGGAGCTGGGGATGATCCCTCTCAAGGAGAGTCTGTCTTCCATCAAACATTTAAAAGACTATGGTACTAGGAAAAAAGGAAGTGGTACTAGATATTTTCAGCTTTGTTCTACAGGGCAGAATGAAGGGCATCAAGAAGCTACCCAGATACAAATTTAAACTTGATGTCCAGAAAACCTAACAATTAGCAGTCTCCTAATGAAGAATAAGCCACCTCCCAAGATAGTAGTTTCTTTCTCACTCAAAATCTTTTTTTTATTGTTGTTAAAGTGGGGGGATATAGTTACTTATAAATATTAAACATGATAAAAATTACATAAATTAACATTTAGGGGTGAGTTACAGGACACAAAGTGAAAAAGAAAGGTTTATTATTATTATTATTTATTATTATTATTATTAGGACTATTATAATGCATCTCCCAGATAATAAACAAGAATATTCAAAAATGTTTATACTCATCTGCAGAGTAGTTTCACCTAGACAGCTTGACCTAGGATACATTTTAACAATGAAGTTAATTTCTTGAATCTAATAGGAGTAATAACACTCATTGCTCCTTAAGAAATCATTAATTCCCTAGAGTTCACTAGAAATCTTTGGGTAAAGACAGGATGTTTCTTTGTTGGGAATGTCCTAGAACAGAGGTGTCAAAACTTTCTGTGAGGGCAGCCTATATCCCCAGTGTCCCTTCCAGTAGTATAAAATACAGTTGAGAAATATTTAACAAAACACAGTTTTCAAAAGCCCAACATGGAACATGTTAATGTGTGGTTTTCTAAGTTAATATGCTTATCTGGGGGTGACTAGGTGGTGCAGTGAATAAAGCACCATCCCTGGAGTCAGGAGGACCTGAGTTCAAATGCAGCTTCAGAAACCTAATACTTACTAGCCATGTGACCTTGGGCAAGTCAGATAACCCCAATTGCCTTGCCCTCCCCCTCCAAAAAGCCAAATAATAATAATAATATGCTTATCTGTTTCTCTTTGAATTTGACACACCATGGGTCACAAATGAGGTGAACTAGACCAACTCAGAGATCTTTTCTTTCCTTCTCTAAGATTCTATGAATTTGTGAAAACAAAATTGACAAACAAACAACCTCAAGGAAATGAGGACCAGTGATTTTGGAAATAAGTGAATCAAAACTTTATCTTTGCCTAAAGAAGAACAATCTAAATTTTAAATTTAATAGGAAAAAATGTCCGTCATCCATTTCACTCAAAGGTCCTGTCCTTTTAATTGACTTTTAGAAATAAATGAATTTCAAAAGGCCTCCAATGCTTTTGCTTTAAATCATGAGAGGCAGCAGGATATAGGAGAGAGGGCACTGCACTTTATATAAAGAAGATCTAGATTTGAATCCCAATTCATAGATTTACTTGAATATCACTTTACCTTCCTATAGTTTCTTCTCCTCATCTATAAAATGAAAGATTGAGCTAGAGACCTTCCAGACGTAAGTTTATGATCCTGGAATATCTATTGATTTTTAATCCCAAAATACTGCCCTCCCAGGAGACCTAAACTAATATTTCTATATCCCCGCCCCTCCTGGTTTTAGCACAGTCTAACAGAAAGGACCCATCTTTAATGAATGTTTGTTGAAATGAGTCTTTAACCCGAGGAATCTTAAGCTCTTTGCCTTTGAACCAGAAGTCCTACTTCTGCTAATAAAAATCATAATAATGGTCAATGGACAGTGGTTTGGTGATGTAAATGAATGAAGCATTCATTAAACACTTACTGTGTACAAAACACTGTGCTAATATCTGGGTATATAAATTGAACAACAGTAAGACAGTCTTTCAAGGAACTCACATTCTAGTTGGAGTGATAACACGTGGAAGATTGGAGATACCAAGTGTAATGGGAATCTGAATCTCTTTCCTGCCCCTAGTGCCTTTGCTTAAGTGGCTCTGAGAATGTTCACGTAGAGCCCCTGGTGAGATACCCTGGTGTGAGGCTTTGCTTTGGGGCTCACTTTGAGAAGAGTTGTGTGATTTGACCAGATAAGCCTCTGGGAAGCCGTTGAGTCCCCCGGTTTTGAAAAACCCAGATGCTGATGCTTCTCTCTCTGGTAACTTGAATAGGTAATGGATGTGATAGTCAGATTGTTGGAAGCCCATCTGTTGATCTGTTTCTTGGTCTGCTTGTAACTTGTGTTTTTAACTTGTGCTTGTAACTTGG
>CM053594.1:33632305-33645366 GCA_028646575.1 Pseudocheirus occidentalis | reverse complement strand
TAAATGATATGTTTGTTTGATTAAAGAACGATTGTTAACCCATTTTGAGTTGCTTTCCTTTAGTAAAGCAGATCTAAGAACCTGTGCTAGCAGCTGCCCTGGGTATGCTAGGGTGCTTGCTGATACACCAAGTGAAATAGAAAAGTTCCATAATCCTTAGGGAACAAGGGCAAAGCAGATAGAAAAAGCCCTCTTCTGTAATGAAATTTCCACTGAAAAAGTCGTAATTGTTGTGATATTGCCCAGGACGTTGGGGACAAGAACTTTCTCTTCTGGGTCCCCAGTAGCTGTTGTTACAGCCGCTGCTAGAACCATTGCCTGGTGGCCACTCTGAAAAGCTGGATGACCACAGCAATAGATGAGGAACAGAACAAACACATCTAAAAGAAGTAAGGAAGTCTCTTTTCCTACTCAAGCCATTTGAGGTTAAATGCAGAAGGAGGTGGGCTTTTTAAGGCCAACTGAGACAGCCTCTTTGACTGATCTATACCTGAGCCAGAAAGAACATGGTCAGCTTTTAATAAAGTCTGACATTTCTACTATGACTTCAGGCTTGCAGTTCAAAAAACCACAAACAAAACCTGAAACTTTTACCTCTATCATTCAATTTGACTTGAATGACAGTCTTATGAGACAGGGGCATCTAGGTGACCCAATGCATATAGCACTAGACCCAGTGTCAGGAAGACTTATCTTCCTGAGTTCAAATCTGAACCCAGACACTTTCTAGCTGTGTGAGCTTGGGCAAGTTGCTTCATTTTGTTTGCCTCAGTTTCCTCATCTGTAAAATGAGCTGGAAGGCAGAAATGGCAAGCTACTCCAATATCTTTTGTCCAAGAAAACTCCAAATGGGGTCATAGAGGGTTAGACACAGCTGAAAAAAATGATTGGACTGATTTCTATTTCCATTACAGAGATGAGAAAACTGAGACCCAGAGGGGTTAAATAGTTTGCTCTAAATCATGCAAGTAGTAAGCAGCAGAGGGATGATTTGAACCAAGTCCCCAGACCCCAAATCTAGTACTATTTTCTTTAGATTACTTGATGAAACAATAAAATTAAAACAATTCAATTTCCAAAAGACTGAAGCTGTCAGAGAAAACTTGGAAACAGAATTTTCTGCACTGGAGGCACAAAGAAAGATTCTCTTTTATCTTCTTTACCTTTAGGGCCCACAACACCTGGGCTCAAACCACACTTAATGTTGTGTGTGTGTGTGTGTGTGTATGTGTGTGTGTGTGTATGTTACTCCACTGGCTAAAGGATCTTACACCAATTTTATTTTTCAAAATAAATAAGATATGTTCCATCAGAAATGCACCTACAGCAATGCCTTATAAGGGCCAGGAGGGTAAAGTACTTTGTTTTGTCTATACTGTACAGCATCTGGAACAAGCAAGAAAAATATGACCAATAATGTAATTTTTTTATTCCTTTTTGGCTTATATGTTGCCCAGTCAACCAGATAGTTCCAAACATCTGGTATTGTGTAGACAAAGATTCTTTATGTTCTTCTCAGAGGGCTGATTCTGTTTTTTCTCCTCTGTCATTTTGAGTTCTCAGATCTCTTTGGGGAAGAGAGGAAAAAGCAATAACGTCTGGAACAGAATCGCCAAGAAATTCTGTTTGTTTCGTGTGCAGCTGATGAAAGAAATCTCCGACATTAACTCTATCAAGTTGGACGTTTGCTAATGATTTGTTCTTCCTCTCTCCTATTTTGTAAAGCAGTTGCATGTAAGATCAAAAAGGATGTAATTTATAACCATTGCTTATCAAAGATTAAATTTCAAATCCAATAAACCAGGGGTCTGAGTTATCTAAATAATTATCTCAGTTTTCCACTTCCCAAGGCACATGGAGCAACAGTCTCCATAGCTTCTCCACCCTACAAATTCTCAAAAAAAAAAAATCTACGAGGGATTCAGGATAGACCCGATGTCTGATTTGCTCTACATTTGTACTGATTCTGTTCTGCTAAAGACCTCTGCCAATGCCACACTGTACTACAGACATGATCCTGAGTTTTTGAAGACTGCGCCAGCTGAACCTAAACTCTAGCAGTTGCCACCAATCTGGAAAATCTTCAGGCATGGCTGCTGCAAAAGACTGTGGGCTTCTTGTCAGAGGAAGAGATAGGCTCATTACGGGATTGACTGTGTAGTTGTTCAGTTATTTTTCAGTCCTGTCTGGCTCTTTGTGACCCTGTATGGAGTTTTCTTGGCAGAGATACTGGAATAGTTTGCAATTTCCTTCTCTAGCTCATTGTACAGATGTGGAAACTGAGGCAAGCAGTGTGAAGTGACTTGTTGAAGGTCACACAGCTAGGAAGTGTTTGAGGGCAGATTTGAACTCAGGTCCTCCTGACTGTAGGTCCAGCACTCTAACCACTAAACGACCTAACTGATAATTAATAATGATAATTGTTATAGTGATAGCAATAATTATAATACATAATTAGTCATTATATAAAATTTTAATGTTTACAAAGAGCTTTCCAAACATTAATTCAATTGATCCTCACAATAGTCCTTGTAGATAGGTGCTATTATTATCCTCATTTTACATATGGAGAAACTGAGGCAGAGAGAGATTAAGTAATTTACCCATGCTCACAGACTAGTAAGTGTCTGTGGCTAGATTTGAACTCAGATCCTTCTGACTTTAGGTTCAGAACTTTATCCATTTTTATCCATATATATATATTTTTTTCTTTTTCTTTTTTTTCTACTGGGTGAAGGATCCTAGAACCATTTTCCCCCAAATAAGTAAGATATGTAGTAACTGAACTTCACTCAGTTTGCCAGTGATGATCAGGGGAACAAGGTACTTTGTTTTGTCTTCACAATACAGCATCTGGAATGAGAATGAAAAATATGGCCAATAATACAGATTTTTCTTCTTTTTTTGATCATATGCATGCGAAGTCATATAGATAGTTCCAAACATCTGGTATTGTGCAGATACCACCATTCCCTAGACATAACTGGTCTTGGATAACCATTGCTCAAGTTATAAATGGGTTGGCATCTGAGTCAGTACTCACACTGTATAAATCAGATATATTTTGTCTATTTTGTTTTTTCAAGAAACAACTATTTATTTTCTCTTCTACCTGCCCAAAGGAGAAAAAAAAGAAAGAAGAATAATAAAAGATTTTAAACAGATGTGTCTAGTAGTGCAAAACAAATCCCCATATTGGCCACGTTCAAAAATATGTGTCATATTTGATATATTTAATCCACCATCTCTATGCCCAGAAGTGAGAAGTGTTTTTTGAAATGGGTCCCTGGTAATAATTTTTGATGATTTCAATGATCACAGTTCCTAAGTCTTCCAAAGCTGCTTACTTTTACATCATTAATGTTATTGTAGAAATTCTTCTCCTGATTCTTCTCATTTTATTTTGCATCAATTCATAAAGATCTTACCAGGATTCTCTGAAACCATCCCTCTTTATTTCCTTTGGCAAAACTGTATTCCATGACCTTCACATAACATAAATGACTACTTCTTAAAGTATTATAAGTGCTAGGCACCTGACTCTGGGCTACAAGTACAGACTGTTTCCTGCTTTTTCTTTGAATCTTCATCACCCAGCACAATGTCAGGCACACAGTAAGTACTGTATATATATATATATATATATATATATATATATATATACACACATAAAACTACAGGCTTCTGTTATATATAATATTCTTTATTATTCTACTCTGCAAATGGGAATGTTTATATTTTTGATGTTAGTTAAATTCAGAATTTAAAAAATAGTGTTCCACTAATACATTGCATGACCATAGAAGGTTCAGTCTTATCATCTGGAAAATGGGTGGAGGGCAGAAGTAAATGACCTCCAAAGTGCCTTCTCACCCTGAAGAAATTCAGTGTCTGTAAAATATAATTCCTAATTTCTAGAGCTCCTGTCAAATCAACAATTACGTATTGAGTCTACTATGTGTCAGATACTAAGTGTTGAGACACAAAAAAAGGTGAAAAACACTCACTGCCTTTAAGGAGCTTACTGTCTGGTGAGTAGATGTCATCCTCTGAGAACATATTAATTGATGATTTCAATTTATTTAACAAGCTAACTTTAATAGAATAAGTAAAACATACTTAAGAAGGCACATATCCTAGAAAAAATATTTTCCTAAGAGAATATATTATTTTTTTAATTGTTTGCTTGATAGGCTTATGTATTTTGATGGTTCTCAATCATTCATGCAAAATAACTCAGAGGTTCATATAGAGTTGGAAGGGACCTGAGAGGTCACCTATTCCTTACACATCAGGAAACTGAGACCCAGGGAAATTAAATGACTCCCCACTACCACCCCCATCAAGCCAACTGCTAGCCAAATGCATTCATTAATTGCTGACTACCTTTCAGGACCTGTGCTAAACATTAGAAGTACAAAAAAGGTTAAAACTGTCCCTGCCTTCAAGGAGCTTATATTCTAATGAAGGAAAAGTCACACAGGGTGAGATTTCCATTTTGTAGCATCTACATGCAGATAGTATCACATCACTGATATTCAGGGAGCCAGTCACAAAGAGATAGAATAAAGAAGAACCCTGGTAAGCTTATCCAGGGCTTGGTTGTAAAGGGTACCCAATTCACTGCCTAAAATAAGAAGTCAACTGTGATGGCAGTAGTTATTATTTGAAATCCAGCAGGGTTTAGTTTTCATCCATCACATTAGAATTGTATAATTGTTTGTTCAGGAAAAATTTCCCCTAATTCACTCTCCTCTCTTTCTGCTTATATGCAAAAGTGGTGTGGACATGGAAAAGGAGGGATGAGTAAGTGGTGAAAAATCAGTACTGTCCCTGCTCTCAAGAGATTTCCATGAACAGGGGACAGAAAGCAAGTTCAAGGGGAATCCAGGACAGACAAGCTTTGGAATTAACATTACGTTTGTTATATGCTTAAAAAGAAAAGCAAACTATATGTAACAGAGCCACAAGATAAATTAAAAAAATTTAATGAGGGAAATTACTAGAATTAAAAGAATTTGGGGAAGGCTTCTTATAAATGACGGGATGTTAATTGGGACTTAAAGGAGGCCTGGGAGGTCAATAGAGCAAAGGAGAAAGAGCATTCTAAGTCTGGAGGAAGGCCAGAGAAAATGCCTGGAGTTAAGAGTCTTGTGGAACAGTGTTACACTGGATTGAAGGGGATATGCCGGGCAATAAAGTGGAAGAAGACTAGAAATGTAGAAGGGGTCTAAATGATAGAAGAGCTTTTGATGCCAACAAAACAGTTTATATTTGCTCCTAGAGGTGACAAGAAACCACCACTGGAGTTTATTTGGTGGGGTGTGTCTGACATGATTGAACCTATGCTTTAGGAAAACCCTTTTATTGGCTAAATGGTGGATGAATTGGAGTGGGGAGAGACTGGGGAGAGATTGGAGTGGGGAGAGAGAGAGGGAGCAGACCCACCAGTTGCTACTGTAATAGTCTGGGTGAGGGGTAATGAGGGCCTGGACCAAGGGGGTGGCAGTGTTGGTGGAGGAGAGGGGGCTTATGGGAGACATGATGTAAAGGTGAAATCGATGGGCCTTGGCAAGCTATTGGCTATGGGGGCAGGTGGGGTACTACCAGGGCAGATACATCCCTAATTTCAAGGATTTAGAGCAAGAAGGTATTTAGAAACTGTTTAGGATAATCTCTTCATTTTATAGGTCAGGAAATTGAGATCCAGAAAAGTTATTAACAGCTATTATTTAAATAATGTGTCATTTGACTCAGGGCTGCCCCCATAACCCTGTGTAGCCATTTGTCCAACTCTTTCATTCTCATGTTACAGATGAGGGAACAGAGGTTCAGACTTTCCCACAGAGTTAAATGCTGATGCCAGACCTTGAATCCAGATTTTTTGAGGCCAGTTAGAGTTGACTTAACACTACATTCCACTTAGTAGCACTTGCTTCCTCAGGAGGGAAAGGAATGTTGGGCTGAGGAAGACAAATGGGAGGAGGGGGGACCAGGAGGGTGAGTGGAGGATGAGGAAAAAAGGGAGGTGGGGAGAGAGGAGATGGGCAAGAGGAAGGAGGAGAGGGAGAAGGACAGACATAGGGCAAGGAGAGGGGAAAGAGAATAGGTAACTGGGAAACAGCTCAGTGGATAAGGAAGAGTTCTGGTTTTTTTCCAGAAGGACTATCCCATCTCTGACATTTGTTCACTCTGTGACATCAGACAAGTCCCTGGATCTCTTCCTTCTGACAGAGGGAAAGCACTAGAAATAAAAGGGGTTGGGTAAGGTTTCCTGTAGAAGGTGGGATTGTAGTTGGGATCTCAATGAAGCAGGGAGTTCAGTAGTGGGAGCAGAGAGGAGAAAGTGTTCCAGGCATGGGTTTCACCCAGAAATAATGTCCAGAGCCTAGAAATAGAATTATTTTAAGAAAGCAATTAACATATCTGTAGCCTTTGAGCCAGACATTCTACTCAAAGGTATATACTCTAAGGAAGCTAATGGTAATAAGAAAGGCCCTAAATGCACCAAAATATTTATTGCTGGACCTTTGACCATAGCATAGAAATAGAAGCAAAGTAGATGTTGACTTGTTGGGGAATATTAAAATTTGTTTCTTCTTTTATAGTGTCCATAATGAGGAAATTCTCTCTAGAAGGAAGGAAGAGAAGGGATGCACAACTCAGGGACCATAAAAAGCTTTTCCTGATCTCCCCTCCACTACTAGTCTTGTTCATGGAACAGCCTGAAAGTCAGGGTCACTGGACTGAAAAGTATGAGGAGTACTCATTTTCCTCACATGTAAACTGAGGGAATAAGGCTAGATAGTATAATTGATTTAAAACAGCTCTGGACAGAGTCAAGTTTTGAAAGAATATATAGAATCTATATCTGGTTATGTATTAGTTAATGTTTGCATATGTGTGAAAATATGCCCATTAATAATTAAATCAAGTTATTAAAACTAAAAATGGCACTGTGACCTGAATTATAATTCTGATTCAGACACTTACTAGCTATATGACCATAGGCAAGTCACTCAACCTCTCAGCCTCAGTTTGCTCAACTATAAACTGGGTATAATCACAGCACCCATTTCTCAAGGTTGCTATGATGATCAAATGAAATAACACGGGTATTGTACTTAGCAATATTCAAAACAATATGGAAATCGAATTATTATTAATGATTATATTACTGCATATTGTGAAAGATGTCCAAAGAGGAGGTTAATCAGTGATAGACTCAACAAAGCACTGCTTCTGGGGCTGCAAATTGCCTCTGTAGTCCTTGAAAAGTATATGGAATTATTTTAAGAAAGCAATTAACATATCTATAGCCTTTGAGCCAGACACTCTACTCGAAGGTATATACTCCAAGGAAGCTAATGGTAATAAGAAAGGCCCTAAATGCACCAAAAATATTTATTGCTGGACCTTTGACCATAGCAGAGAAATAGAAGCAAAGTAGATGTCGACTGATTGGTGAATATTAAAATCTGTTTCTTCTCTTAGAGTGTCCATAATAAGGAAATTCTCTCTAGAAGGAGGGAAGAGAAGGGGTGCACAACTCAGGGACCATAAAAAGCTTTTCCTGATCTCCCCTCTACTACTAGTACCCTCTCTCCCAAATGACTTTGTATCATTTAGGTTTTTAAAACTATTTGGTATCCATCTATTTTCCTACTTTTATCTTTCTGGTGTTGTTACATTTTTCTCCCCTCCTCACCCTCTCTGATCCATCTATACTAACTTATCTGCAGTTTCTCAACCATCTCCCATCTTTGTATCTTGGTACTGGCTGTCAAACAATCAATGAATATTCCTTAGGAAGCCAGAGAAACCTGGAGGCAGAGGTGGGCTTTCCCAGTCTTCCTTGCTGCTGCTATTACATTCTCCTTTCAGATTGTTTTCCATATATTCTCTCTCTCTCTCTCTCTCTCTCTCTCTCTCTCTCTCTCTCTCTCTCTCTGTTTCTGTCTCTCTCCCTCTCCATCTCTCCCTCTTTCTCTCCCTCCCCCTTTCTCTCTATACATATATATATACACACACATATCCATATATTTATGTTTTCTCCTCCATTAAAATGCACAAATTTTGAAGAGCAGGATTTTTTTTCCTTGATATCTCTAGTTCTCAATTTAGTCTCCGGCACATTGTTGTTTTTGCTGTTCAGTCATTTTTGGACATGTCCAATTCTCTGTGACCCTATTTGTGATTTTCCTGGCAAAGACACTGGAGTGATTTGCTATTTCCTTCTCCAGCTCATTTTAACAATGAGGAAACTGAGGCAAATAGGGTTAAATGACTTGCCCAGAGTCACACAGCTATGAAATGTTTGAATCCAGATTTGAACTCATGATGATGAATCTTCCTGATTCTAAGCTCAGTGCTCCACCTACTGAGCCACTTAGCTGCCCTTCTGGCACATAGCAGGTTGTCAATAAACACTTGTTAATTGACTGATGTTAAATCAAAAGATTTTTGTTGTTCAGTCATTTTCAGTCGTGTCCAACTTTTTGTGACCCCATCTGGGATATTCTTGGTAAAGGTATGGAGTGGTTTGCCTTTTCCTTCTCCAGCTCATTTTACAGATGAGGAAACTGAGGCAAACAGGGTTAAGTGACTTGCCTAGGATCACATAGCTAATAAGTGTCTAAGGCCAAATTTGAACTTAGGGAGATGGTTCTTCTTGACTCCAGGTCTTATGCTCTATCTGTTGTGCTCTGTAGCTGTCCAAATCAAAAGAAAATTTATTGAGACTGTAATGGTATGATAGATTGGACGGGGCAATGGTTTGGCTTTTATTAATGCATTAGGTATTGCAAATCCTTAAAAAAAAACCTTTTCTTTTCTTACCACTATTCATGGAAAAAAGATATCTATGCTTACTGCTCATGTGTCCACCAAAAATGCTAGGGCCTGGATGCCTCTAGCAGCCATCTAGTTTGCTAGGTAGAATGGTGAAACAGTGGACTTTCAATTAGGAAAATCTGAGTTCAAATCCCACCTTAAGACACTTAGCTATGCGATCTTCTCAAAACACTTTCACTCTCTCAGGTAACTATGAAAATCCAATAAGATTACATACGTGAAGCACTTTGCAAAAGTTAGTGCTCTATAAATGCTAACTCTTATTATCATAATAATTATGATTTGCATCTTTCCCAAGTGCTTAGTTCTTTTATATCCCAGGCAATTAACACTTGTTGGATTGCATTTCTTTAATCCTTTGGAGTAAGCTGGGAAGCCAACCCAGAATAAAGAATTTACCAGGAATAATTCTCAAGGAAGATAATGCACTTGGAGGCAATCAAGATTTGACATGTTAAAAAAGAAAAAAAATCAGTTGATTTCAGGTAAATAAAACTGACCTATTAACCAGAGATGACAATAATAAACATCTAGTAGCTAGAATTTGCAAAGGATTTTAAGGTTTGTAAACAGCTTTCCAGATATTTTCTCATTTGAGCTGGGAGGTAGGTGCTATTATGTTGCAAATGAGAAAACTGAGGCAGATGGTAGTTATCCATACTTACACAGTTATTAAGTATCTAAGGCTGATTTCAAACTCGGAACTCCCCGACTTCAGGACCAGTGGTCTACCTACTGTGCTACCTAGCTGCTTCAGGCAAGGAAGAGAAATATAGCTAGGCTTGATGGCACCCTACTCCATTTTTTCCCCATGTGTAATCATTTCCCCTAAATTGACATCCGGTATATAATTTTGAACAACAGACATAAGACCCTTTGTTCTTGGATAGAAGTCTGCTGACTGAGTGGACATCAGAATCCCCTTCCTCAAACTAAGTCCTATCAGCCACAATGAAGTGGATCTATTAAGAACCATTTAAAAATACTTTCCATGAACCATTTTAAAATACCTTCCATGTCCCAGATTGTAGGACCATAGCTGTGGAACTGGAAGGGACCTCAGTGGCCACCTAGCCAAATATCTTCATTTATGTAAAGAAAATGAAGTTCATGTTTAGAGCGAGAGGTTCTCAGTCATCTAGTCCAGTGGTTCTCAACCTTCCTAATGCTGCGACCCTTTAATACTCATATGTGGGTATATCTGCATGTGAGCAGACCTACCTGAAGACAGATAGAGGAGCAGTGTCTCAATTCCTGAGATCATTAGAAATAGGCAACCCCTGGGACCCCTGTGAAAGGGTTGTTTGACCCCCAAAGGGGTCATGACACACAGGTTGAGAACTGCTGATCTAGTTCAACTCCCTCATTTTAAACATGAAGTGAGGCCCTGAATGCTAAGGACCTTGCTCATCCTCATACAACAGAGCTGGTGTTCAAACTTGTGTTCTCTGGCTCCAAGTCCAGTGTTCTTTTCATGTGCTGGGCCTGGAAGTCAGGAAAACCTGGGTTCAAACACTGCCTCAGACACTTGCTGTCTGTGTGACCACTAGATGCCTCAATGTCCTCATCTGCAAAATGGTGGTAATAATAACCTTCCAGGGATGTATGAGGATCAAATGAAATAATATTTTTATAATACATATACATGTAAATATACATTATTATATACGTGCACATATTATAAGAAATAAAGCAATGATAATGGGTGGTTATGGCTGGAAAGGTCTTCTGATATCAGGGAATTCAATGCACCCCTGAACAAGAATCACCTCTGTACCAATGCCAACACATGGTTTGCCAGCCTCTGCTTAAATGACAAGAACAACAACAATAGTTAACACTTCTATAGCACTTTAAAGTTTGGAAAGGTGAATACCCGGCATTCATTCCAATCAAGAAATATTTTGTTGTTGCTGTTGTGATTGTGAATGGATGACTTATCAGGAACAGAAAAATTTTCAGTAAAGGCAGGGTCTGAAAAGTCTCTCTCTTCTCTGACTCCAAAGTTATTTTTGAATCAGGCTGGAACAGAGAAGCGAGAGGTTTCTCCACTGAGCTGATCCAATGAGTTAAATTCTTTGAACTTTAGAAGACACTCCATTACTTCCTATGCCAACTGGCATTGAAGTGATTCCAAATTCAAGTATTTTTCTGGGCTCTTCACTCTCTCCCATATGGGCTTTCTAATTATTGGTTTTAGATTTTGAAAGATGTAGACTCATGGACACAAAATATGTCAGAGCTGGAAAGGATTCAAGAAAATTTAGGCCAATTCCCTCCACCACCTCCCATTTTACAGATGGAAAAATGAAGCCAAAATAAGGAAAATGACTTGTGTGGCCTTGGGCAAGTCACTTCCTTTCTCTGACCCTCAGTTTCTTCATCTATAAAATCAAGTGTTGATTATCTTGAACCCATCTATTTTTTTCAGCTCCAGCATCATCTAACTTTATAAACTATGAGTCCCTGACTTGCCCAAGAGCACACATTTCATCAAATACAGAACCCAGATAAAGGTTTTATCAAAAGACATCTACTCCCCTAATCATTCCCATCATTTTATCTCTAAATAATGTTGTATGATTTTTGAATTCCTTAATATACATCCTGCATTTAATCCTCAAAAAAGTCCTACAAGGTAAAGATTGTATTATTGTCCCTACTATACAGATGAGGAAACTGAGGCTGGGAAGGCTAAGGCCACAGGTATAATAAGTTTGTCTAAGGCTAGGACTTAGACTCAGATCTTCTGATTTTTTGTCCAGTGCAATCTTCTTTCCACCACACTCTACTTTCTGTTAATTTATTTTTAATCTCTATATTCTCTGATTTAGAGTACAAAGGACCTTCAAAAGTGTCTAAACCAACTGCTTCATTTTATAGATGGGAAAACTGAGGCCCAGTTAGATTCAATGATTTTCCCGGTTCGTCTTTGTAGTAAGTGTCAAAGGCAGTATTTGAACCCAAGTCCTCTGACCCCGAGGTTCGGGCTCTGTCCTTTGGGTCACACTCCTACCCTCCCCCAAATCCCGAGATAAAAGCTCGTGTCAGCAAACAACTACCATTTATAAATTTAGCTAAGCTGGTTCTAAAGGTCATAGTCAATGTTGATTCGCTTCCATTATTTTCTTCTTGTTATGCAGGGTAATTATGGGATTGTGAAATATCACATACACAGTGAATTAGATTGTCTTTCCCCCATTTAGTTAGTATTGTGCTGAACTGACTCCACTGCCCTTAAGGGAGCTATATGTCAGGGGTAAGAAAGAGGGGAGCCTTCTGTGCACTAAACAAACAGATAAATGCAAAGAAAAATGTGACAAAATAGAATAAGGAAGATGTCCAACAAAAACTTTCATGATGCCTAGGTAGTGACAAGGTGAAGCCCCAAAGCTGAGTGCATGTATTAGAAACGACCTGGGCCACTTTCCCTCCTCTAGGTCACTTTTCAGCATGTATTACTTTGCTTTCTTCAGTGAGAATGTGATTTGGATGCTAGGAATTACCTGGGATTCCCCTTCTTCAGCCTCCAACTCTGTTCCATCCACTCTCCACAGAGGGTAATTTCCTCGGGCCTCTTTCCTCCTGGACACTCATAGATGCTAGATCAATGACTGGAAGGAATCCCAAAGGTTATCTAGTCCTATCCCTTTTTTACAGGTGAGGAAACTGAGGGAGACAAGTAAAGGGACTTGACTAGGGTCATACAACTAGTAACTGACAGAGCCAGGATGTAACTTAGATCCTTTGACTTCAGGTGACAATACTCAAATTTAAAAGCTTTTTGTATTGTAATAATAATAGCTAATATGTAGAGCCTACTATGTTGCAGGCACTATTAAGCGTTTTAAAATTATTATTCCGAATTGAGGCTTAGCCATATTTGTTAGGACCCAAAGTGAATTTCCTGGTTTACGTTATTGAAAATGGGAGTACTTAGAACTTTAAACCCAGGGTGGGTGCCTTCCAACAAGGTCAAACTACCCCGTTTGGAAAGATACTTTTAAGACACCCCCCCCTCCCCCCGAACCTACATAGGGGTTGGACCATGCACTCATGGCTTAATAGGGAAATGAATGGAATCAGAAGCCAGTTGTCTAGAAAAGCTTTCTCATAGTGCTCTTTCAATGGCCATCCCCTAAAAGGCTCCATTCTGAATTTGTCATCTTCAAGGAAGCCTCCAGGGCCCTTGAAGAAGTCTACTCTTT
>CM053594.1:33616497-33631805 GCA_028646575.1 Pseudocheirus occidentalis | reverse complement strand
TCTATACTTAGCCCTAAGTTACTAGGAGCTACTTAGCCCTAAGTATCTGATCTACTTAGCCCTAAGTATCTGATCTACTTAGCCCTAAGTATCCTATCCACTTAGCCCTAAGTATCCTATCCACTTAGCCCTAAATATCCAACAAATTGATTACCATTACACCATCTCTCCTCTACTCCCCATCCCAAGATGGCAAGTATACTGATTATCCCTTCCCCCTTCATCCACCCCTTTTATCCCCTTCCCTTCTATTTTCCTAGGGTAAGATACCCAATTGAATGTGTATGTTATTCCCTCCTTAGCATGCACTCAATTCATTGCTCCATATAGCTGCCCCTTCACCATGTCCCCTTCCAATTTATGCCCTTCTCCAGGCTCCTCAAATCTTGCCATCCCAACTTGCACTCCCCAAATCCTGC
Source organism: Pseudocheirus occidentalis (assembly GCA_028646575.1). Taxonomy (NCBI): domain Eukaryota; kingdom Metazoa; phylum Chordata; class Mammalia; order Diprotodontia; family Pseudocheiridae; genus Pseudocheirus; species Pseudocheirus occidentalis. Next base: position 33,631,386 of record CM053594.1, on the reverse strand, counting down.
CTCTGCTCCTGTGCCTCCCCACTCCAGGTCCGTCCTCTTTCTGATTGTCTCTTTGTGCGCTCCCATACCAAAAATAGCAGTGGGGCTGGCAAGGCGGGGACTGGAAGAGGGCATTGTGAGGCCTGGCATGCGTGCAGTGTTGTTTTGGCCACATGTAGCCGTCTGTGCCTATAAAGCTGGATGCAGCCGGGCATTAGTAGTGGAAATGGTGTTGGCAGCAAGCGGTGAGAGTGGAAAGTTCCCTGTAAAACGCAATGAATCTCCCAATATGGTCATCAAGTTTTTGGTTGGGGGCTTGACTGGCATGATGGCTACAATTTTTTGTGCAACCTCTGGATTTGGTGAATAACGGAATGCCACTGAGTGTGGAAGCTGGCCCAGACCCATGAATACAAGATTAGCTTCCACACTTTCACCAGTATCCTGAGGGCTGAGGGGCCTTGGAGACATGTAGGCAGGGCTCTTCGCTGGGCTCATGCGCCAGGCCACCTACACAGCAACTCGTCTTGGCATTTATAATGCCCTCTTTGAGTGCCTGATTAAGCCAGATGGGATACCCCCTAACTTCTTCAGGAAAGCCTTGATTGGCATGACGGCAGATGCCGTGGGAGTCCTCGTAAGAACACCTTCTACGCTTGGCCTAATTCATGTGTTGACTGATGGTCAATTACCTTTGAAAGAGGGAAAAGGCTACAAGAATACCTTTGATGCATTCCTGAGGTTTTCTCTGGAAGAAGGCGTCCTCACCCTGAGGAGGGGTTATATCCCTACTGTTAGGAGAGCTGTTCTCGTCAATGGTACCTGGCTTGCTACCTATTCACAGTCTAAACAATTTCTCATTACTTTGTGAATTCTGTGACGTCTTCTGGTTTTAGTCCAGCATGATTAGTGGGCTGATCTCCACAAAAGCCTATTTATGCCTGAGGATATTGTTAAAACCAGGATCCAGAATATGTGGATAATTAATAGGAAGCCTGAGTATAAGAATGGACTGAAGATGATCATTAAACAGGAAGGATTTCTAAGCCTCTGGAAAGGATTCACCCTTCTGTCCACTTTACCTTCCACACTGTCCTTACCTTTGTCTTCCTGGAGCAAAGAACAAGACTTACAAGAAACTCTTTCTCAAAGGCTGAGGAACCCCAAGGGTATCTGAGGGACCAAGAGGGACACAGTTTCCAAGAATAGTGATGTGAAGGAGCCCTGGCATCATACACCCTCAGCAGCTGTACCTCAATCCTCCCTGGTTCTTACCATAAACTCACCTTCAAAGAGGGTATCTGGATTGTAACACACACCCCTCCTTGGTTCCCTTGTTTGTTCCTTCAATCTTCCTCTCCTTCACATGTGAAATTTCCATATTTCCTTTAAAAAAATTTTAATGGGGTAAAATGACAAAAATCAAAGAATTCTCTAAGCTAATTTTTCCACTTATCAATACAAATTCTGGGAAGATTTGTAACTTCAACAATGCAAACTCTCACAGGTACTGTGTCAACCCAAACTCAATAAGACAATAAACATGTCTAGTTGTCTAGTCAATGTCAAAGTCTAGTAAAAATTGTCTAGTCAAAGAAAAATGACATTTGATACATCCCTGCTTTCAAGGAGTTTACTCTCTAACAGAAGATATATGTGTGTGTGTGTGTGTGTGTGTGTATGTATGTATGTATGTATATGTAGTAATAATAATAATAGAAAATAGAATGTGCTAAGTTCATAAGGGAGGCTAATGCAAATGTTATGGAAGTTTTAACATAAATATCATTTCTTACTGTGGGATGATGAAAGGCATCATAGACAAGGTAGCATTTAAATTGAATGGAGGTGGGAGAAGGGTTCCCCAAAACTGGAGAAGATAGATAATATAGAGACAAGGTTGTTCCAAAAATCTTACTGCAGTTTTATGCTATTAAAGCTTAACTTCATTAGCTTAAAACTGCACTAAGGCTTTTGGAAAATCTGTATTATTACATGTTTTGGAACATTTGGAGCATTTTTTCAGGGAGAATTGATAAGGAAAGCAGAGGTGATATTTCTGTATTTGAAGTATCTAGATGTACTTGATTGCTCAGTGCCATCCAGCACTGAAACAGATCTGTTCTAGAAAACTAAAAGTAAACTATGTATTTTAGTCATTTGACTATCCTGATTTTATAACAGTCATATTCTATACCTTAAAAAGAACATTTTTATTTCTAAATTTTCAGCACTTTTCTTATAAATAGTAAAGGGTTTCTTTTCAAGATGCTAAGTTGGCTTTTGAAACAATTTGACATTCCACACGTAATTCTTGTAGGTTTGTAAATTCTTTGAAGAGACATACAGTGTCATCCTAAAGAAAATGAGAAGATTAAGGAAAAAATTACCCTTGCTCTGCAGAGGAGAAGAAGTTCACAGAAGGATAGAATGAATAATTTTAATTATATAAATACATTGCAAAGTTATTTTTTGAAAAACAAAACCAATACATTTAAAATTAGAAGGGGAGTTGTAGATATGATGGCAGAGAAAAGGCAACTTTACTGGAAAATTTGAAATCTCAGAAAAGTAAACAAATGATTTCTCTTCAGCTGAGTGAGTGGTCACTTTAAAAGGGAGAATACAGCACTGAGCTCAAGGTAAACCCAGATGGCTTGGGTTCAAAACCCAAGGATTTTGAATATTAATGTAAGCCAGTGGCATAGGAGTACTGCTCTAAGGAATCAGTAAGACTTTAATTCAAAATATGCCACAGACACTATCTTTAATGCCTTAGGCAAGTCACTTAACTTCTGAGTCTCAGTTTCTTCATCTATAAAATGGAGATAATAATAGCATCTACCTCAAAAAGTTGTCATGATGTCAAATCAATTGGTCTTCCTGCTACTAGTTTCTCCCAGCCCCCATCCATCCTCCATTCAACTCCCTAAGGGGTCAAGCCTGACTCCTTCTCTATAAATTCTACTGGTTCCCTGTCACTTCTAGGATCAAATATAGCTTTCTCCATTTGGCATTCAAAACCCTTCAGAATAACCTGCCTCTCCTTAGCACACATATGTGCCTTTCCAGCCTTCTTGAATCTTTCCCCGCAACGTGTATTCATAGATCCAGTGACACCAGCCTCCTGGCTATTCCATGAACAATTCCATTCAATCTCTTGGCTTCTGGGTATCTTGTTTGCCATGCCTGCAATGCTCCCTCCTCATCATTTCTGTCTTCTTGGTTTCCCTGTATTCCTTTAAATAACAATTAAAATTCCACCTTTTGTAGGAAACCTTTCTCTGTTCCCTTTCATTTTCATTCTAGTGTTTTTCAATAACCTGTAAAAGTGGGGGGTTGTTCAAGTCTTTCCACATTTGTCTGCAAGTCTGCAAGACACCAAGGTCATGGTGTGGTTAGCAGAATTAAAATCACCTTATGGAAAATTTAATATGTTCATTTTTTTGACAAAAGGGGAAGTAATAACCTATTTCACATAAGGAAGAGGAGGCAGGCTGGCTTGTCTTTGAGAAATTATGGTTAGAGTTAGGTGGTATAGTGGATTGAGTATCAGCTGGGAGTCAGGAGGACTTGAGTTCAAATCTCACCTCAGATACTAGCAAAAAAGAGAGAGAGAGACAGAGACAGAGAGACAGACAGAGACAGACAGAGACAGAGACAGAGAGGGAGTGAGGGAGGGAGGAAGGAAGGAAGGAAGGAAGGAAGGAAGGAAGGAAGGAAGGAAGGAAGGAAGGAAGGAATTTAGAGTAAGGGGCTTGCCCTGATTTTCATTGGTATAAGGAAATCTAAGATGAGGAAACACCATCTATCAATGTAGATCAGCACTTAATAACTTAGAGTCTTGGAGATCTGCCTAATAAAAATACCAACAATAACATAGAGTGGATAAATAACTTCAGTCACAACACCAGCATTTAAGTATCACCTCTCTCACACATAATAGACTATGTCCCTCAGTACCTTGGGCACCTCTCCAAGAAAGGAGGTTTGGGAGCAGGTGCTGATCTGCTATTCTAGAGAGAGTTGACTTATTGACAATTCCTTCTACCACTGAAACCAGAGGGATGGTTCAATGATGATGTTATCACAATGGTGATGATGATGGTAACTACAATAGTAATCCAATAGTCTGGCACATTCTATAGTGATATTAATGTTGTATCCATTGTGTTATTTCCCAGTACTCCAAAATCAAGTGGATCCATGATCTCATCCCTCTAATGTCCTCTGTTACTCTTAAGTCACATATCTCCCTTAATATTACCCAGTGTTCTAGGGACCTTCCCCAAGTTCAGACATCTTGAGATCACCAGTGAAATATCCAGATTGTCCATTATATTAACCTCACTCTCCCCCATATCCTCCCCCTCCCCACATCACACATTTCTTTCATCAATGCCATTCTTTACATTGTCCTCCAGTCATCATGGCAGAGTGGTTAGAGGACTGATCTCAAAGCTAAGAAGACGTGAACATTTTAAGACTTACCTGGTGTCACTAAACTTGTGTTATAAACTAACAGAAGCCTTATCAACATTATCAAAGTTGCCTCTCAGGTTTTAAATCGTACAGGTATAGTTCACCATGTGGAGGATTGAAAAAATGTTGAATTGTTAAGCGTACATATTTGAATGTACATCATTACTTTTCACAATTGTTTTGTGGGCGAAATTTATGTTGGGTGACATGAAAATGAGGACAGATATTTTCATAATCTCCTATGACCCAAATGTATTATGTATTCTTTCATACAGTTTTAATATATCTCTAAATTATTCCTAAATGTCTATTAATAATTGAGGAGAGAGAAAATTATATTATCTCCTAATGGCATTTGGACTTTTTAGTTTCTCTTTGCAATGAATATTCCCTATGCATTTCTTGCTGTCAGATACTAAAGTATACTAAGGTTATATATTACACAGAATCAATTCCATGGTCTTGTGTTAAGAAGTGAGTTTAAAAACCAAGTTTGACAACCACACTGAAAAAGGGGATGTTTCTTTCTTTTCTCTCCTCTCTTTCCTCTTCTCTCTCCCTCTTTGTTTCTTTGTTTCTTTCCCTCTTTCTCCTTTCCTTCCTTCCTTCCTTCTTTCTTTTCTTCTTTCCTCCCTCCCTCCCTCCCTCCCTCCCTTCCTTCCTTCCTTCCTTCCTTCCTTCCTTCCTTCCTTCCTTCCTTCCTTCCTTCCTTCCTTCCTCTTTCTTTCTCTCTTTTTTCCTTCCTTAACTCAATCAGCAACCTAACCCTTTCTCATCCTGGAGATCCACAGGACAGGATAATGGATGGAGAGCATATTGTCCTTGGGACAAGATGGATGGAACACAACAGAATAATCATGGATTCTCTCAGTGTCAAAGATCAGATCAGGGGCCCCTCTTTTTGTAATGCTGCATTACCCCTTCCAGGCATTTTATTATGAGAGCCTTCTCCCACTTCCCTCCTCCCTCTTCTCTCTCCAGGATGTTTTCTAAGAGTCTTTAGCCCCCTAAGGAAGAAGGGCCTCAGGCTTTCTAAGAGATCATTTCATCAGTCAGGTAACAGCACAGTGCTTACTTCTCATGGCTTGGCAACATCCCAATAGCTAGAGCTGGGAAGACAAAATCTGACTCTGACTCAACCCCGAAAGAGACTGGCAGTGATTAGTGACTGACACAGACAGAGGTGGTTTGATCAAGTGTTTGGAAAAGAAATGACTATTTGAATCTGTTTAACACATCACCTAAGCTTAACCTAATTAGTCTTTGTGGTTGTTCAATTGCTTCAGTTGTGTCCAATCCCAAATGACCATTTCCTTCTCCAGCTCGTTGTACAGATGAGGAAACTGAGGCAAAGAAGGTTTAAGTGACTCCCCCTGGGGGTCATTAGTACAGATAAGGAAACTGAGGCAAAGAAGGTTATGTGACTCACCCGGGGTCCTATCTACTAAGTGTCTTTGTCTGAGTCTGGATTTGAACTCAGGTGTGTCTGACTCCAGGCCTGGCACTCTCTCTTCTGTGCCACCTAGCTTTCTATAATAGTAGCTCAATATCATGTAACAATAGGTTACTGGATTTAGAAGAGACTACCTCATTTGAAGCCAGTTTCCTATATGATATCAATTAACCAAGTTTCCTCTTTTGTAAAATGAAGGGGAATTAGGCTAGCCATGGATTCAGACATCCCAGTTCTATGGGATCTCTCATCATAGATCTCTAACTAAGGTCCCTTTTAGCTCTTAATACTGTTGTCCTGTGAACGTCAAGCTTGAAATGCAGTCATTTTCATTAGTTTCCAGTGAGAGAAATGGTATCTAAAACACAGAGCCACAGCATTTCTGAGCAAGCGTCTTATAAATATTATCTCATTTGATTCCTTTGACAACCGTAAAGCCCAGGTCTGACCTTTCCAACTCCCCCTCACTCCATAAAGTCTAAATCTTTCCTATTGCTATCCCAGGATCAAATCTAAAATTCTGTTTGTGTTTTAAAGACCCACATAGCCTGACCTTTTCCTACCTTTCCTACCTTATTTAACTGTGTTTCTCCAGGTAAATCACTTCATGCCACCTGCCTCGGTTTCCTCATCTGTAAAATGGGGATAAAAATAACACCCACTTCCCAGGGGCATTGTGAGAATCAAGTGAGACATTTGGAAATATTTCACAAACTTTAAAGTGCTATATAAACGCTAGCTAACTTTGTAAATGCCTAGCTAACTTCGTATTCTACAATTTAGTTGCACTCGTCTCCTTGTATACAAGATATTCCATCTTCTGACTCCATACATTTTCATTAACATGATTTTCCCCCATGCCTGGGAATCCTTGACTTCCTTCAAGTATCACCCCAAATCACACTTTCTTCAAGAAGTCCTTTCCAGTCCCCTTCTGTGCCTTCTCTGGGAGATTACCTCCAATTTGCCCTGTATCTATCTTTCATGTACACAGTTCTTTACATGTCTCAACCATTAGAATATGAGCTCCTTAAGGCAAGCATATATTTTGCCTTTTTTAAAAAAATATCTATCCATAACTCCTAGCACATAGGTACTCTTAATAAATTTGTTGACTTAAACCTATGAGATAAATGTTCTTTTGTTCATATTTTACTGATGAGAAAAATGAAACTGAAGAGGTTAAGGGGGCATTAACCAGAATCCCACAGTCAATATGGACCCATTTCTTCCTGATTCCAAGTCCAGTGTCCCACTCACTATCCACATTACTTTTTTTGAAAAAAAATTCTAAAACTTAAATACATAATAAGAAAAGAAAAAAGGCATTACTATGTACATCGTAGAACGTAAGAGGGTCCAAAATATACAGCAATAAATTTTCATTTCAAGAAAGCATATATAATAAATACCACATACTATGTTCAGAGCTGTCCATCTTTTCTTTACTTCTGTGTAAATTTTCTTTTGTTCTCCACTGTGCACACCATATTACTTCTTTTTTTTGCTCATACTTTCTTTAATGGCATAAACTACAAGTATAAAAATCTTTTAAACATAGTTCTTTTAAAAAAATAACAGTTCATTTCATCTTCTCAATAATTGAAATATCAGGCAACTGAGTAAGCTTATTTTTGGAGCAGGAGATAGAGCACACGATCTGTAGTCAAGAAGAACTGAGTTCATATCTAGCCTCAGACACTTACTAACTAGCCATATTACTTTTTTTTTTTGCTTTTTGTTAGAGACAAGGCAATTTTTGTTTTGTTTTGTTTTGCTTTTTGCTTTTTGGAGGGGGGAAAACAAGGCTACAATTGGGGTTAAGTGACTTGCCCAAGGTCACACAGCTAGTTATGTGTCAAGTGTCTAAGACTGGATTTGAACTCATGTCCTCCTGACCCCAGGGCCAGTGTGCCACCTAGCTGCCCCAGCCGTATTGCTTCTTAACGGAACATTCCCCTCCCCCTATCTGAGATGACAGAGTTGGATATAAACACTTTGCCTGAAGAATAGTAGCTTTCCTGGCCAACCTGAGCTTCCCTAAAGAGCCTGGTTTTCTTAGACATTTTTCTCCCCATCCATGAGTTGCTTAGGTTTTAGCACCTGTTAGACTGTGATGCCGAGGTCAGTTGAAGTGGCCATTTGCAAAAGACATTGTCGTCACCTCAGTGTTGAGTAGCAAAAGGCTGTCCATATGAAAAATCTATCAAGGTCTTTTTTTACCTTTCCTTTATTTTGACTTAGCCTGATACGTAAGAGTAGGGAGAGACTTGGAAAGAGCTGACAGAGGGAAGGCAGCATATAATAAAGGCAATGGTGACCCAGGAGGGTCTTGAGAGAAGACGATTTGGGCAGACCTTCAAGACACAATAATATAATAGAATGCAGGATCTGGGGCCTATGGGGGTTTGACTGGTACAGAAACTTCTAGTGTCTGGCTTCTTGAAAAAAATCCATTGTCTCACATTCTGAAATGTTAGTATCTGGTTCCCAGAAATGGCTAGGCTTGATAATTCTGAAAATGGAACCTAGCATGGTACTCCTGTCACATACATAGTAAGGAAATGCTTGTTATGCTTGTTGACAGACTGACTGACTTATATTAGATGTAACTCTCCCTCTTTGCTACTTACACCCATTTGCTATTCCACCACTTCTGGCCAAGTAAGAGCCTCCTCTTTCAAGTACTGGAAGAGAGCTACCATATCCTCTCCCAAGTCTTCTTTAGCTTAAACATCTCCTGTGTCTTCAATGGAATTATATCATGATCATAGGACTTACTTAATTCTACTTCTGAAAACAATTTCAGTCACAATCTAGTCCAACTCTTTCCTTTTACAGATGAATTTTAGGTCCAAGAATGTTAGGTTACTTACAATGTCATAATGTCAGTTATCCTGGTTGTCTTCCTCTGTATATCCTGCAGATTATCGATTTTCTTATAAAAATGTGGGACCCAGAATTTGAATGTTCTAGATGTGGTCTGACCAGGGCAGAGTATAATGGGACTTGTGTATCATTCCTAAAAATCAAAAGCCTCACCCTCTCAGCAGATGGGCTTTTAACCCATGGTCTCAAACACATCAATGAGTTAATGGGGTATCTATCCAAGCATGTGAAGACATCCCCTGGTAAAACTGGCAGAACAATTTGTGTCAATGGCCATGGAAGTAGTGAAGCTGGCCCTGTGGAGAACTTAGGGGCTGGTCAGACATTAAAGATGTCAAAGTCATCCACTTACATGCCAGGCCATTGCCGGTCAACTTGACTTTTCTCTTGCCAGTGGACTTTGATGAATCTGGAAGAGAGAGTAAGACTGACATCTTTGTGCATTTAAATTCAATTCACTCATAAGTAAAGCTAAACCCAGTGATGTCATTGGTCTTCATTGAAAACTAAGGACAAACAGTAGTAGACTAATAGTAGCAGCAGCAGCAGCAGCAGCAGCAGCAGCAGCAGCAGCAGTAGTAGTAGTAGTAGTAGTAGTTAGTAGTATCTATTTTCATTTAAATTCAATTCACTCATAAGTAAAGCTCACCCAGTGATGTCATTGGTCTTCTTTGGAAACTAAGGACAAACTGTAGTAAACTAATAGCAGCAGCAGCAGCAGCAGCAGCAGCAGCAGCAGCAGTAGTAGTAGTAGTAGTAGTAGTAGCAGTAGTAGCAGTAGTAGTAGTAGTAGCAGTAGTAGCAGTAGGAGGAGGAGGAGGAGGAGCAGTAACAGTGCTAGTACTAGTACTAGTAGCAGTAGTAGTAGTAGAAGCAGTAGCAGTAGCAATAGTAGGAGCAGTAGCAATAGTAGTAGGAATAGTAGTAGTAGTAGTAGTAGTAATAGTAGTAGTAGTAGTAGTAGTAGTAGTAGTAGTAGTACTAGTAGTGGTAGTAGTAATAGTCATAGTGGAGCAGTAGCAGTAGCGATTGTAGTAGTAGTAGGAGCAGTAGCAATAGTAGTAGGAGGAAGAGTAGTACCAATAGTAATAGGAGGAGGAGCAGTAGTAGTAGGAGCAGTAGCAGTAGCAATAGTAGTAGTAGTAGTAGTAGCAGTAGTAGTAGTAGCAGTAGTAGTAGCGGTAGTAGTAATAGTCATAGTGGAGCAGTAGCAGTAGCGATTGTAGTAGTAGTAGGAGCAGTAGCAATAGTAGTAGGAGGAAGAGTAGTACCAATAGTAATAGGAGGAGGAGCAGTAGTAGTAGTAGCAGTAGCAGTAGCAATAGTAGTAGTAGTAGCAGTAGTAGAAGTAGGAGCAGTAGTAGTAAAGTAACAGCAGCAGTAGCAATAGTAGCAGTAGCAATAGAAAAGTAGTAGTAGTATGTAGTCATATCCAGTTTCCTTTTCCCTATAGTTTTTTTAATGAATAATGACATAAATCAGGTTCATACATATGTAGGCTTTTAATAAATATTTATTTGTTGTTGAGACAAAAAAGTTAGAGCCACTGAGTTCAGTCATTTGTTGAATTGACTGGCTATGCCCTCCTTACTTGTCAGAGGACAAGTGGGCTGTCTTTTTTTCATAGCACTTTGCAAGGCACAGCTAGGCAGCAGTACATAGTACTGGACTGGGGTCTGGAAGATCTAGGTTCAAGTCCATCCTCAGATACTTACAAGGCATGGGATCCTGAGGAAGTCACATGATCTCTGTTTGCCTCGTTTTCCTTAATTGTAAGATAAGGATTGAAGTAAGTCAGCCAGCAAGTGGTTAATGGTGGGACTTGAGTGAACCACCCTGGCTCTGTATTGTGACTCAGTTCTGGAGCTAGCTTAGTTCAGTTATGGGGTCTAGTCCAAGTACTGTCTTGTGAGAAAACTATTCAATTGTGGGAATTGGGAGAAAGCTTATTGTCTGAACTTAGTTCTGCATGGCTAGAAATGAGCCACTTCTCTGTGCTGCTTAGAGACACTTATCCAAGGGACCTATGTTATGCTGACCAGAAACCTGGTCAGATCCAAAGATCAATGTGCAAGGAGTTTTCTCACAGTTGTACATCTCAAGCAATCCATAGTCTTGTCTGAAAACACCCTGGACATCATGGTCAATTGGCTATTGTTTCCATGTTCCTTTGATTGTTTACAGTCATTTAATGGGGGGGTGGATAGTGTACATCTTTTCTGAATTCAGAGACCTTCACCTGTTTATTTTCCCCTCCCTATTTTGAGAGTCCCTAATATTTCATCCAATTAGAAATCAAATTACCTAATGTTGTATAAGTTTCCTTTTAGTTAATTGGCCTTATATGATTGTTTTTAACATATAGAAATCTGTCCCCCCCTGTCTTCAGGGTCCAAGGGTAAGCTGAGGAGGTCTGGTCTGGGTTTGTTAGACAATCACCGTGCATTGCTTATAAGATAAATCAATATGCTTGGAAAGATCGAACCTTTGTTTCCCTCAGTCATCTCATCTTTCACCATAGCAGGGCTGTTGTGAGCTAATATTTGTAAAGTGCTAGCACAGTGCTTGGCATAAGTAGGTGTTTGTGATATTTCACAATCTCCTAATTGGTCTGCATTTCAAGAAGAAAGTAATAGAAATGAATAACACAACTGATCATTGTGACTAGAAGGATCTCCGAGGCCAAGTTGTCCAACCTCCTCATTCTTCATGTGAGGAAATGGAAGATGTAACTCTGGAAAGCAGCATCAGATGAGGAAATGTTGATTATAGGTCCTGGGATTCTAAAGAAAGCTTTTTCTATTCTTCTACTGTGGCCACAATGGAATGAAGGGACTTGTCTTCATAGTCTTGCTCAAACATTCAATAGCTTTGTGTTAACTGGGAAATTCTCTCAGCCCTCTGAGTCTCAGCTTCCTTTTCTGCAGAATGATGATAAGAATATTGTTATGATGAATCTTTTAGGAATGTTGTGATGAAGGTTCTCTTTAAATTAGGTATTGAAGTGATTAATTTAATTAATGCTGGAACTTGAACCAGGAAGACTCCTGAGTTCAAATCAGGCCTCAGACACTAACTGGTGATGCTAAACAAGTCACTTAACCTTTCTCTGCCTCAGTTTACTCAACTGTAAAGTGAGGAAATAATATTGCCTACCTTTCAGGGTTGCTGTGAGTGTCAGCATCAAATAAGACAATACTTCAAAAGCAGTCAACACAGTGCCTATCACATAGTAAACATTACATTAAATTAACCATTACTATTATTAATAGTAGCTGCAGGATGCTAATAATACTGACACTACCTGCTTCTCAGGATGGCTGTGATGATAGTTCTCTTTAAACTAGGTAGTTCAGTGGATATGGCACTGGAAGTCAGGAAGACCAGAGTTCAAATCTAGTTTAAAAAATTTTCTAGCTGTGTGACCCTGGGCAAGTCATTTCAATTTTGCCTTATTTTCCTCATCTATGAAATGGAGCTTGTACCTATACTTATGAGGATTAATTGTTGTTGGCTGTTTCAGTTGTATCTGCCTCTTTTTGACCCCATTTTGGGGTTTTCTTGACAAAGATTCTGGAGTGGTTCGCCATTTCTGTCTCCAGATCATTTTACAGAAGAGGCACTATTGATTAAGTGATTTGCCCAGGTTCACACAGTTAGTAAATATCTGAGGTTGGTTTTGAGCTCATGGAGATGATCCTAAGCCCAGTTCTCTAGCCAGTGAGCGATACTGGCTGCCCTGTGAAGATCATCTGAAATAATAATTTAAATAAACACTTAGCATAGCGTGCAGTACATAGTAGGCACTTCACAAATCCTTCTTTCTATCCTTCGTTTTACAACTTAAATCAAGCTAATAATGTAAGCTATAAAATATCAAAGAAGACATTAGGGAGGAGATGAGACTCAGAATCACGGGATTGAGCTGGAAGGGGCCTTAACGTCCATCTTGTCTAAATTCACGTATTTGCATAGATGGATGAGCAGTAGCTGGGGTGGAAGTCCATATCCTCCGGCTCAGAATCCATTGTTCTTGCACTATGCTCTTCTGGGAAAGACTTGAGTAGGACATGACAGCTGTCTTCAACCACTGAACGGCTGTCACTTGGAAGAAGGGAGAGCCTTGTTCTGCTGGGCCCCAGAGGGTCCGATTGGAAGAATGGGTAAAAGTTCCCATTAGGCAAATTTGAGTCTAATATGAAAAAAGAAAAGAAACTTTTTCTAAAAAGAAAAAAGAAAAGCAACTTGCTAGTTATTCAAATTGCTTCCAAGTAGAATGAGTTGCCTTCGGAAGTAATGATATTTGTCAGTCATTGTCAATCTTCAAAGAAGATTAAGTGGCCACTTGGGTACTCTGAAGAGGGTTATTCAGATATTGTATAAACTAGGCAGCCCCTAGAGGAGATCCATCTAACTTTGAGATTCAGTCAAAGTGGTAGGGGAAAGTAGATAGAGCACCAGGCTTGTAATCAGGAAGATCTGAGTTTAAATCTGGTCTCAGATGCTTACTAGCTGTGTGACCTTGAGCAAGTCACTTAACTGCTATTTTCCTCAGTTTCCCATCTGTAAAATGGAGAGAATAATATACCACCCTCCTTTCTGGGTTGTTGTGAGGGATGAAGGGAGATAATAATTGTAGCCTATGGTGCCTGGCATATTTTAAGCACTATGTAAAATGTTGGTCATTATTATTATTATAGAATACTATTTTATTTTTCCCCAATTATTTGTAGAATGATTTTTAATATTCATATTTTAAAATGTTGTGTTTCAAATTCTTGCCTTCCACCTTCTTTGAGATGTTAGGCAATTTGGTATGGGTTATACATGCTCAATCATACAAGACATATTTCCATATTAGGTTGTGAAAGAAAACACAGACCAACTGTATTCCAAAGAGATCATAAGAAAGGGGAAAGGACCTACGTGCACAAAAATATTTGTAGCAGCTTCTTATGCGGCGGCAAAGAATTAGAAATTGAGGGGATGCCCATCAATTGCGGAATGGCTGAACAAGTTGTAGATGAGTGCAACAGAGTTCTAATTATACCATAAGAAACAATGAACGGACTGATTTCAGAAAAACCTCGAAAGATTCATATGAACTGATGTTGACCGAATCGAGCAAAAGCAAAACACTGTATACAGCAACGGCAACATTGTGCGATGATAAGTTACTTAGACCTTCTCAGCAATGAATGATCCAAGACAATTCCAGATGACCCATGATAGAAAATCCTATCCACATTCAGAGAATGAACATGAAGTTTGAATGCATATCAAAACACACTATTATTATTATTTTTGTCTTTTGGGTTTTTTCCCTCTTGGTTTTCCCCTTTTGTTTCTTCTTTCACAACATGGCCAATGTGGAAAAATAAATGATTGCACATGTATAACCTATATAAGATTGTATGCCATCTTGGGCAGGGGGGATGAGAGAGAGGAAGGAAGAAAAAATTTGGAACTCAAAATTTTATTTTAAAAAATGAATGTTGCAAACTATCTTTACGTGTAATTAGAAAAAATTAAAATGCTATTTCAAAAAAAAACAGACCAAAGACTCATACACACACAAAAAGTGAAAAACGGTAGCTTTGATCTGAATTCAGACTCTCTTAGTTCTTTTGCTGGAGGTAGATATATTAGATATTATTACAGTAGAAAGAATTTTTAAGTTTGATCATTTCCACTTAGAGTTAAGGAACCTAAGTTCAAATCCTAACTACCAACAACAACTAGCTGTGTGACCCTGGGCAAGTCACTTTACCTCTATTTGTCTCAGTTTCCTCCTCCGTAAGACAATTCTTTCCTGGGCTGTAGTGAGGATCAAACGGAATAATAATTTTATTTTATTTTATTTTATTTTTTTTTGGTTAACAAGAGATTTTTTTTAATTGAATCAAAGTAGAAACGATTAGGTTATTATTGGCTGCTGGCTAATGCCAACCTTAAGAAAAGTTAAAGACAACAGGAACACATATATTAAAGCAACATGTAGGTAAATCATGGCTAACAGGTCTACTTTTTAAAAATAAAGAGTCCTACAGAATCTTTAAGTTACCAAACATCAGAAGGAGGGACAG
>CM053594.1:33569791-33615997 GCA_028646575.1 Pseudocheirus occidentalis | reverse complement strand
GAGAGGGAGAGGGAGAGGGAGAGGGAGAGAGAGAGAGAATTTGAGTGCCCCAGCCCTGCCCCACCTCAACTCCAGTCTCAGCTGCTGAGCCAGTTGAGCGTTAACATAAAAATCGGGAGAGTATAATGAGGAAGATTCAGAATTAATTACAGCCAGACAGTCACTATGCCGGGAGAAGAAAACTATTAGAATCGCAAAGCCTCGGGTTGCAGCCATAAATTACTTAGAGGCACGACCAAGAAGTAATCCAATAATCCATTTATGACTTTAAATAAATCTTGCTTCATTCCAAAGCCCTCCTGAGTCTCTACACTCATAATATTCACAGTCACTAGCCCCACATCAGTAGGGGGCTATCAGAACGAGTCCAACGTCTATAAGGTGTTTAGATTAGTGAAAATTAGCTAGAGCCGAGAAGTCAATACTATATTACCCTCTCTGCAGTAGTGATTTAGTCTATGTTACTCTTTCCTTCATGGTAGTGGACTGCTAAGTTCTTTGATTCCATGCCCTAAGAAGACCTTCTTCACTATTCCTACTGAGATAAGAAATATTAAAAAAAAATGAATAACCCATAGCCATAAAGAAATCTATTTGAAGAATTTTGTCTGAATGTAGTCTACACAAAAGCAAATAAATAATTCTACAAAAAGTGTGAAGTTATGGATAGAATTGTAGACTGTGGTTACCAAAGACCCTACCTCTGACAACTAATGTGTGATCCTGCTCAATCCCTCAATAGAATGTGAACTCTCAGAGGGAAGGGACAATTTTTGACCTTTTTTTTGTATCCCCATGGCTTAGCATTTATCAGTACGTGCTTAATATGTGCTTACTGATTGTCTAATGACTGACTACTTTTCAGAGCCTTGAAGGATTCCCTAAATCTCTATTATCCATGTCTAGGAGTGGAATTTCCTAGTGGTTTCAGAGGCAGAGCACCATGATGGAAACCCTGCTCAATCCGGAATCAGTTGGCCTGAACCTGAATACTAGCTGTGTCACTCCATACCAGATGATCTAGGTCAAGAAACTAAATCAATCAAACAATGAATAATAATAATTAGCATTTTTAGAACACTCCAAGGTTTGCAAAGTTCTCTCAACTGATCCTCATACCAAATCTGTCTGTCCCCAAGTTATAGTCAAAAAACCAGAGGCCCAGAGATTAAGTGACTTGTCCAGTCATACAACTAGGAAGGCACTGAGACAGGATTCACACTCAGATCTTTTGGACTCCCAAGTCTAGCACTTTATCCACCATGGCACTTAGCTACCTGACAATAAGCAAACATTTATTAGTCATCTGCTCTAGGTATTAGGAGTAGGAAGACAAAAATAAATGGTCCCTTTCCTCAAGCATCTTGCATTATATCATGGTTATTCTTTTTTTGATGGAAGAGGGCATTAGCAGATGAAGGTCTTCAGAAAAGACCATCCTTCCAAAGCAGGGGGTGTTAGAGCTGTACTTTGATGAAAGTTAGAGTTTTTAAGAAGCTATCAGTTAACCAAGAAGATTGGATTGAATGACTTCCATGGTCATTTCCAGTTTTAAAGCTATAAACCTAAATCTTGACATCATGTGGAAGATGTCAAAAAAGGAATGGGAATCTAGGTGACTATCATCTGAAGCATATACTGATCTCCTAGACAATAATATGGGAGCATGACTTTTTTTTTCTTCTAACAAGTTAGAAACAGAGTCATTGAGAATTGAGATGATCGCAATTGGTAAAGAAAAGAACAATAAATAATGTCAAGAATGTACATTTGAGTTCTGGGGTCAGGAAGTCTTGAATTCAAATCCAGCCTCAGAAACTTACTAGCTGCATGAACCTAGTCAGGTCACTTTCATTTCTGTGTGCCTCAGTTTCCTGAATTGTAAAGTGAGGATAATAGCGGCTCTTCTTTTTCAGGTTTGTTGTGAGAATCAGATGAGATGATATTGCAAACTGCTTAGCACAGTTCCTAGCACATAGTGGGTGCTACGGAACTGCTCGTTTCCTTCCTTTATTGACTAGACCCCTTTGCTATGATTAAATATCTCCAGAATTCATTCAGAACCTGGCTAAGATTTTTATGATAAGATCTCAAAATCAGCCTAAACTTAGAAGATAACTGGGCCTTTATCCAAAAGTTTGTAGGACATTCTGAATGTTCTTTACTTTTCCAAAGGGTTGAGGGGAGGGAATGATAGGGTGCCAAGTTTCTAGAAACCCTGTTTATCTGTAGAAAAGGTTCAGTTTGCTTTGGGCAACATGGCTGGTCCTGCTCAGCCTAACTGGGTGTAACTAAACCCAGTAGAGAAGAAAGACCCAGGCACCAGGGATCCCTTTAAGTATCACCTTGGAGAATAATCGCAAATATATACCTGGAAGGGACTTTACAGGTGAACTATTCCAGGTGTGTCAAATCCAAATAGAAACAGGGACCAATAAACCATGCATAAGGATCCCTGTGGATGCATAGACTACATGTGTGTGTACATTTCCTTTTTTTAAAATTGTATATCTATACATTAAAATCAGAAAGGCACTATATTTTTACTCAGTTCAGGCTGTATTTGGAAGTGTTATGTGTCACATGCTCATATCTGACATCTCTGATCAAGTCCACCTTCCTCCCCCCCTGCCCCATTTTATAGATAAAGAAACTGACCCCCATGGAAGGGAAGTGTTTTGCTCAGCATCACATGGGGACTAAGAGTCAAAATCAGAAATTTGAACCCTCCACCAATTATTCCAAATCTAGGGTTGTTACCACAACACTATGATGGCTCAGTACAAATATACATTGTAAGCTCTCAGATTTAAAATGTTAACCTGCTAAGGGCAGGGATTGTCTTGTTTTTATATTTTCTCTCCCAGAACCTAGCACAGTGCCTGGTACAAAGTTTAATAATGGTTTAATAAATTATTTATTTTAATAAATGGTTTAATTAATGTTAGTTTCTTTTCCCCTTCCTTTTTATGTAATATTTTATTTTCTCCTAATTACTTGTTAAAACAATCATTTAAATTGTTTTTCCTTTCATCTTTATAATCTACTTTGTTACTATTCCTCAGTCATTTTTGGTCACGACCAACTCTTCATGACCACGTTTGGAGTTTTCTTGGCAAGGATGCTGATGTGTTTTGTCATTTCCTTCTCCAGCTCATTCTATAGATAAGGAAACTGAGGTCAAAAGGGTTAAGTCATTTGTCCAGGGTCACATAGCTAGTATCTGAGGTCAGATTTGACCTCAGGTCTTCCAAACTCCAGGCTTGGTGCTCTATCCACTGCACCACCTAACTGCCCTTTTGTCTTTCCTAATAAGCAGTTCTCAATCTAGGACACCACATGGAACTCTTGGTGTTGAAGATAAGAATGTCTGATTCAGAGTCAGGAAGTGTATAGAACATTAGAATTCTGAGTTTCAAATCTTCTCTCTAGTAATGTGGGCCAAGACTAGTCTTTGTGCCTCAGGTTTCTCATCTGTAAAATGAAGGGCTTGGTCCCCATGACCTCTAAGATTCCTTCTGGGTATGGATCTACCATACTATGACCTGGGTTTAAGCCCTATGAGTATCTCTCATTGTGTAATTATGGGTAAGTAACTTAGCTCTGAGCCTGAGCATCTTTACCTTACATGTGAGGATATGTTACATGGATCAAGTGAGACAATATATATAATGTCCTTTGCAGACCTGAACCTCTTATGTTACTGGAACCTAGGGACTAATTTAATGAGTTAACTTGCCAACAATAGGTTAATTTAATTCTCTACAGGGTGGGCACCTCCCCCAGGGCAAACACAGACTCTGGGAGAACCAAAAGGGGGGGGAACCTAAACCCAGGAGAATCCCTTATTTTCTCCAATGTAAAAAATCCCCCTCAATTTAATGTCATTTTGATGACCTCAGGGACAATAACGTCAGTTCCCATTTTGAGCACTTTTTATATAAAATGAAGTTTGGTAGAGGTCATTAATTATGAAAATCCACTGTGTGTAATTATAATAATTACTCTGATCATATAAACATTACAGGACGCTGAATAATTTAATAGGAATTGGGCTTTAAGAGAGAATAGCAATTAAAAAGGAACCCAGGGAAGTGACAAAGGATGGATGAAATCCATGCTGGGGTTTATATTGACAGAGGGTGGTAGGCTCACTGGCATATTTATTCCCAGAATTCTATGGGAGCATCTTTAAGCTGGAAGAGGCCACCTAGTCCAAAACTTGCTCATTTTACAGGGGGGAAACAAAACCAAGAAAGGATCAGTAATTTCCCAAGGTCATGAAGGTGGCAAGTGATAGATGGAGGATTTGAACTCAGGCAGTCTGGATCCAAATTTTTCCACTAGACTTAGTAGAATTTTTAAGGAAGAAACATTCTCTGATTTTTATCAGCAGTAGTTTTTGTTGTTGTTGTTTGAAAGAAAACTATAAGGAGCAGTGAGGTGGTGAAGTGAATAGAGCACAGACCCTGGAGTTAGGAGGATCTGAGTTCAAATCCAGCCTCAGACTCTTGACACTTACTAGCTGTATGACCTTGGGCAAATCACATAAGTCCAATTGCCCCACCTTCCCCACTCCCCCCAAATAGAAGTTATAATGGGAATACTATTGTGCTATAAGAAACGAGGAGCATACAGACTTCATAATAACCTGGAGAGACATATATAAGCTGATGCCGAGTGAAGAGAGCAGAACCAGGAGAACATTGTACACAATTACAGATACAATGTATCTGTGATGATTGACTTTGATACACTGGGCTCCTCTCAGCAATGCAATGCTGTAAGACACCTCCAAAAGACTCATGATGGAGAAGGCTACCCACATCCAGGGAAAGAATTATGGAGTTCGAATGCAGATTGGAGCAGAGCACTCGCACTCTCTCTTTTGTTTTGTTTTGTTTCTTCTTCCTCATTATTCATTGCATCGGTTATAATTCTTCTTTACAACTTGACTAATGTTTTGTTTTTTTTTTTTTTGCTTTTTGGAGGGCAGTTGGGGTTAAGTGACTTGCCCAAGGTCACACGGCTAGTTTTTTTGTGTTAAGTGTCTGAGGCCGGATTTGAACTCAGGTACTCCTGACTCCAGGGCCGGTGCTCTATTCACTGCGCCACCTAGCCGCCCCTTGACTAATGTTTAATGTAAAGATATATGTAGAACCTGTATCAGATTGCGTGCTGCCATGAGGGGTAGGTAGGAAAGGGAGGGGGAGAAAATTTAGAACTAAAAACATTGTGAAACTGAATGTGGTTAACTAAAAGTAAATAGATTTAAAAGGGAAAAAAGGAAACTATAATGATAATAGTGGGAAGACTGTACATTTCCCAAAGGCCTGGACAGATGAGAATACTGGCCAAAAGAATAAGCCAAGTGCCATATCTATACTTAAAAATAATGGGGCAGCTAAGTGGCACAGTTAGAGCACCTGCCCTGGAGTCAGGAAGACCTGAGTTCAAATTCGACCTCAGACACTTAACACTTTGTGACCTTGGACAAGTCACTTAACCCCAACTGTCCTGCCTTCCCTCCTCCAAAAGCAAGAAAAAAAGAACCTATTCCCATCTTGCCCATGAGCCCACTAGAAAACACGGTAGTATTTCACAATAATAACTATTTACCATACTCTTAGCTATCCCATTTCTTAGACTGTTCAACTCATAAGGTCACAGAGAGAGAGCTAGAAGAGACCTCAGAGGCCATCTAGTCCAACCCTCTAGTTTTACAAATGAGGAAACTGAGGCCCACAGAGGTGATGTGACTTGCCTAAGGTCACACAAGTAAATGTTTAAGAGTTGGAAGCTGAATTCATGTCTCTGACCCTGGAATCAGTGCTCTTTTCCCTGGACTAAGTTATTGGTGTCCAGTTTCTTTCTAGGTATTGGGGATACAAAAACAAGACTGAAAAAATACAACTGATCTTCAAGATTTTACCTTCTACTTTTTAGAATGAAATCTTGCATAGATAATCTGGAAACAAACACATTAAATCATCTGCCATCTTACTGGCAAAACAAAACAAAACAAAATAGTAAAGCATTAAGAGGTTCATTATTAAGTAGAGGAAAATGCATATCATCTTCTTTCCCTATAATCCAGGTCTCCTGCCTCCCACAAACAGAAGGGGAAAAAATCTTTTATTAAACTTACCAAAAATAAGCATTAATTTGTCCAGCTCCCATAAGGAATCCTGCATCCTAAATGGGAAAAAAGGAACAGAAACACCCCCTCCCCTTTTTTGGGGGGGCTAAATACACAAATAAGGGATGCGCCTGTGATTTCATCAATGGATGAATTGCTGGTGTGGCCATGCCTTTGACCAATGAAAATCTCAACCAAACTCTGAGTAGTCTCAGGAAATGTCTGAAGAACCTAGAAATTGAGTGAACTTCTCAGGGTTCCAATGATAGTAACTGTCCCAGTTGAGATTTGAAAACAGCTTTTCCTTAGAAAGATTTTGAGGGGTAATGGATAGAATTGAGGAATTGGAGTTGGCAAGAAATGGGTTATAATAAAAAGAAGAAGAAGAGTTAACAATACCACCTAATATTTATATAGTGCTTATTATTTGCCAGGCACATTTGATCCTCACAACAACCCTGGAAGGGGGGGGGGTGCTATTATTAACTCCATTTTACAGATGCCAAAACTAAGGCAAACAGAGGGTAAGTTACTTGTCCAAGGTCCCCAGCTAGTAAGTATCTGAGGCTGGATTTTAAATCAGATCTTCCTTAGAAGGGTTTCAAGGAGTAGCAGATATAATTCTGGAGTTAGAATTGGTAAGACCTGAGCTTATATCCCTACCTAGACACTTGCTATTTGTGTGACCTTGGGAAAGTCATTTGCCTGCTCTTGCCTAGATAGAATTAGCAGCAAGTTACTGTTGCCTTCAGGGGCCACCATTCTAGCCACTGTGTTCCACTAAGTGTTGGATAAATTGTCATATAGAAATCAAGGTAAATATTTTTAGCTTGATCATGAAAAAATGCTCTACTAGGATACCTCCCCGCCCAAAATAAAGACTTAAAAGTGAAAGTGACTCAAGAGGCTTTATAGGTTCCAATCCAAGCAAGAAACATTATTATTCATAAGTATACAGAGCTAAGGGGATAGTCTGGGTCTGCATTTCCTCTCACATTTCAGTGGGATTTAGGATCACTGGTCATCCTAATAGGTTGTTCCAGCTTTCCTAATGCTCTGAAATGAGTGTGTTAGGACCTTAGGAATATTTAGTTTTAAAAAATTATAATCCACAATGAAATGACAGGTTCTATGAGTTTTAGAATACATTAAAGACTTCCCCTTTCCCCAAAGCAAATAGTTCTGGATAAGATTGTCTTTCCATCAATCAGCAGACCTTTAACTTTCCCTTTCAGTCTTCCCACATCCCTTTTGTCTTCAGAGTTTGCATGGAAATGTCAAAGTTCTCTCTCCTGTCCTCTGGCCTACCATTAGCTTTATTTTGCTGCAAAGGGCAATTGACTAAACAATTCTCAACCCCCCAGTGGCAGCAGGCTGATGCATCCTTTCTAAAAGAAGGCCATGAAGTTGTTATTCTTCGGTACACACATCAGGTCATGTGCAACATAACATTAGCAGAAGGGAGCATAAAGAATTTCCCCCAGGATTTTCCCACCTACTTTCCAAGTAGACGATGAGCTTGCTTTTTTTCCTAACAAAAAAACACTTTATTCATAGAAGCTCACCGATGAAAGGAGACTCAGCTGCCAACTATCCATCTCCTTATGTGAATAAGAGTAGCACTATGGATAAGGGAGAGAGCACAGGCTTTTGTAGTCAGAGGGCCTGGGTTCAGAGGCTCTTCCTGTGATACTTCCTACCTACTGTGACCTGAGGCAAGTCCTTTGACCTTCTTGGGCCTCAGTTGCTGCATCAGTAAAAAGAGGATCAGTGGACGAAATGGTCTCTTCTACCTACCTCTAAATCTATACTCATATGTAGAATTCATTCCATATCACAAATGAGGATATGATTTAGACAAGATGGCCTCTCAGGTCTTTTCCAACATTAAGAATGTGCTATATGAAATTTAATGGGAGCCATATAACATCATAGGATCATAACTTTAGAGACTGAATGGATCTTAAAGGCCATTGAGTACAGCTTTTTCATTTTTTACATATTAGGAAACTGAGGCTAAAAGAACTTACATGATTTATACTGGATCTTGTGACCAGTATGAGCCTGAGGCAGCATATGAACTGACCAGTATTCTGTCTCCTGCACCACCTAGCTCTGAGTCATACACTGGAATTCACAAAAAGTAATTTTACAGGTACCAGGATCAGAGAAACATGACTTAACATTTTATGTGGGGAAAAAAAAATTTGGTGGCTTTAGTGGGCTGCAAGCTCAACATGAATCAATTATGCTTTAATCCAAAAACCTAATTCAAACTTAAGCTGCCATATTAGACTGCATCACTAGAAACACGGTCTCCAGAACAAGGGAGCTTATTGTCCCCCTGTAACAAGCATTGGTCAGACCACAACTGTGTTCTGTTATGGGCACCACATTTCAGGAAGGATATTGACAAGATGAAATGTGTCCAGAGGAGGGAGGGCAGTAAGGAGAGTGAGGGCATTCAGAGCGATGCAACAAAAGGGTAGACCAAAAGAACTGAGGATGCTTAACGCAGAGAAAGGAAGACATAAGGAAAACATGGTAGTGGCTTTCAAAGGTTTAAAGAGCTTGTTTGTGGAAGAGGGTTTAGACTTCATTTACTTGACCCAAAGGGTAGAATGAGGAGCAAGGTAAAGAAGCTGGAGAAGACATCAATTCAATATAAGGATAAATTTGTTAACAATTAAATTATTCCAAAAATGGATTGAGCTCCTTCAGAAGGGAGTATGATTGTAATCACAGACTATCAGAGTTGGATGGGACATCAATCCAAGTGTGATTAAACAAGAATCCTTTCTACAATATCTCTGATAAGTGATCTTCCATCTTTAGCTTGAGGACCTCAAGTGAGGTGAAAGAGAAGTCTTCCACCAAAGGCCTTCAACTGAAATCTGAATGGTCTTTTGTTAGGGAGACCATCCCTAGGGTCCTGGCTCAAACGGATTGAAGTAGATGATCTCCAAGATTTCTATCATCTTTGAAATTCCATAATTTGCTCAGTGACATCACTCATAGGCCAATACCCCAAAAGATAACAAAGAAAAGAGGATGAGAAGGAAAATGTATCATACGTACTGCTTTTTCTACTAGCAAGAAACTAGAAACTAAGGGAACGGCCATAAATTGGGGAATGACTGGACAAATCATGGTATATGAATGCTATGGAATGCTTTGGGGCCTTACGAAATTAAGAAAGGAACAGTTTCAGAGACATCTAGGAAGACTTGTATTAATGGATTCAAAATGAAATAAGCAGAATGAGGAGAGCAATTTATACAATAACAACATTGGAAAGATAAACAACTGGATATGGTAATGGTAGACCACTCTACTATCTTTGCCAGAAAGTACCCCCAATGGACAGCACTGGTATGTCGTGGTCTGTGGTGTCATGAAGAGTAGGACATGACTGAACAACAAAGAAAACCAGTTTTAAAAGATTTGAGAACTCTGATTAAAGGAATGGACAACCATAATTCCAAGGGACAGCTGATAATCCATGTTACCCACCTCCTTGACAGAAAAGTGATGGCCCAGTCATGGAGAGTGACACACACACACGTGCATATATGTACACACATGTACTCATACATATATACCTGCATATGCACACATATGTGTGTATATGTCCATATACATATATGTGGATGTGGACATATATATATGGACATAGTCAGGGTGGGAATTTGCTTCACTTGATCATGAGTATTATTATAAGAATTTTCTTTTTCTTTCTTCTTTCTTTCTTCAATTGGGGTTGTGGGAGAGTGATAAAATAAATGCAAATTAATTTAAAAATAAGAATAAAAACAATAGGAAATTCTATGATTTAACAATAGGTATTTGTAATGTCTGACTGAACTGGGTTGCAATACCACTCTTCGGTAGTAAGGGATATTGCCCCCTTCCTTGGAGGTATTCAAGCAGAGCATGGACTGCCCCTTGTCAAGTACATTATAGTGGAGATTGCTTTGGTGTATGAGTTAGACCAATGAGGTCCCTTCCAACTCTCAAATTCTATGGTTCTGCAACTTGCTATCTTCATGACTTGGATCAAGTTGCTGACCTTCTCTGAGCTTTAATTTCCTCAATACAAAACCAGGATGGTTTTTATCTGACCATTCTTCTGTGGAGGTATGACACTGAAAAAAAATAGACTTTAGGGACAGCTAGGTGACACAATGAATAGAACACAGGTCCTGGAGTCAGGAGGACCTGAGTTCAAATTTGGCCTCAGACACTTGACACAAAAATTAGTCGTGTGACTTTGGGCAAGTCACTTACCCCAATTTTTCTCCCCCCAAAAAAAGAAAAAAGAAAAGAAAAAAATAGACTTCAACACATATGTTGGGCAGCTAGGTGGTACAGTGGACAGAGTGTGACACCTGGAGTCAGGAAGAGATATTTTCCTGAGTTCAAATCTGGCCTCTGACACTTATGTGCTGTGTGGTCCTGAAAAAGTCATTTAATTCTGTTGGTCTCAGTTTCCTCATTTGCAAAATGATCAGGAGAAGGAAATGGCAAACTACTCCAGTATTTTTTTTAAAACAGTATTTTATTTTTTCCCAGTTACATGTCAAGAAAATTTTGAGCATTTATTTTTACAAGATATTGAGTTCCAAATTTTTCTCCCTCCCCTCTCCTCTTCTGAAAAAGTTAGGCAGTTTGATATAACTTATACATGTGCTATCACATAAAACACATTTTCAGCTTAGTCACAGTTGTGAAAAAAGAAACAGATCAATGAGGAAAAAATGAAAAAAGAATAAAGTAAGTGAAAAGGATATGTTTCAATCTGTATTCAGAGTCCATCAGTTCTTTATCTGGACATGAATAATATTTTCCTTTGTGAGTC
Organism: Pseudocheirus occidentalis; assembly: GCA_028646575.1. Lineage (NCBI taxonomy): Eukaryota > Metazoa > Chordata > Mammalia > Diprotodontia > Pseudocheiridae > Pseudocheirus > Pseudocheirus occidentalis. The sequence goes on along the minus strand of CM053594.1, from coordinate 33,605,000 downwards.
CTTTGTATTTGTCTTGGATCATTGTATTGCTGAGAAGAGCTCAGTCATTCATAGTTGATCATCAGACAATGTTGCTGATCTTGTGTGCAATGTTTCCCTGAATTGACTCATTTCACTTTGTATTAGTTCATATTGTACAGGTCTTTCAAGGCTTTTTTTCCCCCTGACATCTGTCTAGTCTTCCTTTCTTATTGAACAATAGTATTGCATTACATTCATATACCACAGCTTGTTCAGCTATTCCCTAATTATGGGTGTCTGCTCAATTCCTAATTGTATGCCACCAAAAAAAGAGTTTTAATAAAAAATTCTGCACATAGAGGTCCTTTCCCCTTTTTAATGATCTCCTTGGGATACAGACTTAGTAGTGGTATTGCTAGACCAAAGGGTATGCACAGTTTGGTTGCACTTTGGGTAGAGTTTCAAATTGCTCTCCAGAATGGTTGGATCAGTTCACAACTCCAACAGTTCCCAACTCCACATGCTCTCCAACATCCAACATGTTTTTTTTTCATATTAGCCAGTCTGATGTGTGAGGTGGTACCTCAGAGTTGTTTTAATTTGCATTTTCCTAATCAAAAGAGATTTAGAGTCTTCCTCATATGCCCATAGATAACTTTGATTTCTTCATCTGAAAACTGCCTATTTGACTACTTATCAATTGGGAATTTCTTGTAGTCTCATAAATTTGTTTCAGTTCTCTATATATTTGATAAATGAGGCCTTTATCAAAGACACTGTAAAGACTGTTTTCCCATCTTTCTATTTTCCTTCTAATCATGGTTGAATTGGTTTTATTTGTACACAAGTTTTAAAATTTAATGTAGCCAAAATAATCTTTTTTATAATGTTCTCTGTCTCTTACTTGGTCATGAATTCTTTCTCTCCCAATAGATCTGACAGGTAGATTATTCCCTGCTCTTCTAATTTGCTTATGGTGTCACACTTCAAGTCTAAGTCATGCCAAAGGTCTTTCGTATCCAACTTTTCTAATATTATATTTACCTACTACTCCAGTATCTTTGCCAAGAAAAACCCAAATGGTATCAGGAAGAGTCAGACATGGTTAAAACAATTGAACAACAGCATATATGTCAACTATTAACTAGAAATTTCTGTTGTCTTTGTGACAGACAAGAGACATGTTCTCTCCCAAACAAAAACAAACAAAAGTCTCTAATATTCCAGTTCTTCATTGGAACTACATAATTGATTTAAGTGACTTTTGAAAATGCAGATCACACATATTTCTAAGTGACTCTTGTCCATACTCTCAAGAAGTTTGCCACATGGAGTCCACCCAGGACAAAATACATATCATATCTAAGAACAATTCTCTATAGATAGTTGGTCTCTATTTGCTCCTTTCTGCAGAAGGCCTTATACTGATCACATCAAGTTTTAGACTTTAGAAACTTAATAATGAGTTATTATATATTATATAATATATGATATTATATGTGAATGTAATATATTATGTGTATATTATAATATGAGTTATATATTACAAATGAGATTTATAATCATGCCAGAAAATTTGACCTGCCTTTCCACACAGAGAAAACCAAGTAAATGAAGAATGCCTATCGTCTAATTGAGGATATACAGCTGAATGATTAGCCCACACATCTGTGCCACCAGGAGTGACATTTTAGACAGTTATTGCAAATTGGGTAATGACGTGGGCCCAGAATTATATGGGGAGAAGAAGTCAAGGTAAATCCCTTGGTATTTATTAAGAAACCCCTATGTAGAAGGCACTGTCCTAAGCGTAGCAGATACAAAGAGAGGCAAAAACAGTTCTTGTTCCCAAAGACCTCACAATCTAAAGGGAAACAAATAAATAATGTCAGATTGCTATTGAGAAATTCTGGAGTTCATTTAATGTCTCAAAGTAGAAAGAGCAAATGGATTTGGAGTCAGAGTAACTGGGTTATAATCCTACCTTGAGCAAGTGACTTAATTCTCTGACCCTCAGTTTAACCCTTTATAAAATGATGCTCTTGTATTAGATGGCTTCTCTGACTCTTTATTCTTCTCCTTAAAACAAGAGAAAATTTTTTTTACTACCGACATCCTTCTGCTATCATCCTATATAGATGGGAGTCATGGATTGCTGCAGTCCCCTTTCAAAATATAGGCCAAAAAAAAAACACAGCCTTACAGACCAGTAATTTATAGATATTTTCTAGGGGAAAGCTGCATAACCCTTCTCCCCCAACCGGAGATTAATCAAATTTATCAGACAAGTGAGGGTACACGTTCATAACCAAGAGGTGAAATGAAATCGGGCACATCTCTGCACCCGGCTTCCTGTTCGGCAGCCAGCTCTGATGATGCATTTGTCTGGTGATACCCCTGCTACTGAAGGCTGGGCTGGGTTGACAGACTGATGATAAATATCCTTTGTTTATCTCTATATCAGGTAGGTGCAGCACAGACTGCTTATTTCAGTTACTCCATGTATCTGTGATTTCACCAGCTTGGGTGCGCAGCAAGTCTCAACCTCTCCCCGTGACATTAGGAGATGGTCTGAGAGAGTTGCTGTGGCTAACCCCTGCCACCCTCCCCCATGTGAGACCAAGCTAGTGATGACCCTCTTTGACCTTAGTAGCTGGCTGGCACTTGAAGTTGCTCTAGAGTATGGGCTCTGGTGATTTAGCTTTGTAAAAACAGGGGTGAATATATATGAGGGATTGGAGACTGGAAGAGGCAGTGACAGAACACAATGGAGAAGATGAAGGGAGGAGGGAGAAATCAGAGACAGAAATAAAAAGAGGTAGGGACAGACACACAGAGAGATACACAAAGAAAGAGAGACACAGAGAGAGACAGACAGAGAGAGAGATAGACACAGAGAGAGAGAGAGGAAAGAAGGAAGGAAGGAAGGAAGGAAGGAAGGAAGGAAGGAACGAAGGAACAAAGGAATGAAAGAACAAACGAATGAATGAACGAACCAAGGAAAGAGAGGAGGGAAGGAGAGAGGGAAGGAAAGAGGGAAAGAGGGAAGGAAAGAGAGAGAAAGGAGGGGAGAGAAGGGGGGAAGAAAGGGGAAGGGAGAGAAAGAAGAATGATTTAAATTTGTGATTGATTTCAACAGTCTCTAGATCTCCCAACAAAGAAATCCCTTCTACCAATACATATTTTCATCACTTCCTTTAATTTCTCCTCCAAAAGAGTTGGATTGTGAGAGCTGAAGTACTGTGACCTGGATTCCAAAATCAATAGATGGCAGAAACTATAGTTGAATCTATGTTCAGTTCCCTTGGCCTTATTTGATGTGTGTGTTCCTGTGTGTGTGTGTGTGTGTGTGTGTGTGTGTGTGTGTGTGTGTGTGTGTTGGGAGGTGGGGCTGGGGGTTAGGGATTCAAGTCTTGCTTCTGACACAGACTAGCTGTGTTTCCCTGGGCAAATCTCTTAAACTCTCAATGCCCCAGGAAATTCTCTAAGACAGTAAGGTACTGGAAAAGTACAGGAGTGCAATGGGGGTTTCCACACTAGGTTTTCTTTACATGGTTGAAATTACAGGTTGGACACACACACACACACAGTAGGCAAGAAGGAAAACTAAAGTTAAGGGAAATTCAGGCAGACCTGGAAAGAGGCAGAAAAAAAGCATTTCCTTTGTTTAGTGCCAGTCAGATTCATTTAGTTTTGCCTTATTAAAGACTAAGGGATCTGGGTTTAGAGCTTTATCCCTTATTTTGCATATTCGTTTGATTGATGTCATCAAAAGTTGACCATTTTTTCTTAATATTTTATTTTTTCCAATTATATGTAAAAATAGTTTTCAGCATTCACTTTTAAAAGATTTTGAGTTCCAGTTTTTTTCTCCCTCCCTCCTTCACCCCTCCCCAAAGACAGCATGCAATCTGATATAGGCTATATGTGTACAATATAGGTTATATGTGTACAATCACATGAAACACGTTTCCACATTAGTCATGTTGTGAAAGAAGAACCCGAATAACAGAGAAAACCCATACGAAAGAAAAAGAAAAGTGAACAGAGTCTCCTTGGATCTGCATTCTGACTCTACAGTTCTTTCTTTGGATATAGACTGCATTTTCCATCGTGAATCTGTTGGCACTATCTTAGAATACTATTACTGAGAAGAGCTAATTCTCTCATAGCTGATGGTCACACAATGTTGCTGTTAATGTGGACAATGTTCTCCTGGTTCTGCTCACTTCACCCAACATCAGTTCATGTAAGTCTTTCTGAAATCCACCTGCTTATCATTTCTTACAGCACAATAATATTCCATTAATGCACATTTCACAGCTTGTTGAGCCATTCCCAGTTGATGGGCATCCCCTCAATTTCCAATTCTTTATCACCACAAAAAGAGGTGCTTTAAATATTTTTATACATATGGATCCTTTCCTCTTTTTTAAGGATCTCTTTGGGATACATTTGACTTTCTAACAAAAACTAAAATGGTTCTACTAGGTCGTGAGTCCTAAGAGCTAGATTCAAATTCTGCCTCTGACTGACTACTATTAATGTGTCCTTGGGCAAGTCAATGACTAAAATGACTAAAAACCTGAGGTTCCTCTCTGGGTCTCAGTTTCTTCATCTGTAAATTGATGGATTTGGAGTAGACAGCCCCTGAGGTCCTTGATAGCTCTAGATTTATGATTCTGCATGATTTAAAGTTACTTATCCATCCTCCAGGCTTCAGTTTCCTCATCTGTAAAATGAGGAAGTTTGTACTAGAAGACTTTTGATGTTCCTTCCTGGTCTAGATCTATAATCCTATGACCTCTATATAATAATGAGAAAATCAAAAAAGTATCAACAGAGTGGTTCTTTCAATCTCCTATTAAGATCACTTATTCCAAACCCATTTGGCAAGAGGAAAAAGGCTTGGTCATTTAGATGGAACTTTCTGCTGTAGCATCTTTTTCTGGCCCTCTTAATACAAGTCAATCACAGCAATGATGGTTCATTTCCAAGGAAGGTAGGGATGAGATACACAACTCACTTAAGAAAAGCTTTCAGGGAAATCACAAAAAACCAACAGAACTTTAGAACAACAGGGACCTGGGCCACAGTGCTCAGAACCCTGAGACTAAGGCTCTGCTTAAAGCCACTATTACCCAGGGTCCCTGAAACATCTTGCCTCATAGTCGCTCACTGCACCCTTGGCATCCAATCTGAATTTACTGAGCCATGCCACAGAGATGACAACTCCTTATTATTATCAAGCCACATGACAATGAGTCCATGAGCAGTCAATGATTTAGAACGAGGCCAAATAGCTGAGTGCTAGCTATCCTGCCCCTTGAGTACTGGAGAAGAAAAAAAGTGGTCACAGATGCCTGAAGATGGGTCAGAGTGACATTCTGTAGTCTTAAAATTTCTTAGCGTCTCAAAATGGTTCAGACACAGTGTTAAGGGATAGGCAAGGAAGAAGAAGCCTTGTATAGTAACTCGGGGATACACACACACACACACACACACACACACACACACACACACATGGGTGTATAAAGATAGATACTACATATTTTAGATATATTTTAAAATACATTTAAAATATATACAAACACCTCCAAATGACAAAAACAACAAAAATCCAACAACCAAAGCATTACCATCAACAACATTGGAATCCAAAGAGAAAGGCATTTTATTCTGTTCAGTCAACTAAAGAAAAAATGAATTATCCCAAAGGCATCTATGTGTATGAACTTGTCAAACCTTCATGCCATTCTAACGCTCAATTTGTTTTTTTGAGGTTTGAATACCATCATGTCTTGCTAGTGAGAGACTGTGGAAGAATCTGCCTCAACTATCTGTTCCCTTTCCAACTCTTTTTGGGGGTAGAGCTAAATATTTTGGTAGTATTGATTTCTATATATCTTCTGCAATTTAAATGGGTTATTTTGATATTAATAGTGATGGTTTCTATACAAGTAAGTTGAGTTCTTGGAATCATATCGTGGGATCGGGAAGACTCCTTAAAAGTCGTCTAGTCTGATGGTTGATGTGGTGTTTGCTGCCTGATGAGTCCAGGAGAAATGCCCAGAGCAAAACAGAGGTCTGCAAATTATGTTAGTTGATCTGACCAAGACCTTTGAAAAAGTCTGTTTGATACTTGTGAAAAATTATGGCAAAATTTGGTTGCCTGGGGAAGTTCATCAGTATCGTACATCAGTTTCATGATGGCATACTTGCATGGATTCTGGATAATGGCCAATGCTCTTGCATTTTTCCAGTCTCCAGTGGAATGAAGCAAAGTCATATGCTCACTCCCATACTTTTTAGCATGATGTTTTCCATCATGTTGTCAAATAACTTCAAAGAAGATGAACATGGCATCAAAGTCAGCTGCCATACAGATGTTAAATTATTTAACTTGAAAAGGCTACAAGTCAAGACTAAAGTGGAAGGAGAATTGGTGGGTGACTTTTTGTTTGCAGATGATTGTATGAAAACTCAGTGTAGCTTCTGAAGGAGAGATGCTGCAAAGTGTTATCTGATGCTTGTGTTAATTATGGCCTAACAACACACACTAAGAAAACAGAGGTTCTCCAAAAGACAGTACCTCACCGTCCATATGGGGAAGCATTAGTTACAGAAAATGGAGAAATTTTGAATACTGTGGATATCACTTATCTTGGCAGCATACTTTCAAGTGATGCATACATTGATGATGAGGTTGATACATGCATTGCCAGAGCTAGCTCAGTGTTTGGCAGGTTCCAAAGAAAATGTGAGAGAGAAGAGGAATTAGACTGACTATCAGACTGAAGGTCTACAGAGTCATTGTGCTGACTTCTTTGTTGTATGCCTGTGAAACCTGGACAGTGCCATGCCAGGAAACTGAGTCACTTCCATTTGAATGGTCTTAGGAATATATTGAAGATCACCTGGCAGGATGGGTACCAGACACTATGATTCTTTCACTAGCTGAACTGTCAAGTATTTAAACTCAACTATAGAGAGCACAATTCTGATAGACTGGCCACAATGTTCAAATAGTGCATGTACTTTTGCCTAAAACAACTATTTTATGGAGAACTCACATAAGGCAAGTGCTCACACAGAGGTTAGAAGAAGCAATACGAGGAGATCCTTGAGGTTTCTCTAAAGAACTTTGGAATCTATTGGATAACATGCGAGATGCATTCAAAGGACCGCCCAACTTGGCATGCCCAGTAGAAAGAAGGCACTCCACTGTATGAGTAGAGCAGAATTATAGTTGCTCAAAAGCAATGTGTGGTGCAAAAATTTAAAGATGTCTCTATTCTAAAAGTTCCTGTGGACTATTTCTGACTTACCATTGGTAGAACCTTTCAAGCTTGTATTAATCTGATCAAGTCACAGTTGGACACTTGTACCTTGACTCCAACATAGTGATGCCATTTTGGTCCTCTTCCAGAATGAAGGACAACAACCAGTCCAACTCTCTCTCTTTACAAATAAAAGGACTAAGAAAAGGGGAGTGACATCTTCAAGGTCATATAAGTAACATATAACAGATGCAGGATTTGAACCTGGGTCATAGAATCCCAGCGTTAGAATGGACCTCAGTGACCACCTAATCCTCCTTTTACCTGAACAAGAACTCCCATTATAATAAACCAGACAAGTGGTTTTCCTCTTTACTGAAAGACCTTCAAGAAAGGAGAAGCCACTACCTCCCAAGGCAGTCCATTCCATTTTGGGATGGGCTCTAATTGTTAGGAAGGTTTGTTGTTGTTTGTTTTTTCTTGATGCAAAGTCTAAATATGCTCATTTGTGTCTTCTAACAGTAGTTCCTAATTGTGTCCTCTGGAGCCAAGTGAAATGTGTCTATTTCTTCATCTAAATGACTTTCCTTGGAAGACTGCTATCTTGTCCCCACCTAAGACATTTCTTCTTGAGTGTAAATGTCCTTAGATCTTTCAGTTAATCTCCAGGTAAAGTGGGTTCAAGGTCTTTCAGTACACTGGTTTCCTGCGATTAATGGTCTCCAGCTGATTATACTCCCTTTCCTAATGTGTGGTGTCCTCCTTAAACCTCGCTTTGTTCTGCTGTAAGACAAAGAGCATCAGCTTAGGTGACTTCTAAGTTATGAACAACTATAATTCTATATTTTGGGAGGTCTGACATAACTCTAATCACCAACTGTCTATTGGAACTTTCAAACTCAAGACTGTAAGATGCAGTCTGACCAGGGCAGGGATCAATAGGACTATCAGGTCACCCTCTAATTGTGTTGTCTCTTAACACAGTATAAGGATTCCTCCATTTTAAAGGCTGCCAATTAATTTTGTTAATTCATACAGAGGCTGAAATCCACTCTAATTCCCAGATCTTATATTTTTTCAGATAAAGTTTTTTTGATCCCACATATCAAGCTTGACATTTATCACTATTGAACTTTATTTCAACTGGAATAGACCAATGATCTAGTCTATTAAGATGCTTTTGGTTCCTGATTCTGTCATCCAAACCCAGACTTCTGCCTCCAAATTCATGCATTCTTAGGCAGAGATGTCCTATATTGTAACATTCCTCTGGAAATGACCTAAAACATTACTAACCTCTGCCTCTGGACAAGTAGAGTGCTATAGTGAAAGATGGATTGGATTTGGAATCAGAATCTCCAAGTTTGAGTTTTAACTTTGCTGCTCAATAGGTTATAGTATAAGCAAAGAAGTGCGGTAAAATATTTAACAAATGGCTCTCTCCAATATATATATATATGTGTGTGTGTATATGTATATACATATGCATATATACACACATTTATTTACATACACATTTACATAGAGATAGATATATGTATGTATATGTATATATTTATATGTGTGTATGTGATATGTTTATGTGTGTTTATGCAGATATATGCATATATGTCTATCTATCTACCTACCTATCAATCTATCAATCAATCAATCAATCTATCTATCTATCTATCTATCCCAGTGACATACTTTCAAATTCAATCTTCATTAACATTTTCTTCATCACATTCTTGACTCTAGACAGTCAACAGAACAATCAATCAACATTTAAATGCCTACTACGTTCCAGGCACTGTATAAGCTCTGTCAATTTCTGAGGTGCAAATGCTTACACTGAAAATTTAACAATCAATTCCCTGTATGAGCTGGCTCCAGCCAACTTCACTAGGTGTAACCTTGTACAAGATACTTCATCTTCATTTGAGAGCAGAGTAAAATGAGGTTCAAAGAGATGAAGGCTGAAGGTCTATCATTCTCTATTTTGAGTGACCTGACATGACCTTCATTCCCAACTGCCTATTGGCCCTTTTCAACTTAAGCCCCTGCTATTGCCTTGGAGTCGACATGCTCAAAACAAGATTTGTTATTCTGTAGCCCCAAGACATCTCTTTTTCTAACTCCTCCATCTATGTCAAGGGCATCACCAATTTTGAAGCCACTCAGGTTAGCATTCTAGAAGTGATATTTAACTCCGAACTCTCACTCATTGAGCTCCCTCCACCCTCCTTTCCCAATATTTCAATGAGTCAGATTAGGCAGAGGAAGCATGGTAGACTGGAAAGGGCTAGGGAGGTATCAGACAGGAGTTCATAGCACCGACTCTACATTACCCAGCATTCATTAAGCAAATTCTACATGTCAGGCAGTGTGCTAAGTGTTGGGCACACAAAGAAAGGCTCAACACAATCTCATGTCTAATGGATGGATCTTATGCAAATCCCTTTACCTCTGGGGCCCATTTCCTCCATCTATATAAAACAAAGGGGTTGGATATAATGACCTCTAAGGTCCTTCTCAGGCCTGAATTTACAAGAGAGTCTATGTGCTGCCCTCATAATATTTCTCACATTCATTCACTCCTCTCCGCTGACACAGCCGTTACCTTCATTCAGACCTTCACGACTTCTTACCTTAACTATTTCAATCATCTCCTAATTGGTCTCCCTGCTTCAAATCTCCATCTTTTCCATCCTCCACATAGCTGCCAGACCTATCTGTTCATGTTATTCCTCTACTCAAAAGCCTCCAATAGCTCCCAATACCTTTAGGCTGATATACAAGCTCTGCTGTTTGGCTTTACCAGCCCTTTACAATCTGAGTCCAGCTTACCTGCGCAGGATCATTAAGTGCTGCACTTTTTAACATACTTCATGTTCTCATTCATTTATTTAGTCAAGATCAACTTGCTATGTAGGGCATCTAGATGGTGCCATGGTGGATAGAGTGTCAGAGCTGCAGTTAGGAGGACTCATCTTCCTGAGTTCAAATCTGGCCTCAGACCTTTGCTAACTGTATGATCTTGGGCAAGTCACTTAACCTTGTTGGTTTCAGTTTCCTCATCTATAAAATGAGCTGGAGAAGGAAATGATGACCCCCCCTCCCCAGTATCTCTACCAAGAAAAACCCAAATGAGGTTATGAAGAGTCAAACAGGACTGAAACAACTGACCCACAATGATGTTTGCTATACAGGAATATACAGGATGATGTACAAGTAAATATTAAGAGGAAGGAAGGAAACAAACATTTATTAAGTGTCTACTGTGTGCCAGGAACTGTTCTAAGCACTTTACAATTATTATCTCATGCGATCCTCAAAACAACTCTGAGAGATGGGTGCCTAGAACATAGTAAGAAGTTAAGACGGGCAGCTAGGTGGTGCAGTGAATAGAGCACTGGCCGTGGAGTCAGGAGGACCTGAGTTCAAATCTGGCCTCAGACACTTAACAATTGCTAGCCATGAGACCTTGGGCAAGTCACTTAACTCCAGTTGCCCTCCAAAAAGCAAAAAAAAAATTAAAAAACACTTGTTGATGGATTTTTTGATTGGACCAACAATCTTAGGTAAAGAATTCAGAACTCAGGGCTAAGCAACAAATTAAAAAAAATATGAAAGTTAATAAGTAAATTGAATTTCCATTGTTTGTAGGCAATACTTACCTTTGTTGTTTATACTTATATAGATATATTACTTACATATGTGGTATCTCAAAGGTCTTAGTGTGATTTTAAGCTATTAAGGCTTAATGATTAAGCTATTAAAACTTAAAATTTCCCTCCCCTGTATGTGTGAAAGTATATCTGTGCATCATTGACAGAGGCAATATGACATAACAGACTTGAAATTAGGCTTGAAATAAGGGAAGTCTGGGTTCAAATCTTCCCTTTGAATGATTTATCAATTGTGTGAGTGGGAGCAATCTGTAAGCTCCAACTCACGAAGAATTGAAATTATAGCTGGGTTGTATTTGCATTGGTGGATAGAGTTCTCATAGGAACAAAAACCATAGTTTCTGAAGAGAGTATTTTGCAGATCTGTTTAAATTCAACCAACTTCTCATCTTCCACCTTCATATTATACTACAGGCCATAGAAGCCTTTCTCTTCTCTTGGGCTTTTACAAGAAAGCTCAAACAGTAGCTGGAGAAATTTTTCTGGCAGCTTGACGTGAAACAGACAGTGTCGAGCTTTCTGCTATCTGTGTGCTTCAGAAATGAGAGATTAAGGCATTTTGGAGGACAAAATACCCAACACACACACACACACATGCGTGCACACACACATACACACAATAACAACTGTTCAAGAGACAAGAATGGCTTCAGTTCAGTTTAAGAAGCATTTATTTCTTTATCTCCTACCTTGTGCAAGGTACCATGCTAGGGGCAAAGATTCAAAGGCAAAACCAAAGCCCTCATGCCCTCGGGGAGCTCACATTCTCCTGGTGGTGGGAGTGGGAGTGGGTGAGGTAATAGAGAAGTCAGTGAATACAAAGTACATGTAATGAAATTAATAGAATCCTAGATCCAGAGCTAGAAGGGACCTTGGGATCCATTTAGTCCAATTTCCCCATTTTACAGATGAAAAATGTATGCCAAACATAGAATAAATTACATACTTGAGGCCACATAGGTAGCAAGGGGGCAGATACAGTATTCAAATTCAGTTCCCATGACTTCAAAATCAATTATTTTTATTGTTATCAAAATATACCATATCATACCATACCATATCACATGGAATGTTATAGGATACAATGTAATACAATATGTCACATGATATGATATAATGTAATATAACAAAATAATGTAATTATAACATACTATCATTTATAAAACACTTTAAGGTTTCCCAGGTGCTTTTACCCTCACAATAACCCCGGGGGGTATGTCTTACCATTCTCCCCATGTTACAGATGAGGAAACTGAGGTAGAGAGAAGTTTTAGTGACTTGTTTAGGGTCACATAGTTATTATGTGTCTGAGGCTGGATTTGAACTCAGGTATTCCTGACTTCAGGTCTAGCTCTCAAAACACCTAGCAGCCACCTAGCTGTCAATAATGATAGATATTATTTGTACTATAAGGTTTGAAAACATTTTACAAATATTATCTCATGTGATCCCCATCATAACCCTGGGATATAGGTGCTATTATTAATCCTTATTTTGCATGTGAAGAATTTGAAGAAGATAAAGGTTAAATGATTTGCCCAGGGTTATACGTCTAGTAAGTATCTAAGGCAGGATTTGAACTCGGGTCTTCTAGATCCCAATGGCCCATGCTCTATCCACTGAGCCAACCTCTGGAGTGCCACATATAGGGAATAGAAGGAAAGGTCAGTTTAAATGGAATAGAGAGTTCTTCAAAGGCAGTAATATGACAAGTACTGGAAAGGGAGGGAGGAACCAGATTGTGGAAAGCTCTGAATATCAGACTAAAGATTTTGTGTTTCCTCCCAAAAGCAATAGGGAGCCATTGAAGATTTATGAGTAGAAGGAATGAATGATCTCGTTAGATATGTGTTTTAGGAATATCAATTAGGTGGCTCTGTGAAAGATGGATTGGAAAGGGAAGCACTTAGACACCAGGAGACAAATTAGAACGCTACTGTAATAGTTCAGGCAAGAGATGATCAATCAATTAATTGATCGACCAGCATTGATTTATTACCCACTATATCCCAGCTTCTGGGCCAGGCACTGGGGATGCAAATACCAAAGTTAGTGCCTACCATAAAGGAACCTGAATTCCTAGACTAGAGTTAGGTGAAAGCTAAGTAGGTCCACAAATAAAGTAAAAGACACAGAATTAGGAAGACCTGAGTTCTAGTTCTGCCTCGGATACTTATTAGCTGTGTGACAAATCACTTTCCCTCTATTTCCCTCGGTTTCTTCATCTGTAAAATGACACAAATCTCAGAAGATTGTTAGGACCAAATGACACATTATCAAAAGTGATTTTCAGACCTTAAAGTGTTTTATAAATGAGTGATTATTAGTTCTCATCATTATTACATACTGAGTGAGGCTCTACTCACTAAAGCAATTTCTCCTGAATTAGACAGCAGACAGAAGAGATTATAGAATGATACATTTTGAGCTGGAATGCACTGTGAAGATGATCTAATCCAGGGCAGCTAGGTGGCATAGTGGATAGTGTTCTGGCCCTGGAATCAGGAGGACTTGAGTTCAAATTTGGCCTCCGACATTTACTAGTTGTGTGACGCTGGGCAAGTCACTTAACCCCAAATATCTCCAAAAAAGAAATAAAAGAAAAAAAATCTAGTCCAGCAGCAAGTTCCAAACCCTCTTTTTAACAAATGAGGAAACCAAGGCCCAGAGAAGGAAGATGACTTTGACTAAGGTTTCACAACTAGAAAGTGGCAGAACTAGAAGATGGTATTGACTTTGCCAACATAGCTGCTAAAATGTCAAGGTTACACCAAACTCCACGGGGCATGAAAAAGTCAACGATAGGCTAGTATCATTCCTACCGGGTAAATGGGGAAGGAGGGAGGAGTGGGGTGTTTAGAGAGGTAGCTCCAAATCACTGACCTCCAAATAAATGCCTTTATTCTGTTGACATATGCAGGGTGTAAGGGCAAAGAGCTGTCAACCAAAACATGCTCCACTAAATGAAAAGTTCCCGTTAAATGAGTGCTAGCGTGCTGAGATCTTTACCATTGGAAAAGCATTTTATTAATAGGACATAAGCACAATAGATGAATACTGTTTGAATTTTCAGGAAAATAAGAAGAGATGCATTTCTGAGTCAGTTCACTACTTACAGTTGAAAAGAGGAAAGAAAGGGGAGGAGAATATTGACCTGGGGCCATGTGCTGACCCAAAAGATTTAAACAAATAGATGAAGAGAGAACATTTCCACTTAGCAAATGGGCAAGACATAAATAGAGCTGGAGCAGAATTATTTCCAAAGCTGGTTGTTCCCTCAAGGTCTCCTTACCTCATAAATAAGGATGCTACAAAGAGAAGAACATTTAATGTGGCCCTAGGGTCCTGATACAATTGGGCCTCATAGGTCACTAGAACCTCAAGCTTGACACCATAAAGTTCAGCTCTGAGTAGCTCAGAGAGACAGTCTGAAGTTCTAGGGCAGAACAAGAAGGCAAGGATAACAGTAACTGTTACACAAAGTAGGTGGTCAATAAATATGTGTCAAGTGAGTTTATCAATTACACAATCATAGGATTTTAATCTTGGAAGGGATTATAGAGGCCACCTAGTTGGATTCATATGTGAAAGGAATCCCAGCTATAAGAACAGACCCGCTGTTGCCCAGCCTCTTCTAGGAGGCCTCCAATAAGGGATGGAAGGATCCAGAAGATACTTTAGAGGTCTTTGAAGGCTACCGTGGCTCCCCATTTTACAGTTAACAAATTGAAGTTTAGCTAGTGTCAGTGGCAGGATTTGAACCCAAGTTTTCCTGATTCCAAGTTGAGCATGCTATCCTCTACATCATGCCCAAGTCCCTCAGGAGGCATCCCATTCTGCTGAAGAAAAAAATCTCTAATCCCCTATTCTCCCCCCCCCCAACACACACACACCAAACAATACACACAACTGTAACAGAGGGCATTTATATGGAAATTTAAGAATGGCCAGATGCTCTCCATTTATCAAGTTATTTGATCCACAGAATTCTGTTAAGTGACTATGATTCTTAACCTCATTTAATAGATGAGGACCTTAAAGCTGAGGCAGGTTAAGTGATGTGTCCAGGATTCTATAGTTACTGTTGTCTGAGGTGGGATTCCATCTCAGGTTTTCCTGATTCCAAGTCCAGAACTCTCTCATTTACACCAACCTATCTCTTTAGCCAGACAACCTGGATTCAAGATCACAGGCTCTTAACATCCCATTTCTAACAATTAGTGCCTGTATCACCTTGGCCAAGTCCCTTAACATCCCTGTCACTTCCTTTGCTAATTGATGAAACAAGAGGAGACAGACTCCATGGCTTCTGCGGTTCTTTCCAGCTCCTGCTTCCATGATTCTAGGATCATTCCCCACTGAATATTATCCACAGTTTTGCCTCCTGAAGCTAAACAGAACAAGTCTAATCTTTCTTCTTGGTAGTCCTTCAAATTCTTGAAGACTGCTTTCATATCTCACTCTCCCTATCATTTTTTTCTTATTTCCAATATAACCTTCCCCAATGCCTTCAACTGGCTCTCATATGGCACAAACTCATGGCCTTTCCATGTACTAGCTGACCGTCTATGTACACTGTCCAGATTATGTGGCACAATAGAGCCAGACTTGGAGTTCAGACCTGAGTTCAAATCTTATGTCAGACATTTATGAGCTTTGTGACCCTAGGCAAGTCACTTAACTGAGACAGAAGTCTTCCTCCATTTTCTCATCTGTAAAATGGGAATAATAAACATACTTACCTCCAAGGTTGTTGTCAGGGTCAAATGAGCTAATAATTGCAAAGTGTTATAAAGTGGTACAAAGTCAGTGCTATGTAAATGTCAGTTGATGCTACCACCACTATCACTACAACTACTACTACTACTACTACTACTAGTACTACTACTACTATTACTACTACCACCACCATTACTACAACTGCTGCCACCACTACTACCACTATTATTACCACTACTACTACTACTACTACCACTACTACTACCACTACTACCACTACTACCACCACCACCACCATTACTACTACTGTCACCACCACTACTACCACTACTACCACTACTACTACTGCTACTACTACTACTACTACCACTACTACCAGTACTGCTACTACTACTACTACAATGACTATGACTACTACTACTGTTGCTGCTATTGTTGCTGCTACTGCTGCTGCAGCACCTAGAAATGAACACAATACTCCAGATGTGAAATGATCAGCATGGAGAACAATAATTAGAGAACAGACAAGAAAACTTGGAGTTGATACATCAAGAGGGCAGAAAGGTGTGATGATGGGTGAGGTAGTTTGTAGAGGTAAGAGAAGAGTCTATTTATTTCCCTATTCCTTTCACTCTCTCTTTGTTCCTCCTGTGAGACTCAGCAATTGTCAAATGGAAGCCCCTGGGTCATAATAAGATTCTAGCACATCTGGTTCCTCTGCAAGGACAGGGCATGACTTGCCAATTAATAAATTAACTGGTCAAATTTATACAGCAACTGTCAGGCAGAGCTGAGTAGAGATGGGTGTTTGGGGGGACATAAAGTCTGAATGATGGAGAGAGCTCTAAGTGCAGAGAGGAATCAAAAACCTCTTGAGGATCCCCATATGAAAAGGATGCATTTTCCAGTTTTGCAATCCTGGGGAAAATGTAACAGCATCACCTTCTGCATTTGGAGATGGATGAATCTGCTCACAGGTCTTCCACAGGGTCTTATCACATAAACCAGAAAGCATCCTCTTTCTGCCCCCACCCAACTCGAGGAATAACGGGCATGTTCTTACTACATCACACAGGCCAGTGGAGCAGAAACAGCTCCCAATTTTTCAGAGATATTTGGGGCAGTCATATATAGAGACTTGGCAATAAACTTAAGAGGGGGAAAATCCTAGATGTTAGACCTGAAAGGAGCCTTAGAGGTCATTGGGGCCAACTTCTTCATTTTATAAAAGACAGAACTGAGAGCCAGAGTGGTTGAGTTACTTACCCAAGGTCACCCAAGAATACTGGGATTTGAACTCTGGGTCTCTGATAACAAATCCAACTCATTTCCTACATCACCCTGTTGTCCCCTTCCTGTCACCAGTCAAAAGTCCAATAAGAATAAAGAGGGAATGGAGTTGCAAAATTTCCTAGGCAATGCGTGTGATTCAACTGGGGGCAAAATCATATATTTCCAGTATTACAGCCTTTATAGGATCAGTGATTTAAAAAAAAAATTGACTTGAAGCCAACATAAGAATGAACCTCGAAGTTAATACAATCACTTTCTCTCCCTCTCTTCCTCCCCTATCTTCATGTCATCCTTCTCTCTCTTTTTTTGTTTCTCCTTCCCCTTTATCATGACCTTTTCCTCTCCTCTTTCTCTCTCTTTTTGCTCTCTTTCTCCTTTCTTCCTCCATCCTTTTCCTGTCTCTCCTTGCCCTTTCTCCTCTACTCACACTCTTCCACCTTTTTCTTTCTTATCTCCCTCTTCCCCTTTCTCTGTTGCCTCCTGCTTTCCCCTCCTCTCTTTCTCTTCCTCTCTTTCCCTCCCTCCGTTCCCCTCTATCCTTCTTCCCTTTCTTTCTCCACCCTTCCTCCTCCTCCTTCCTTTCCCTTCCTCCATTTTCCTCTACCTGACTCCCTCTTCCCCTTCCTTTCCTGTCTACCTCTCCCTTTCCCCTCTCAAATCTCCTTTCCCTATCTCTTTCCTCTCTTTTTCCTCCCTCCCTCCTTCTCTGCCTCTCTCCTTCTTCCCTTCCTCTGCCTCCCTTCTCTTTCTCCCTCTTTCTCTCTCTCTCCCCTTTTCTTTTCCCTCCCTCCATTCTTCTCCACCTGACCCAGTCTCTCTTTCCCTCCTTCTCGTCTTTTCCTCCTCTTTCTTTTTCCCCTTTCTGCTCAATTCCCTACCTCCTTATCTCCCTCCTTCCATGATAAGTCACTGAGTTTATTTTGAGAATACCAGAATCCTTTATTGCCACAAAACTCATCCCAGAGAATTACATTAACCAACCACGAGGCACAATATTGGTTAGTGTTATATTCCTGTTTATACATCTCCTCCAGTCCACAGAGAGAGCACAAGGAAACACTGAGAAAAGCAAACATTATAATTAGGGGCCAGAGGGGTTGATTCAGGATGAAAGATTAGAAATACTAAATATATAAACTTGGGTAACATTTTCACCAAGGAGGGAATGGGATAACTGCTTTTAATGTCTCTCAGCCTTCTAAGAACCCAACGAGAAATAGGGGGAGTTAGAAGCGAGATCAAGAACATTGTGAAAATGGGCAAAAGGGAATTAAGATTAAACCCTTTTTTAAAGCATGAGATGTCAATTCTTTGGTTTAGTGCCCCAAGAAGGCCTCAGGACTACACTGGCATTTCTCATTTGCTAATCTTCTTCATAACATTTTCCCATTTCTTTAACTAACACTTAGACTGGACCTTCCCCTGGGGGTGTTGATTAATTTCTATTCTGGTCACTGCTCAATTTTGTTGTGGCACTTTTTTTCTTTGTGGTGTCTCATGCCTTATTGGCTGTCTCTCCTAGGAGCTCAGGATGCCTTGGCACATGGACTATCCTGAGAGAGAGGGATTAATCACACCATTTTCTATAGATAAGTCATGAACTTCTTTCAAGTCTCTCTTTTCTCTGAAGGCTCCTAGTCACCTGCAACAAGTATGACTTCTCTTTTTTTGAGGGGAGGGAGATGAATAGGTAAGGGGAGTAGGGGAGAGAGGTGTTGTCTCCTCCTTCCCCTCTCTTTTTCCTCCTCTTTCCCTTCCCCTCCCCTTCAACTATGCACTTGAGAGTTCATTTATTACTGATAAAGAACAGGCATGCATGGCGATGGACAGAAATATGCAGTCTTAAAAACCTGAGAGCGAGGGATCTGGAGACCAATGATTAGAAATGTTTCTTTCATCTGGTCATTTGGGGAGCTAAGGTGTACCATTGTATTGTCTATCAAAAATTTATTCTGACTGTTTTAAATTTTCTTGAATATATTTTGCTTTTATATCACTTTTATTTCTGAATATGCTATCCTCCAGACCATTCCTTTGTAACAAATAATAAAAAAGAAAGCGGAACAAAAGTCAGTTCTGAAAAATTAATTTACCCATTTCCTGCCTTTCTGATGGTGGGACGTTATGTATCTACAAATTGGGCATAGGTGAGGGGAGAGTTAGACCAAAAATCTATGATCCTGTGACCAACCAATAGTATTTGTAACATTCCATACACATAATCACCTAATTCTTACAAGGAAGAGAAGGAAATTCATTTTTTTCAATCATTCTTCCTATATGTTCTATCTGTCTGTCTATCTATTCATCTATCCATCCATCCATCTCTATCCATCTATGTATGTATCTATCCATCCATCCATCCATCTGTCTGTCTATCTATTCATCTATCCATCCATCCATCTCTATCCATCTATGTATGTCTCTATCCATCCATCCATCCATCTGTCTGTCTATCTAGTAAATAGATGAATGAATAATGATAATGACTTGTATCTACAAAATGCTTTAAGAATAGCAAAATACTTTATAAATTTTGTCTCATGTAATCCTCACAACAACCCTGGGGGAATGATTCCACCCACGGTGGGGAACCTGCAACCTCAAGGCTGCATGTGGACCTCTGAGTCCTTAAGTTTGGCCTTTGGAATCCAAAGTTGGATCATCACTTGAGGACCTAAAGGGTCACATGTGGCCTTGAGACCACAGGTTTCCAAATCCTGAATTAGGCAGTGATTAAGCATTCTGGGTTGGCAGAAGAGTAAGTCAGAAATTTCCAGGCTCTCCAGATTTTCTCCACAAACAGACAGAAAATCAAGAGGAAATGAATGTAGAGAAGCAAAAATAATGGGGGAAAAGCAGTTGTCCTCCTAAGAAACTTGAGAGGACCTCAGACATTACAAGACCTCCAGGGGTTAAGGTTTGTCCTGAGTAAAGGGTTGACTGAATTAACAAACAGCAGAACAGGCACTATTTTCTTGCAGATGAGGAAACTGAGGCAGGCAACCGTTAAATTACTTGACCAGGGTCACCCAGCTGCTAAGTATCTGAGGTCAAATTTACACTCAAATCCTCCAGACTTCAGGTCCAGAGCTCTATCAAGAGTGCCACCTAGCTGTCTTGTGAAATCAAGTGAAAGAATCATTTCTTAGCAACTGAATAGGGACCGAAAAACCTCCTACACGAGGATGTGGGAGGTGGGGGAATTGTAGTCTACTTAATGGAATGCACTGTATTCAAACACCTTAAACTCACTCATTGACATATATACAACTAACATCAGCTATCTGCAAGCTATTTAAGTAAAAGCCATTCCTATTAGCCATTGATGCATGTCCAAAGAATCTCTGCTTAATGCTACTTTGATAGCTAATTTCTATGGTTTTGCCTTATCTGTACAGTATATACTTGAGAGTAATAAAAGTACAGAGCATAAAAAAATATCCTATAAGTCATATACCCCATTAAGTCAAACTAGCTACCAGCTACTGGCTTCCCTCCTAATCAGTCAACATTAGTGAGTTTTGCCTCTAACCATCAAAGAAAGTATCTTTTAAAGTCAGCTCTCAATTGTTAGTGTCATGGGGGATGGAGAGAGAGCACAGATAAATGAAATCCACAGATAATCCCAAATCCTTGGTTTAAACAAGAATTTTAATCTCCTTTGCCCAGGACTGCTAAGAACAAAATCAATTCATGTGAATGTCTCCTTTCCCCAACTCCGAGTGCACTCAGCAGAGCTGCCAATGAGTGGTGAGATGCCTCAGAGCATGGGGTGGAGCCAGGGGTCTAGATAATTGACTGACTGGGTAGCACACTTCAGAATAACTGAGAAGCTTGCATATTTCAAAGTCTGCTCTGGAATCTGGAACCCAGCATGGGATCATTCCTTGAGAAAAATGGTATTTTCTATCACAGGCAGCAGGGGTTCTCATTCTTTGGCATTGAGGCTTGGGGAGTGGGCGGGTGTTAGCAAGTCTCCTCCCACATGTCCGACTCCTTGCTCCAGGGAGCTGCTTATCCTCACTACCTGCTTAACACCCCGCTGTTCTCTTCTGACTTTTCCAGAGGCTTTAGGGATATGCTCAACAGTGGTTATCAGTGTTCCAACACTTAAAAGGGCACAGTGGAAAGAATACTGGATTTGGAACCAGTGGGCCTGGTTTTGAATCTTGGTTACTGAAAATCACCTATTACTTGCGTGACCTTTGGCAAGTCACTTCATTTCTCTTGGCCTGTTTTCTCATCTGGAAAAATGAGGGAGACACTGTGGGTGAACTCTACAATATCTTCCAATTCTTTATCTATGATCCTATGACCTAGAGATTCAAACCCTAGTTTTATCCATGTGACCTAGGGCAAATCATTTCATTTATCTGCATCTCAGTTTCCCCATTTGTAAAATGAAGGTATCACCTAGATGACTCTTATGTCCACTTCCAGCTCTAAATCTATGATCTTGTGATTCTCTGATCTCTGATCTAAACTTTCCAGACCCAGGATACACCTGAAATCCATCATGCCCCCTTCCCCAAATTCAGATCAGAGAAAACAAACTATTGACTCCTGATTCAGAGTGACCAGGTCTCCCCTACTTACTCCCATACCATAAGGTTCAAGAATGATTGACTACTTTAAATGTCCTTCCTATTTCTGGATCCTCCTTATAACAATTAAGTCTATTTCAAGCAGTGACGTGGAGCAAAGTCTCCAGATCTGCAGTCAAAAATAAACACACAATTGGTATTAAAAATTGATACAGCGGTTTCAAGGATTCCAGAGATCTGCACTTCATTCTTGGAAGGAAAAAGCTGTTCTTTTAAAGGGAGAACAAACCAGCCCAAAGGTCTAAAAACTTTCATTTTCCACAAGATACCCTAGATTAAGTTAAGAAATGGTTATTTTCACCCTCTTCCCTAGCCTTATGAGGTTACCTTCCCCTTCCTATTTCTAGACCCCCCCCAAAAAAAAAGAAAAGAAAAAGAAAAAAAGAAACTCTACCATCATTATAAAGGGTTTGGACACAGACTACAAAATAAAGTGTAGAGTACACTTCTCTTAGGGCATGGCTATGACTGTTTAGCTAGCCTCAGCATTCTGCTGCCCCCTAAAGTGCCCACCCATTCTCCTGAGCAGATGGCAAAGGACATAGATTTTGTCTGATCCTGCAAATATGATCAGACCAAGAGTGTTCTAACAAGTCAAAATTCTGTAGAATACAAACAAATAAGCTAACCAATGATTCTTCCAGTTTGTATCTATAAAAGTCCTTTATAAAGATTGCAATGCCCCCTCTTGATTCATTATGTCATTTGGTCCTCATAACAGACCAGTGAGTATAAAACATAAAAACAGATATCAAGATGATCCATATTTTGCATTACAAAAGCCTCTTATTTCCCTGGCATCCTAACTTGGGCAATCATTCTGTCTCCACTCATTTCGCCTTCCCAATGGACCTGTGGAATATGTAGAGGACAGATTAATTGTTTTTAAAAAGGACACTGTGGGTCAGGAAAATGAATTGCCTAGGGTCACATGTGGTTCTGATGGCTTCAGGACCAGAACCCAAGCATCCTAACTCCTGGTTCAAGACTCTTCTTCTTTCTAGAAACCCCCCAAAAGAGGGGGGGGGTGGAGGATTTTTCCCCTGGGCAAAGACCAGTTGCCTGGAACTCCAAACAACTGGTTCTTCTATCTCAATACAAGGGGTTAGAGTTAACAGTATTGGAACCAGAATGGATTTTCTCTCTACTCTAACTGAGTAAGGGAAGTCTAGCACAACAATATATCTGAGCCTATAGCCCCACCAAATGTGGATTTTCCTAGAATTTCACACTGCAAATAATGACTTTTGAAAAGCAAATGCAACTTTTTAACATCAATTGGCAACATGTCACTACCAATGCACTTCCAGCCTAAACTTAAAAAGCTTTAGGGGGGAAAGACACAGGAGAGAGTAAGTGATTTTCATCTAGTTAGACTTCAGCTCTGAAGGACTATGCCCAGTACCCAGGAGCTAGAGCAGAAAAGACATCTCCCATGGAGAGAGCAAAATAGGAGGCTTGTGAAACACCTTGGTTGATAACTTGAGCTAACTGGCTCCCTTTTCATGCACCCAGAATGGAATTGCAAAGCCCTGGGCTCACAAACG
The DNA here is from genome assembly GCA_028646575.1 of Pseudocheirus occidentalis. Taxonomy (NCBI): domain Eukaryota; kingdom Metazoa; phylum Chordata; class Mammalia; order Diprotodontia; family Pseudocheiridae; genus Pseudocheirus; species Pseudocheirus occidentalis. Next base: position 33,581,922 of record CM053594.1, on the reverse strand, counting down.
CTGCACTGGGCAGGAAACTAATATTTTACCCTTTTATTCTCAATGACCCTCCCTCTGAGGCTCCCGACAGCTGCTGCTGGTCTTGGCTGTCCTTGGCACGGATGCCGTCTTCTCTCCAGCACACCCTAGCCAATGATGAGCCCTGCTCTTGACAATGCTCGGTTGTTTCCAGTGTCTCTTCTGTTTCTTTCTAATCCTCCTCAATCTCAATATCATCCAGCTCTGTAAGAGCTCACCATCCTTCCTCTCTCCTCTTCCTCTGCCCTGAAATTCCTCTAGAAGAAACTCCTGGAATGTCTAAGATCGCTGTCCAATACCGGAGTCCCCTCCCTCAAGTCTCCGTAGCTTTTCAAGTCAAGACCTCATTACTCACGCATACCCCCAACGCATACTGAATATAACCAGTTTTTCATCCCCTACCCTTTAAGCCCTATGGTAAGCTACCCCACGATTTTCTCTTTCAGGTCAGCACCTCCCAACTTCTCAATCAGGAATGTGTTATGTCTCTACCCACGTGGGACCAGGAGGGGCAATTCTTTTTCCTTTTCCTACTGGGATCACCCCATTTTCCCACTTTCTACCTCCCTCCTTCCTTCGCTTCCTCCTTCCACTAAATCAGCCACCCTGATTTGACTCCTAGAGGGGACCAGAGGGAGGAATGCTTTCTCTCAGGGTTGCAGGGGGCACAGGAGCTGCAGGCTGGCAGAGAAGGCTAGTGGGAGAGTAGTCAGATCAATAATGGACAGTCTTTTTTTTCTGAGTAAATCCCCCTTACGTCATTCGGACAGCCCCAAGGGGAGAGATGCCAACGAGGGCCTCAAGAAAACCCCAAGGGTATGTGTGTGTGTGTGTGTGTGTGTGTGTGTTCGCTTTTCTGTATGCTTGTGTGTCCTGAGGGGTGATGGTGGTGGGGAGGGGCTTGTCTAACTTTTTCTTCTAATTGCCAACCCTTATCTTCCCTGTCTGAGTGCAAACCTCGCCACCTGCAGATGATCTCTCCTGGCCCCTCAAGTCCCTGAAAAAGACGCTTGGAGATCACCTGTTCAAAGTGTCCGCTGGGGCCCCTCGACTGAGTGGGAGGTTGTGGGGTTCAGAGGAGCTAGGGCTCAAACTCATGCACGTCAAGAGAAGAAACTTTCCCCTTCCTTTCCCTCCCCACCCGTGCTCTCCACTCCCTCCTCAGCTTCTGCCAAAGATCTCATTACTCCAGGTCAGCCTTCTGGGCTGTCGCTTTAGGGTCCCCATGAGAGAGGGGACAAAAAGGCGCTGCGGGGACCCGGGGGCACAGGTAGCGGGCTTACCTTTGTAAAGCAGCGCTCCGAGCACCAGGCTGAGCGCCCCGCACAGCTGCCCGCCAGGCCCGGGGGCCGCCCCCTCGGTGCCCATGGTGAAGGCAAAGGCTGTGGCCCCGGCTTCGGCTCCGGCTCTGGCTCTGGCTTCGATCCCGCTGGGGCTTTTGGTTATCACACGCTTCTGGCAGCTGCCTCAGCCTCTCTCCTCCGGGCACTACCCCGGCCCGCAGCCCTATCCGGGCGCTGCATGGTAGCTATGTGCCCCTCCAGGGGGCTCCAGGAGGGCACGCTCAGTGGCCGGCGGGGCTCAGCGACATGGCCCACCGGCCACCTGGAGCTGGGCGCCCTGAATGCAGTCTGTGCCTAGCACGCCGTGCCAGGAGCTCCCCGGGAGCCCCAACCGTCTCCGTAGCTGTGCTCTGCAGCCGATGCCCTATGCCCAGTGCCCGCTGTCCGCTGCCCGCGAGTCCGCAGCGCTGCCTGCTCTCTCCACCTCCTTCTCTCCCTCCTCTTCTTCCTGAGCTCCTCTCTCTAGCTTAGGCTCCTGCTCCGGCTGTGAGAACTTTTCTCTCTCTCTGCATCCTAGGCTGAGGCTGCCTCTGACTCTGCCTCCCCCCAGCCCCGCCTTTGCCTCTATCTCCGCCTCCGCCTCCGCCTCCGCCTCCTATTCAGTCACTGCCCCCTCTTCTTCCCTCCCCTCCCCTTCTCTCCTCTCCTAGACTCACAGTGCCTGGTCAGAGAAGAAGAGGAGGTATCCAAGGGGAGGAGGGAGAAGGGGAGGGAAGGGGAGAGGGATAACGTGGAGTGAAGGGAAAACGCAGAGAAGGGGAGGGGGGAAGAGAAGGAGACAGAGGAAGGGGGAAGAGGGGGAAAAATGGTTTGGTGAGGAGAGGGGAGAGGGGAGGGGAGATGAGCACAGAGGAGGCTGTGGGGAAGGAGGGGAGAGAGCAGGGAAAGAGAGAGAATAGAGGGAAGAAGGGGATAGTATGATCAGGAAGGAGAGTGGCTTAAGGAGTCCTAGCAGAGACTCATCTGAGGGAGGTTCTGTCCTCAGGGGGCTCTGGGAAAGGATAGGGAAGGGTATCCAGATATTTGGAAAGGGAACTGACTTTATTCTACCATTACTCTCATTCAGAGGGACAAGGGTTGAAAAGCCATCTGAGGTCATCCTTCCTTCCTCTTCCTAGCTCACTTGGGAACCAGGACCAGAGACAATTCCCTTACCACCCCTGTCTGAAGGCCATCCATTCCTCCAAATACCCCTACCTTTGCATTCATGCCCCATTCCTGCCTGGTAAAGTTTTGACACAAATACCCCAAGGAAAGCCTAGAGTCCCAAATCCCAAACAGGGACCTGTTTATGTACAAGCAATCTGACTGCAGAATGCAGGTATGACAAATCCTGGGAACCCAGGGGTGAGAAGGGACTAGCATCCCACCATCCCCCTGACTCTCAGCATAGCTGCCTCTTCCAATCCATTCTAACAGATGGGGTTCTTCTTTTATTGCTTTCCCAGGAAACCTCCACTACTCAAATGGAGTGCTCCCTTGATTAAGAAAGTGCCGGGGTAGCCATTCTGCGCTAACATATGCCTGGAAGAGGGCAGGGTGGCCCCTCTGAAACAAGGCCTGCTTAGCATACATGGGAAAGCAAGCCTTAATCTGTTTCATATGTCAACATCATTTCTGCTCATCAGAGCACCAACACTGGCAGTATAAAGCAGTGAGTACTTTATGGAGAAAAAATAAAAAACAAAATCCCTTTTAAGGAGGGAGAACAAGAAAGAGTGATAGAGAAACAGAAGCAGAGAAAGAGAGACACAGAGAGAACAGAGAGGCAGAGAGATGCATGAAAGAGAAACAGAGATTGAGACACAGAGACAGAGACAGACCCTGAGAGAAGAGACTCAGAAAGTCAGAGACAGAGACAGACACAGAGACACAGAAGAGCGAAATTATTCTAAACTAATTTTTCTTAAATGTTAACTATTGTACTTGCCAGTGACTGTCTCTGTCTACAGCCATCACCAACTCTTCATATTAGGAAAGGCATGAATAAGGATATGGGTCTCTGAGATGGTGAAGGGCCTTGACATCATGCTCTGTAAGGGCTGATAGAAGGAAATAGGGATCTTTGTCTTGGAGAAGACTCCATGGGACATGATAGCTGTCTTAAAATATTTTAAGAGCTGTCACTGAAAAGAGAGAATAGATATTTTCTCCTTGGCCCCACAGGGCAGAAAGGGTAGCAATGGGTGATCGCTGAAAAAAGGCAGATTCCAGCTGGGTATCAAAACTTTTCCAATGATTTCATTGTTGTTCCATCATTTCAATCATGCCCAACTCTTCGTGTCTCTATTTGGACTTTTCTTGACAAAAATGCCGGAGGGGTTTGCCTTGATCCAGCTTATTTTACAGATGAGGAAACTGAGGCAAATAGGGTTAAATGACTTGTCCAGGGTCACAGTTAGTGGTGTCCAAGGCTAGATCTGAACTCAAGTTTTCTTGACTTCTGACCCAATGCTCTATCCATTTCACCATCTAGCTGACCTTCTAATGACTAGAGCTCCCCTAAAGAAATATTAGCTGTATCAGAGGCAAATGATTCTCTTTTACTGAAGGTGAGATTAGAACAGAGGTCTTCTTACTCCCAAGCCACTGAACTACAAAAAGAAAGGCTATCCTCAGGAAATTTTTGAAAACTTTGCTAGATCCCTGCAAATCACCCCTGGAAAAATCAAGAGCACAAGGTTTGCAAAGCGCTTTTCTTTCCCTTGTCTCATCTGAGCCTCACAACTTCCCTGTTGAGGTAAGTCCCAAAGACACTGTTTATCCTTACTTCAGAGACAGAGGTAACTGAGCTTCAAATGGTTAAATTACTTGACCATATTCAAGAGGTAACATCTGAACTCATGTCTCCTTGAGTTCAGGTTTAGCGGTTTACCTATTACACTAAGCTAAGGTACCTCTGAAAGAATATGATTTATTTATTTCATGGGGGCCTGTTGTTGCTATTGCACTAGAGAAAAAATCCTGGAAAAGTAGACGATGGAAGTTAAGAAAACTCATATCCTAGGTCAAATGTCTGGTAGCACACCATGGGTGTAGAATCCCCAAGTACATGCTTCCCCCCAAAACAAAACAAAACAAAACAAAACACATAGATTTAGAGCAGAAAGATAATCTTAGAGGAATCTGGTCCTTTGAGTTTTTCAGATTATAATACAGAGCCCAAAGAGATCAATTGATTTATCTAAGGTCGTACTGTTGTTGTTTGTCTTTTGCACTCAAATAGAACCCCGATACCAGGAAGATGATGCCATGACTTGCAAGTGATTTGGATTTAAGGGAGGGCTGTGTAAGGTCTCTGGCCTCACTTTCCTCTCTGGAGCACTCTGGGCAAGATATACTTCAGGACAACTGGAGATGGCCCTGAGGGTCACACAGCTCCTAATCCAAAGAAATGTGATTCAAACTCGGAACTTATGAGTATAATTTTTCAAGACTGAATTTTTTTGGAGAGAATTACCCAGATAATTGTCCAGCTTTTCTACCTTTTTGGACTAGTGTGCCCCAGAACTAGAGAAGCAAGTTGAGTAAATAGAGAAGGGCTAAGTGAGTCACCATGTAAGAGCTGGGAATGCTTTCTACTATTTCTGAAAGAGCTCAAAACTCTCCACAGAATAAATATTTTTCATCTAAACTTCCATAGCCTCTCAAGTTCGGCAAGAAATATAACATGCCCCATTATTCCTGACTGAGGGATCTGAACCCATTTTCTGCTCTGCTCTCCTCCTCTGCCCCTGTCAAAAAGAGCAAATAAAAAGTCAGAAAAATGTTCCTTGTGCCCTCTGTGCCTCCTTTCCAAGTTCCAGCTTATGGTTTGAATCCAGCCCCCCAAATCTATTTTTTTCTTCTCAACCTGATCTATCTCCCTCTTCTCAGCAAAGGCTAGAGGCCTGGGTTGCAGATACCATATGGCACGTATTAAAACACAAATGAGTAGAGGAGAACAGCCTCTTCCCTCCAGCCCCCAGGTGTATATAGTTAAGAAAATCTCCCTTCATCCTCCGCCTTATATGGCCATTGCTCAGGCCTTCTCCAAATGCCGTACACAAGGGAATCGTCTTCAGTAATGACTTAGGAAAATGAAACTCAAGGGGTTAGATACATGTGAGTTCAGAACTGGAAGCAGTCTTAAGGATTGGTTGACCACTTTCCTCACCTTCATTTTTCATTCCAGGAAATTGAGGTTCAGATAAAGATCATAAAACCTAGGACAGCCTTTAGAGATCATCAAGTGCATCCTCTGCATTTAACAAAGTAGGAAACAGAGACCCAAGTGCACACAGGTAGTAATCATCAGAAGTGGGATAGGAGAGGATTTAGCCAACATTATACAGCTAGCAGGTAGCAGAACCAGGATTCAGATTCAAATCATAAATACTACTATGACTACCACTACCACTACCACTACTACTACTACTACTACTACTACTACTACTACTACTACCACCACCACCACCACCACTACCACCACCACCACCACCATTACTACTGCTACTACTACTACTACTGCTGCTGCTACTACTACTGCCACTACTACTACTACTACTACTACTACTATTACTACTACTACTACTACTCTACTATTACTACTACTACTACTACTACTACTACTACTACAAGTACTACTACTACTACTACTACTACTAATTATAGTAAGACTAGGTAATATTTTATAGACTTTTAAGGTTACAAAGTGCTTTTAGTATATTATTTCATTTTATCACCACAACAACCCTGGGAAATAGAAGCTATGACCGTCACCATCTCCACTTAAAAATGAGCAAACTAACATAGGTAGAGGTTAAGTGACTTGCACAGGGTCACACAGCTATTAACTCTCTGAGGAAGAATTTGAACTTAGAATTTCCTGACTCCAGGTCTATATCACCTACCTGCTTCAGGTCCAGTATTTTTGTCCCTTGGCCATACAAACAAATGCTCTACATTCCTCCAAAACCTCAATACAACATCTTTTCCCTTTTAGTCCAATATCATGTCCCTTTCAATTCCTTTCCAACCTGTAGACTAGAGATGCTGTGAATTTTAGTTTTCTAGGCATCATTCAGCAAAGTAGCACCATGAGCTCAGAGGTTCATGCACTAATAAAGTTGCATTTTAAAGTCATCTATTATTTAGTTCAAAATTCATTAATTCCTTAACTTAAATTACTTCCAAATGCATTTCTGAATTTCATAACAAATCTCAGAGACCACTAATCTCCACAAAGGCTGTTGCAGGGGCTCCCAAAGGGCTCTCAGCACATGTGTACAATTAATTTGATTTATCGGAGGCAGAAGAGATCCTGGTTTAAAAAAAATGAGCCTGCTGCTTCCTCCTGAGCTCTCTATTCCTGAGTCCAAGGAGCAACTGCTCTCTCTTGTTCCAACTTAACTTCCAAATTCCCATGATCCCTTAAAAGAGCCAGTAGCATGTATACATTTAGCTCATTTGTTGCTTTGTAGGACCGTTCTCAAAATGGACACCATGTGGGCAAATGATAGTGCAGAAATATGTTCAGTTCACTGTATTTATTACGCAGGAAAGCTTTTGTTTCAAATGTATTCTATTAGCTCAGGAGGGACCTGAATATATTTTTTTTAAGCCAGATCTCCAGATGAGGAAGCCAACTTGGAAACGCATATGACTTTGGCAGAAACAGTCACTACCAACCTAGGAGTCAGAGACCTGTTTTGCTACTTCATTAGCCATTCTCATATTCTAGATTTAAAATGGTATAAACTGATGAGGAGCCTGAGAGAGACTACTTGGTGTGTATTATCTAGTATTTTCCCTGTTTAGCCAATTAGCCACTGGTTAAGAAACCAGTCTTCAAGGTGTGTGTGGGTCTAGTTAACACGAGTGAAACATGATCTTTCTCCCATATGGACATACATACACTTCTCATATTTTTTACTCTGCTCCTACCTCTCAACTTTCCTGCCAAGCATCTAAATTTTGCACTTATGTTGTCTTGAGCAAAATAGACTGAATTTTCCTTTGCTTTTATTGTCTACACTCCAGTGCAGAAAAGTATAGCCCCCTTCCTCCCCTTTTCATATTTTCACCAGCATTTAGCATTAAGTCTCTCCCTGAATCAGTCTTAATGAAAAGGTAACCTAAACCCTGATTCCCTGGAGGAGAAGCTGGCAACTTTTGGACTGTGACCAATTTTTATGATTGATATAAAATGCGCCCCTCCTCACCTTTGCCCTGGGCCCCTCCTGGAGTCCCACTGAAAAGGCCACAGTCTTTCCATTGCTAATATGTACACTATTCACACTTTTACTTGTACTCCAACATTAGTACATGGTCCATTTGGTACCTGACTTGGCATAATCCATCTTTAGATTAGTTGTTACAAATAAAATTAATTCCCTCTATCCACATTCCCTTTCCTGCATTTAAATACATATTCAGTACCCTGGGCTCCAAACCTTATTCATCTAAAAAAATTGGATTTATCTCAGACTCATTCATGCCTCTGGACAGAGACCGATAGTAATGATATTTGGTGCTGTCCTTTCAGGGGGCTCCAAGTCTTTTGTCAATATCAGTCTGTCTAAAAGTCAGTTAGCCTGACAACTTTCCCAGCAACCACTGAAAAGTTCTGTGTTCATAAAGTCAGATTCAAATTCAAGGTATTAATAGTAGTACAGCCATGAGCTCCCATCTGGGGACCTCAGTTTCCCTATATATATAAAAATGAAGAGAGGGGCGGCTAAGTGGCACAGCGAATGGAGCACCAGCCCTGGAGTTAGGAGGATGTGAGTTCAAAATCCAGCCTCAGACACTTAACACAACAAACTAGCCGTGTGACCTTTGGCAAGTCACTTTACCTGCTACTTTGCCCTCTCCAAAAAAAAAGTGAAGAGGTTGCCTCGGTGATTTCTTAGGTCCTACCCAACTCTAAACCTTGGTTCAAAAAGTCACAAATATCTCACTGCAACAAGATTGCTATTTTGGGCAGTATTGCACAGGTCAGGGTGGGGGTTCCAAAGAACCTCTTCTTGCTCTCTGGGAGATAACAGCAAAAGAGGAAATGGTACATGAACAACTCTTACAAAGCAGTGAAACAAGTCAAAATGTATATTTGCACCTAGTGAACGTATTAGCATTAACCAGGCTAAGTGAATAATGAACAATTATGTAAGGTTAGACAAAGAAAGGGTCACTAGGTGACACCATAGTGCACATTCTGCAGGGCCTGGTATCAGGAAGACTCATCTTCTTCGGTTCAAATCTGCCTTCAGACACTTCCTAGCTGTATGACCCTGGACAAGTCATTTCATGTTGTTTGCCTCGGTTTCCCCATCTGTAAAATGAGCTGGAGAAGGAAATGGCAAACCATTCCAGTATCTCTGCCAAGAAAACCCCAAATGGGGTCATGGAGAGTCGGATGTAACTGTAAAAAAACTGAACAACAAGAAAAAACAAGGAAGGTCTCCCTAGAGAAAGCAGCTCTCAGGTTTTGAGAGCTCCAGGTTGGACAACTGGTGTAACATCATAGAAAAAAAGAAGGTTGGAAATGAATTCGAGAGACCTGGATTGAAATCCTGATGCTTCTTTAAGTGAATGGCCATAGTCAATACTTCCTTTTGCTTATTTGCAAAATAATGTCGATCCTACCTTCTGCACAGGCTTATTTTGAGGCTCCAATGAGACAACAGCTCATAAGAACAATGAAACTTAGATTTAGAGCTAAGTAAGACCTCAGAATTCATCTAATCCAGCTTCACCCACTTTACAGCTGAGAACACTGAGGCCCAGGGAAGTGAAATGATTTTGCCTAATTCCAGACAGGTATTTAAGTATCAGAGGTAGCTAAGTGGTACAATGGATAGAGGGCTGGGCCTGGAATCAGGAAGACCTGAGTTCAAATGTGGCCTAAGATACTTATTAGGTGTGTGATCCTGGGCAAGTCACTTCTCTCCCTCTCCCTTAGTTTCTTCATCTGTGAAATGGGCATAATAATAGTTTTGCTTTTCAGGGTTGTTGGGAGGATTAAAGGAGATGACATTTGTAAATGTTCTTAACATAGTGCCTGGCCTATAGTAGATACAATATAAATATTTATTTCCTTCCTGCCATTTAAACTCAGGTCCTCCGACTCAGAGCAAGTGACCTTTTTAGCTGTAATGCACTTCACAAACCCAGACTTGCAATTAAAGCTGCATTAAGACTTGTGCCACTCCATACATCAGTGTTGGCTGTTACTGGTAATGTTGGCAAGGCCACGACAAATCCAAAACGGTGGCAAATTCTGCATCTACTCTGTACACCTCATCTGTGTGCCCATTAATGTGCACACTGACTCCCCCATTACAATGCAAGCTCACTGAGAGCAGTCATTGATTATTTTTACTTTTTCTTTGTGTCTAGAGTACCTGGCCCATAGTAAGCACTTAATAAATGTCTGTTATCTGATAAACATGTGGCTTTACAATTTATAGATAGATTATTATAGGATTGGGGATACTATGGAAAGCTAATGAATCTAACACCTTCGTTTTGTAAATAAGGCTCTAGAAAATTTTTCCTGAGGCTCAGAGAAAGTACATAATTTGCCCAAGTACAAAGATTTGAACCCAGGGCCTCAAGATTCCATATCTAATAATTTCCTCACTGGACCATGCTGTCTAATTAATAATGCAAAGCATGCAGCCTGATAATAATCTTGCTATTTCAAATTCCATTCATTCAAATCCATTTTAAATCCACCAATCCTTCTGAGTAATTAGTTTTTGCTAGTGCACTAGTTACTAGTTGTCAAATTTAGATATAAGACTCTTTTAACTGATGGGATCTACAACTTTCAATTCATTCATTTGCTCAACAAACATTTATTGAGCACCTACCTACTAGGTCTTGTAAGATACAGTCAGATGAGACATGGTCCCTACTTTCATGGAGCCTGCCATCTAGTGGTGGAGATAAGACCTGCACACACATTCCCTTATTTAGGGTACAAGGCAGCATGGGAAAAGCACCATGCAGGTGAAATCAACTTAATGGTGCACAAAAGTGTAGAGGAAGAGAACTAGACTATTTCAGGATTAGTGAAAAGAACTGGAGATTTTTAACCTAGACAATACAAAGGCTCAAGGGAACATGATAACTCTGCCAGTATCTGAAGTCCTGCCATGTGCAAGAGATCTTCTATTTGGCCCCAGAAGGCAGAACCAGGAGTGATAGGCTGCAAAGAGTGGAATTTCAGCGTGATGCCAGGAAACACTTCCTGAAAATTAGAGTTATCCCAAAGTATGATGGGTTATCTAAGGAAATAGAGGGCTTAAGAGCAGTAGAGTGAAGAAAGGGCTAAATTTTATAGGATACTTCATAATTACTTTTACTTTATGGAGCTTGGGAGCTCCTCAGGTCCAATCCCCCTTATTTTACTGTTGAAGAAACTGACTAGAGGTCCATCCCATTACCTACTACACAATAGTAGTAGTAGTAGTGGTGGTGGTGGTGATGGTAGTAGTGGTAGTAGTGGTGGTAGTAGTAGCAGCAGCAGCAACAGTAGTAGTAATATCTAAACAGTTCTTTAAGATTTGCAAAGTTTTTACATAGTCTCTTATTTGAGTTTCACAATAATCCTGTGAGGTAGGTGTTATTATTCCCCTTTTGCAAGTGAGAAAACCAAAGCTGAGAGAGGTTAGTTACTTTACCAAGGTCACACAGCTGGTAGTATCTGAGATAGGATACAAATTCAGACCTTCCTGACTATAGGAGGCCAGCACTCTATCCACTGCCCCCTTCAAGATATCATATTAGTTTTTTTTGGACCCAGCTCTGCTCTTTATTAGCTGTGTGCTGTTAGACTACTTTGCCTTATTCGTCTCAGTTTCCTCATCTGTAAAACTGGGAAGGGGAGAGTTGGACTCCACGGCTTCTGAGATTCTTCCAGTTTTCCCTCTAAGATCCTATAATACTGTCACTTCACCTCGCTGGGCCTCAGTTTCCCCATATGTAAAATGCAGGAGGGTGGACTAGATCCCTTCTAGCTTTTTACCTTCGGCCCATTTATCAGTCCCCGGAGGTCTCCAAGCAATGCCTTGGCTGACCCCTTGTCAAGAGGGTTGAAGAGGTGGATGCTCCTAAAGCAGCCAACCTCTCACCTGCGGCTGGGAGCCGATCATCTGGGATTCTAGCACCTGGCCTGATTAATGACGCACTAAGATTCCACACTCCCATCCCGGTTCTTGCAGACGCTAGCGAGCTGACTTCTGCATCGGTGTAGTCATAGCCAGCTTACCGTGGGGTTAAAGGGTTTGCATAACTGCACCCTGGACTCCTGCCAGTGAGTCTTTAGGACTCTGACGGTCTGTTGCGGAGGATGGAGATGAGAAGCAAATATCTCTGCGAGAGCTGTTTAATTTCGACACCCGGGATGATGCAGAGACAATGCCTCTTAATTTATGTAACAAACAGCCCTGCTGCTGCTCTGTGTGTTGTAAAGTCAAAGGAAGGCTTGGGTCAGCTTTCTAGTGTAAACAGTGCCCCCTCGTGGAGTCAACTAGTACTAGAGGTTCACATACAAGAAAAAACCATTCTGTATAGTTCTCAAAATTACTATGATTTAGGATCAAAAAGGCGATTTTAGAGATTATCTAGGATAATGGTTGAGAGAATTAGATAAGAAAGAGACTTTAGAGAGCATCTAATGCAACTGCCTTCCTTTTTCCTCTCTCCCTTCCCTCTTTCCTCCTGTCTTCCCTCCCACCCTCCTTCCTTCCTTCCTCCCTTCCTTCCTTCCTTCCTTCCTTCCTT
>CM053594.1:33542363-33569291 GCA_028646575.1 Pseudocheirus occidentalis | reverse complement strand
TCTCTCTCTCTCTCTCTCTCTCTCTCTCTCTCTCTCTCTCTCTCTCTCTCTCTCTCTCTCTCTCTCTCTCTCTCTCTCTCCCTTCCATGTTCCCCAGTGTTTAATAGAGTGTCTGGTGCATAGCTGGTGTTTCATGAATGTTAGTTGGCTAGTAATTTACCTAGAGATGAGGAAGCTAAGGCTTAGTAAAATTAAATAAGTTACCTACACATAAACAGGGAGTGACAGAGGCCAACTTTAAACTCAGATTCTTTGCTGCCAAGATGATCTTTCTTCTGTTTTTTCTATGTTGCCTCCATTCCAAGCCTTCTCAAGTCCCATTCCAAGTTTTATAGATAAGGAAACTGAGGTAAGACAAAATCTCTCAGTTTCCTCATCTCTGAATGGAGAGGTGCTCAAGTTCATTTTACCTCCACATTTGTGATTCTATAGTAGAAGGTTAGCTTCTTGAGGTCAGGGACTATTTAATTTTTGTCTTTGTATGCCTGATGCCTAGTACAATGTCTGGTATGTAGCAGGTACTTAATAAATTCTTGAAGAGCAGGAGTGACTAGTCTAAGATCACACAGGAAGCAATTAATTAGAAATTTAATAATCATTTAATTCTACCCTTTCATTTCACAAAGAAAGAAGAAATTAAAGTTATGCAGGCATAGGGATTTGCCTTGAAGTCACAGCTATTAAGTGGCAGAGCCAGCATCTTAACCCCTAGACTTGTTATTTTGGACAACGTCTTTTGCATAGAAAGGAGGACTAAGAGTCCTTTGGTTTTCACCAAGTTTCATTAGACGTTTCATACTTATTAACATCTTTCTTCTTTAAGAAGAATATCATAGCTCTAATTTGTCTGATATGTCTGATTTTTAAAGAGAACGTTTTCCTGGGTATCATTTTCCATTTTTATACAATGAGTAGTCTGGACTAAGGTGCATTCAGCACTGATACTCTCAGATTCTGCAATGTTTGCGTATCTTAATTTCCCATCTGGAGGAGCTCATCTTTGCTTATGGATGTAGTAGACAGTAGTTTCTGTTTAAAAGCTCTGAATTTCAGGGCTGAAATTACTGAAAGAAATTTCTGAAATTTGATCTTGAGGTTAAAGCTGACTTGCAGGGTAACTCTGAGAATGAACGACATTTGGATCTAACATCTGGCCGATTAGGGATTTCACCTATGGATTCTTCAGGCCACCTTTCCTCTGACAAAAGGGCAGGGGCATAAATCGTTTCAGAAACTCCTGGGTTTGACATTCACTTTAATGGAAGGAATGAAATGCCATCTAATAGTAATAACTCAAAAACAGAAAACAATCTTGTTAATTGTGGGAAATCTTTGGCAAGATGCCAAGAGAGCAACACCTGTCTTTTAAAGAAATAAGGTAAGTGTTGATAGATTTATAATTATGAAATTATAGTTTTGAATGCAGCTGTCTTTCTGCTGCATTCCCAGAATACTCTTGAAAATTAGATGAAAGCTTACCAAAATCCATGCAATTTTAGGTGATCTGGGTAAACAAACAAGCCAGGCAAAGGCAAAGGTGTTGTTTATCCCACTACTATTAATGGCTGCTATTTATATCACCATTTAAGTTTTGCAAAGCACTTTTTGGGTTATCTTATGGGCTCAGTAAGACAACCCTAAGGACTTTTATTATTATTACTATGATTTTACAGATGAGGAAACTGAGGATCATAAGGGTTGAGGAACTTTTCCATGGTCACATGCTTCATAAATGCCTGACATGGGATAGAAATTTCAGTCTTCCTTAATTTACATTCAGGGTGCTGTCCAATATAACACACTATTTTTTCATCAAAATTTAAATGCAGTTTTAAGTTTTGCAAAGCACTTTATATCCATGATCTAATTTGATTTTCAAATTCCCTTATAAAGTCACTGCTATTATCACTCTCATTTTACCAGTGAGGAAAATCCCCTCATTGGAAGTTTGCCAGCAGAAGCACAGTTTTGTATCTGTCTTGGAAATACTTGAGGAGGGGATCACTACTTATTTTGCCAATGAGGAAAAATCAGAGATGTTTAGCACAGTCCTTGGTGTATATAGTAGGCACTTAATAAATGCTTGTGAACTTGGCTTACCCAGGGTCACATGGCTTGTATGAGTCAGAGGCAGGATTTGAACTCTCTTCATTGCCACAAGTCCTTGAAAAATAAAGTAGTTGCCATTGTACTGAAAAAAAAATTAGAAGTCTCAAGCTTTCTTTACCCCTAATCCCTTTAGCCACTTTATCTACCTTGGGAAATTTCTTCCTGGGGCACTGTTGTGCAAAGTATCCTTCTTTTAGCTCTAGGAGTCCATTCTCACGTGGCAGCCAGCACTCTGAGAAAATGAATATCACAAAGAATAAAAAATGTGGTTTTGCTGCCAACTGCAATATGTTCAAACTCTGGGAGAAAGAAAGAAGAGGGGGAAAGAGAGACATCAGTTCTTCATAATGACATGGGGGAGCATGATTGCTTTTTTTTGATAGATGCCCCTGTTTAGCTTGTGATGAGTGTAAAGGGATCAACTGTCTTGTAAAGAAAAGTGAAGAGCTTTTAACATTGTGCCATGTGGGAGATTTAATAGGTCAGGAATAACGTGAAATCGTCAAGTGGGTCACAAAGAAATTAGATGCTTTGGTTGGTTTAAAAAATATGAAGTGACTGCAGACAGTGATAAGAGTTACGAAGGCATCTAAATGAAATTCCTGAAATTGTTTCTAGAATTGTAAAAGGCGTTGGTGTTAGAATGGAAAGCCTTTAGATCTTTTTTATCATAATCATTTTCATCTGCAAGAACAAAGGATAAATGATAGACAGCTCACATGCATTCACATAGAATTGTACAGTTTTAAGCCTCAGAACCTAGTTTGGACCCAGATCCTTTGACTCTGAATCCCTGACCTCAGAAAGACTTGAGGTTTCCCTTGGAGAAGGGGACAGGATGTCATCAAGGATTCAATCTTCAACAATTTCAAAGGGCTGCAATATAGAACAAAAATTAATCTTCTTCTTGGCTCCAGAAGGAAAAGTCACATCCAGCTTGGGGGAATGGGGTGGGATGCTGTAGTTAGAATCAGAAAACCTGAGTCTGACTCCCTCTTTGGACATTTACTAGCTGCATGACCCTGGGTGAGTCACTTCATCTCTCTCACCCTCATTTTCCTCATCTATAAAATGGACGTAAAAAAGCACTTACCTCAGAGGGTTGTTGTGAGGATCAGATGGCACATATGAAATGTATATGAAGTGTTTCGTAAATCATAGATCACTTGATAAATTTTAGCTATCTTTATAATTAAGTCACTGAGAAACAGATTTAGTCTTGATGGAAGGAAAACTTCCCTTCCAAATGAGAACTATTCCAAAGAACAGAAGGGGGCACCTTGGGAGGTGGCATTTTCCCCTCATTGGAAGTTTGCGAGCAGAAGCACAGTCTTGTGGTTGAGTCTTGGAAAGGCGTGAGAAGTGTATCACCACTTATCATCTATTTAAAGCTGGAAGAGACCATAGAGACAATCATACTCAACCCTATTTTTTACACAGGAGGAATCTGAGGCACTGAGAGATTAAGTGACATGTTTAAGTTCATATAGCTAGTAAACATGCCAAGTGAGATTTGAGCCTAGGTTTTTCTGAATCCAAGTTCAATGTTCTACCATATACATGTACATATATACATATATATTATATGTACATATAGTCATAGTATATATGTAATACATATATATCCAAAGCCAATGCTCATCATATCTATGTGTATATATGTGTAGACATATATATGTGTGTGTATGTGTGTATTTGCATGTGTAAATGTGTATACATACACACACATACAGCACTATAAACACTCTGACATTTAAAACTCTTCATAACCTGGCCATTGTCCTTTCCTATTTCTACAACATTCATTCTCTTTGTGTTCATCTACCATCTACCCTATGATCCATGTCTACTTAGAGTTCTTCAAACATGTCTCCCATTTATGCCTTTGCAATGACTGTCCCCTGTCTCTGGAATCCTTAGCTCCCTTACTTCCATTTAGTTTCCCTGGATTCTTTTAAGGCTTAGCTCAAATCTCATCTTCTTGAAGGAGGCTTTTACTAGGCCCCTCAGTCACTAATGATTTCCTCTTGATTATTTTCATGTATTTTTTATATAGTCCTAGGTATATATCTTGTACAAACATAGATGTAGACATGTTATCTTCCCATTAGACTTTGAGCTCCTTGGGAACAAGGGACAGTTTTCTTTCTTTCTTTTATTTCTAGCACTTAAAATGGTGTTGACCACATAGAAATCTCTAGAGAAGTACTTCTTGACTATTGAATAACTCATAGTATCCAGCATGGCCTCTCTGGGGACAAAGACTAGACAGGCCTCGATAGGTGGTGATCTCCATCTCTGGAAGGTACACACACCTTGATACTATCCCCAATTCATCAAAGGATTGTAGTATTAAAATAAGAATCAAAAAGGTACCTGGATCTACTTATTGAGTCCCATTTAAAAGGAGGCATTTTTTTTCTTCAAAGGTCTGGAACAGAACAAAACCAGACAAAAGCTGGGAGGAGGAATGGGAGATGGTCTTATCTTTTCCGAGGTCATCAAACAAAGACCAAAAGATTCACTGGTGAGATATGTTAGTGAAGAGATTCTTGTCCAGGGGTAGATTTCATCACCTGAAAGCATCTAACTTCCCACTAGGATATTCTGTGATTCTGTTCTACTCCAAGGTGATGCTCTACCATATAGGTATACTCAGATTTTGTCTTGTGTTATGGAATGATCTCTGGGTCATCAAAGACCAGCTTGTACAAGTTATATCTTACTGGAAAAGCTTTAAGTGTATCTTACACACACACACACAAAAACCTTAATCTGTTTTCTGGTGAATGGCCTATGTAAATTTTGTTTGTTTAAAAAAATAATCATTTATTTATTTGAAACATTCATTTCTTTTTAAAATTTGAGTTCCAAATTCTCTCCCTCCATCCCACCCCTTCTCCCACCCACTGAGAAGGCAAGCAACAGGATATCAATTATACATGTGAAATCATGCAAAACATATTTCCGTGTTAGCCATATTGCAAAAGAATAAAGAGAGAAAATTATACTTCAGTTTATGCTCAGAGTTCAGCAGTTCTTTTTCTAGAGGTGGACTATGTTGCCCTCAGCCTATGTAAATGCTGAGAAACTCATCATCAGGAGGCTAGACACTTTGTAGACTGGCCCAGTTAAAGATAAACTCCTTGAAGACAGGGACTGTCTTATTTTTAACTTTGTATGACTAGGTCCTTGCATTGTATTTGGAACATAATAAACTTCATAAGTTGTTTTGTTTGTTTGTTTTAGTGTATAGATTGTCCTTTATTCTCAAAGAGAACCATGACAGCAGGAAGATGATGTCATGGCCTGCAAATGAATTGGTTTTAAGTGAGGGAGTGCTGTGCAAAGACATCAACCTCACTTTGTCCTCCAGAGCTTTCTGGGTCCAGGGACCAGATATAGATCAAGAAAACTGGAGATGACCCATGATGCAGTAGGGGACTTTGGCCTTTTAAAGCACAGGTCTTTCTGAGTTCTCACTCTGACTGAAGCAACACCCATTCAGTGATTAAGCCTTTTTCAGTTGAGGAATGGCCCCTTTAAGTAGTAGGGAAGACCCTTAGAGTTGCTGGCTGGAAAAGAAACAGTTGCTATCTACATTCACTTTGAGCCATCAGGGTCCAAAAAATAACCACTAAGTGGCGCTTGTTTGAATTGGTGATGTATTGTCTAGTCATGGCAACCCATGGAACAAAGAAATTTAAAAATAGTGGTCTTTTGGACTAATGGCAAATTGTTTTTTTTAAAAAGGAGCAGAAAGTTAAAAAAAATCAGTCAGTAAATACTTATCACGCCAGGTTCTGTGGTAAGTTCTGGTCCTCCAAAGAAAGGCAAAAGACAGTCTAATGAAGGAGACAACATACAAACAACCATTCAGATAATGTATATGTTGGGTAAAGTAGAAATAATCAACAGATGGAAGGCACTAGAATAATAAGATGAGGTCTTCCTGTAGAAGGCAAGAATTTAGCTGGGACTTGAATGAATCCAGAAGGCAGGGATTAGGAAGGAGAGCATTGTAGGCAATGGGGATGATGGCCTTTGAAAATACCATAGTCAGGAGATGGAGTATCTAGGAGTGGCAAGGAGGACAGTACAGTGTAGTTTATGAAAAAGTGTTCTTAAAGCCAGGAGAACTTCAGTTCATACTCTGCCTTTGACACTGGCTCTTTGCCTTTGGGTTAGGCACTTGACTTCTCAGTACTCTACGTAACTCTTTAGACCATACGTCACATAGATAGAGCTGATCTATATATTGGTAGAGTGAATTTACTTATCTGGGAGGCCTCAATACCAATGAAATCAAAGGTCAGGTCTCTAACTTCTTTCCCTATTAACATTAACCATTGTAAGTCTAAAGGTGAGATCCTTGGCCAGTAACCAACTAGTAGAATGTCCATTGGAGGCAATAAATAATATCCATCTTGACATTCTTGCTGTAAATGATACTACAGCACATTTGGAATATAAAGTTAAGTGGAAAGATGATGCACTGTTGGAAAGATGGCTCCCTGTTTCTCCTTGGTGAAGAAACAAAGAGATGGAAGCACTGGTTTCATTGCATGCCCTTAAGAAACGAGAAGCATTAGTTCATGGGAATGAGTGCCCTTGACAAGTATTTACAAAAAGACCACCATGAATAATTTGTTTGTGCACAAACCTCTCTTGCAGAGACAAGGTAAAGAAATTCAATGAAAAAATCATAAAGACTCTCTAAATTAAAGAAGCATTTGGTGATTTCAAAATCTAGGGATAGATGGTAAAAAAAAAAGTCAATAGAAACTGGGTCAGTGTTAAATAATGAGAAGGTTTGTAGATCAGAGGCAGTTAGGTGGCAGAGTGGGTAGATGGATGGACCAGGAGGCAAAAGACATGAGTTTAAATTCAACTTCAGATACTTACTAACTGTGTGACCTCAGCCAAATCATTTAACGGCTCCTCAATGTATGTACTTCCATCCAGACTATCTCATCCCGTATTAATCTTGACTCATCTTTCCATACATCTTCCATTAATATTCCATCCAAATTGCTAGAGGCATTCTCCTAATTCTTTTACTACCGCAGAGGTATTACTGTATCACTTAGACTTTCTCTTTGCTCAGTTTTCCCATCTATAGAGTGAGAATAACAGTAATACCTATCTCTAAGGGAGGTTTTGAGGATAAACTATATATGTAAAGCACTTTGAAAACCTTAAAGCAATATCTATTATTATTTCTACTTTCTATAAGAAGAGAACTGAAATGCTGCTGAGAAGTATGTAAGCACCAAATAATTTCATGGAAAATTTTTTTTTCTATTTTAACAGACAGCAAAATTCACTGCTTGCCAAGGTGGCAGTCATTTCCAAGTCAATTGTCTGTGTATGGTAGGCAGCCAACTTCTTAGAGAAATAAAAAATTAATGCTAACTTAGAAGAAAGAATACAAATGAGGAGATTTGGCACAAACTTACAGTAATTCCAATCTCATCTATTTAAATAAGTTGTTGATGCTTAAAAATGGGAATATGGATAAAAGATCAGATATAGATACAGACCATCACTATTTTCTAAGGAAGTTCAAATAAATCAGTTGCTGCAATTTCAGCAAAAGTATAGTCTTCTTGTCAGGTCAGGTAATATGGAAACAAAGTGTAACACTGGTTTGGAATGTAAACTCATTTATAAAATATTATTGAAGTAGATGATGGGAGATTGCAAGTCATTATCACATTATACAATGAGAAAAGTAGAAATACAGTCTTGGATAGTTATTTAACTTACCATGTTTCTTGTTTTTTTCTTTCTCAAAAAGGATTTATTTGTTTTATCTATCTCAGATGGCTACTGAGAAGAAAGTATTTTGTAAACCTAAAAATGTTATATAAATGGGAGTAGTTATTATTATTCTTGGGCACTCTGATATCTTCCTAAGGCACAAATAGGTCTTATCATGTCATTCTCTTATCAAAAAACTATTCAAACAGCACATTACTTCTAGGATAAAATATAAACTTCTCAGCTTGTTATTTAAGGCTTGCCACATTCAAACTCTGACCTTCCTTTACAGCCTCATCTCACAATATTTCCTTTTATGCACACCATGTTCTAGCTAAACTGGAATATCAGCTATTCCTCAAACCCAGCATTCTATTTCCTATCTGTCTACTTTTGCCCATACAGTTCATCATACTCGTAAAGAACTCTTTCCTCCTTCTAATCTCTTAAATGTTTTATCTTCATTGCTCAGCTCATTTGTTATCTCCTTTATGAAGTATTCCATGATTCTTCCACCCCCATTCTCTCCCTCTCTCTTTCTCTGTCTCTCTCTGTGTCTCTCTGTCTCTCACTGTCTCTCCCCCATCTCTGTCCCCTTCATTGTACTTATATATGTATATCATATTCTATGATAAAATATAACCTTTTAAAAAAGAGAACCTTTTGTTTTATTTTTACTGCCTTGCATACAGTAAATGCTTAATGAATGTTAAGTTGAATTGATGTGTCTGTTAACTCACTGGTGTCTTTATTTCCATTCTATTTCATTCTTTTGTTCTTAACCTTGTTTTCCCATACATTCTCTATTAATGCTCCATCCAAAATGTCAGAGACTTCCAATGGTTCTTTTAATATATAAGAAGTACTGATAGAGCACTTAAGCTGTCTATCTGCTACCCCTCATTCTTGTTAGATAACTGGATCATCTCCTTTTTCTGTTCATAAAAACAATAAAATCATCACCAGAAGGTTAGCCAACAGGTAAAAACAATGGGTGTAGTGGTGGTGATTGAACCATAGTTCATATATGGAGACTGGGGGATATGGGTACGTGATGTAGGATGTCTTGGGGGCAACCTCATCAATCACCACCCTTCTCTTTTGTCTACTGGCTCCTCTCTTTCTTATTGTTTCTTCTCCAGGTTCAAGGGAAATTTAGTAGGTGTTCTCTGGAATATTCTTATAGATTATCAAGATTATAGTAATTCTTTCTAATTGGTTCAGCCCCCACTCTGGAGTAAACCAGGAAAATTTGTCCTCCCACGAGGTAACTCCTTTTCTCTCAATTTTGAAACATCAATTCATAGATTTAGGAGGAAAGAAAAATGTCACTGTTCATAGCCATGTAATTTATTAGTAGTATCAAATAACAAAGAAGTACAAAGGAAAATTCAAAGGATAGATGACTGCAATGAGGCTAGCAGCCAAGATCATTTCATTCTCCCCTCTTTCACCTTCTTGTCATATGATTTAAGGGGAGAGATTGCTGAAGAAAGAGGTTGAGATATGACCTCTGAATATCAGTTTCCCAGTGCTATTCTTTGGAATAACAAGGGAAAGAAAAAAGTTGATTCCTGGACTTAACTCTCCCAAATTGCTATTTCTGACACAACTGTTGGTTCAGCCTTCTCTGAGCACCAGTCTGCTCTTTTCCTATGTCTTCCTTCTATCCTCTTAATTCTTCTCAAAAGCTTATTTGCTTCATCTTGCTTTTACCTCTTCACTCCCCTTTCTATTCCTCCAAAATTAGGGGGTCTTCCCTTCCTCAATGCTAGTGGAACCTCCCAAACAAACTAAACTCTCTTTAATGTCTGTGAGTAGTCTAGCATGAGGGTTTCTCTATCACCTTATTAAGGTTCTCCAGATTTCCCTTTATCTCGGGTCTCAACAATTGGCTGCACCTAAAATGTTTCTACCAACGTGGGGAGGCTCTGTAGTCTGTATCAGTGGATGGAGTTTACAAACTGATGAAATATGAGGTAATTAGTAATATCGAAGTAATATTTGTATATGAGGATTGCAATGGAAAGTTCTCTGTCACCAGGAGAGAGTGGAAGGGGAGCCATCAACATACATTGTCTGCATTGTTTCCAAGTGGTCAAACTAAGAGATATTTTTCACAATAAATATGATTACAAATAAATATACTTTGGAATATGGGTAGATCTGTGAAGGCAGCACTCCTTTTACTATCCATACCTATTCCTCTTTGATTCTAATTCACGTCATTCAAAAAAAATCCTCCATAAAATATCCAATGAAACAATATATGTAAAAGCATTTTGCAAACTCTAATATATTCTACATTTTTACTCTCTCTATATAATATATATATACACACATGTATATGTACATATATACTTGTAAGTATACACATATATGCTTGATAATTATGTATATATAATTATATATATATGTACTTATGTACTCATACTGCTTCCTACAAACAGTAATAATAATGCCATTTCCACAATATGTTAAATTTTGCAAATCACTTTACATATATCATTTGACCCTCATAACAACACTCTGAAGTATGCATTATTATGGTCTTCATTTCTAACAGATGAGGAAACTGAGTCATGGAGGGTTTAACGGGCATACTTGGGATCACGTGGCTGGACTTGTCTAAGGTGGGACCTGACTCCAAGTTGTTTCATGACTCTGCTATGCTGCCTCTCAAGAATTTAGATTTCTTGAAGGCAGGGACTAGATGATTTGTGTCTTTGCATACACAGTTCCTATAGGGCACAGTGGCAGGCACATAGGATTGCTCAAAGAATGATTGTTGAAGTGACTGATATATAAACTATTATTGTTGTGATAATAATGATGATGGTGTTACTACGGTATACATTGGTTTAGTTTAGATCATCTTGTCAAATTATAGAACTTTTCTGCTATAGATAATGACCCATAAAATACAGTTATGTTCATAGGCATCCATTTTTTAGACTTAGCAGCTGATCTGAAAGCCAGACAAACCCAGGTTCAAGTCTCATCTCTCATATATCCTACCTGTGTTATACTGGACAAGCAACCTAACTTCTCAAAGCTTTGGGCAACTTCTGAAGATGATAAATTGCAGAGCAACTGCAGATCTGCATTAGTAAAAGATATTTCCTCATCTGGGCAATCCCTACACAAACAAAATCACTGTTCTTATCCCTATCACATGGACCTGGAATAAAAATGATCAAGTATTAAGTGAAATTATTTTCCTCATTGACTTTGAATACAAAATGAAATGCAATCCCTCATCTCTTTTATTCATCATTCCAAGGAGAATCTCAGAGTCATCCTTTCATGTAGCTACACTTTTTACCATATGGGTTTTTTTTCCTCCATTTACATCCATGGCCTTAAGGACATGATTCAAGGCCCTCATAGGTGATCAGTGTATAGATTTTGAATTGGAAAGTTTGATAGAGGTCATCCAATACAAACCACTTTTTACAGATGAAGAAATTAGACCAAGACTAAACAACTTGGCCCAAAGAACATATGTAGGTAGTAACTCTACTACTACAGTTGACCTTTAAACTCTAGTCCCCTGTACCCAAATCCAGGTCTCTTTTCAATTATTGAGCTATAAAAAAAAGCACAGTCTTCTTCCTGGTATTTTTTGAGCACTAAACAAAGATCTCACATGTAGAATAGTAGCAGTTGAAGTAGTCTATGTATAGGATAAGGATCATGTGGCTCTTGGCAGCCTTGTTCTCTTAAACTCCTACTTATAGTGTCAAAGAATCATAGAACCAGAGAATTAGAGAGAACCTCCAAAGCCATTCTAGTCCAGCCTCTATGTGAAAGGAATCTTCATCCACCAAGAACAGCAATAGATCAATCAACCAACTGATATTTTGTTTAGTTACTAATATGTATGGGTACTGTGCTAAGCACTGCAAATATAAAACATAAAACAAAAAAAAAATCCCCTGCCTTCAAGGAGTTTGCATTCTACTGGAGGGAGTGACATATCTATACATAGGTAATATAAGATACATAGACTAGAGAGAATGTAGCTTTAGAATAAAAGATCCTAGCAGCTGTGGGGCCTGGGAAAGGCCTCTTACTTTTAGAAGGTGGTGTTTGCCAAGATCCATGTTGATCTAAATCTACATAAGGATTTCACACATCTTATGGTCTTCTATGTGAATACTGGATAATTCAGATGGCTCTAGGCCAGATTTAAAACATGGCTTCATCCTCACTTTCTCTTTTCATTCTCATGCCAGCTGTGTGTGGGGCTTTGAAGAAGCATATTTAATGAGTCCAGAGCAATATCAACACTTCTGAATAATCCCCATTCACCACAAGGGGAGAAAGACCCAGTCTTCAGTGCTGTGGATCTCACAGATGGGCTGCTTTTTCCTCATCTCAAATTACTCCTTAACATGTAGTCTAGGAACTTTCACTGTATACTACATGCGACTTACCATCCCATATAGTATGGCATTAATTATATTCCAACTCTGATTGTTAGACTCTGAGGATGTGAAGGGAAACCAATATGCAGAAAAATCTTATTTTTCCCTATATGTGTCACTCTATTTCCTGTTTCTCTCTGTCTTTGGAATGGCTGTTCCCCATACCCAGATTGCAGTCCCCTACTCACCTCTGCATCTTAGATTCCTAAAAGAGCCATCTTTTAAATAGAGCTTTTGTCTCCACCTCTACCCCATGCCAGTTTCTACAGCCCTTGCCTCAAATTTACCTTGTGTTTAATTTGTGTCTCACTATGTCTTTGAATTTATCTTTGTCTTTGAATCTCTGTATTTGTCTGTCCCTGTCTCTTTGTCTCTGTTTCTGTCTTTCTGTTTCTGTCTATCTCAGCCCTCTGTCTTTCTCTGTCTGCCTTTCTGTCTCTGTCTCTGTTTCTGTCTCTCTACCTCTGTCTCTATGTTTCTGTCTGTCTCTGTCTCTGTTTCTGTCTCTCTACCTCTGTCTCTATGTTTCTGTCTGTCTCTGTCTCTGTCTATCCCTCCCTCCCTTTAGAAATGTCTTTGCTTCCTTGGGTGCCAGATAGGGAGGAAGACTGGTACAGAAGGGAAATGTTAGAGGCATTAAACACAAGTCTCCTTAAGGTAATCTCCTTAAGGAAGAAAAAAAAAAGTTTCTCCTCAAATGCATAGAAGATGATAACAGCATGTACCTTCCAGGGGGTTTTGTTGGAATAAAATGAGGTAATATTTGTAAAGCATTTAATGAACCTTAAAATGAATATAAATGCTAACTATGCATTATGTAACTGGCATGTGGAGATGTTAACCCTAGAGATGAGAAGACGGGAGTGGAGAAAGGAGGGGGAGGACAGATTTCTGTCTTCAAGTTTGTGAAAGGGTATCATGTGAGCTGTTCTGCTTGGCCTGAGAGCACAGAGCCAGAAGGCCTGCTTGAAAACTGCAAAGAACCTAATTTAGGTTCCATGTGAGGAAGCAAACAAACAAACAACTTCCTGGAATGTGATTGGAGCTGTCCATAAGTGAAATGGGCTACCTTAGGAGGGAGTTGGTTCCCGCTCACTGGAGGGCTTCAAGCAGAGACTGGAAGACCCCTTGTTGGGCATATTGTAGTGAGGATCTTTCTCAAATATGAGTTACAATGGGTGGCCATTTTAATTCTATGATACCATTTTCTTCTTTTTCTTGGATGTGACCCTGAATATTTGGGGGCTAGTTCTTGACTAGTACCAGTAATTACCTATTCTCTAAACATTTCATTAAAAGAAACCAAGAAATTGCATATTTTGTCTCTGATATAGCTTATTTAAATTACAAATGCGTCACTGAAATGAATCACTGGAGAAGTGCATTTATTCAAGTCTAATATTTCCCAGCTATCTTCAGCCCACACTGGAAAACCTGGGATCCTATACTAATCTCCATTACCTACAGGCACTACTTTGTTGAAAATTACACGTGGCAAAACACTCACATTTGGAGCAAAATGGAACATTTTATCAGAATCTGCTAAATAAAAACCAATTTCTCACTACCCCAAATGTTCACTCAGCATTTAGAATGAAGTGCTCAACCTCTCCCAACAATTATAGTATACTTTTCAGTAAACTGTGGATAGACCACAGTGATGAAAAAGCTGTTGTCCACCAGAAACAGAAACATTGAACTCTCTCTTGCTTCAAATATATAAATATCTTCTTGGCTTTGTGAGTTATATGGCTAATATTTCTTTCTTGAGCTTCTTGATGATGCTCTTGCTGAACTCTTGTCTGTTTTGCTATTTCTCTCCGCCTGACTTGTCAAACTCCAAAGAAAGATTTGAATCCACATTCTTGGACTCTCAGGCCAATACATTTTCCACTGTACTACAGGAATCCACTATACTTTATTCCTGAGATGTACTTTTCCCTTGGTTTCTTCCTTAGGACCAACTTTCTTCCACTCCTTATAGCATACATGATTTATTGCCTACATTAGGAAGTCAAGTATCTTTGATCACAGTGTATCAATACTTTATCAACACAGGTCACAAACTGTCTATGGTTGTGAAATCTATAAAAGACCAGAGATTTCCATCTGGGTGGGAGCTTTTTAGACCAATGAAGATCATTATCTGTGACCTAACAGATAAGTGTTAGGTCTTTCCTAGGTTCACTTAATAATAGAAGAAGAATTTGAATGCAGATCTTCCTAAATCCAAATCCAGAACATCTTCAGCCTCATGCACTGCCTCTTATAACTTCTCTAATTTAACAGATAAGTTTTGGAAGTTGGGCTTTATATAGGGGAGAGAATAGCAGTAACTATTATGTACATTTTAAAGTTCACTAAATGCTTTACAAACTTTACCTCATTCAGTTCTTATAACAACCCTGAAAGGTAGATGCTATTATTATTCCAATTTTACAGACAAGGAAACTAAGGCTTGAACGGTTAAATGATTTGCTCAGGGTTGTACAGTTAAGTGTCTTAATCCAAATAGTAAAAGTTGTCCAAAAGTAGAAAAGGCCACTGGGAAGGGGAAGGGTCATAAGATCATTAAACCAGAGCTAAAAGAGAATACAAAAGCCGTCTAACTCAGCGCCTTTATTTTTCAGGTGGGGAAACTGAGACCTGAGGAGGCTTAGTGAGTTGCCCAAATAAAGTAAGCATCAGTAGAGAGATTTGAAGAGAGACAATTTCTTCATAATTGGAAGTCTTTAGACAGAGGATGGATTATGAATTGTCTGGTATATTATAGTCAAGACTCTTATTATGTGTAGGTTGAAGTACAGTGATGGATGAATTTCCTTCTAACTCTAAAATTCCATGATTTTGGGAGATACCTGTTACTCAGTGAATTGTCCATTTGTCCAATTGTCCATTGACACCTAACTAATAAGCACAATAAGTAGGATTTGAATCCAAGTCTTTCTAACTCTAAGTCTAGCACTATATTCATTCCATGATACTCTAACATTAACTGTAGCATGTGGTGGTCCATAGTTGTAATCCCTGCTACTAGAGAGACTGAGGCTAGCAGATCTTGAGTTTAGGAATTTTGAACCACAGTAGGCTAAACTAGTTGGGTGTCCGCACTAAGTTCAGTATCAATATGATGAGTCTGTGGGAGTGGGAGGAGTAGAGAAGAGGGGCCTGTCAGATTACCTAAGGAAAGACCAAGTGAGCCAGGTCTGAAAGGGAGAAGGTCAAGCTTTTGTTCCATCAGTGGTGGGGCCAAAACCATAGGAAACCCCACTTCTTCCAGTCTGGGGGAGATGGTGAGAGTTAATCTAATAGTAACAGACAATAACAAAAAAAATTTGTTGATCATTTAGCAAATATTTTAGGGAGTTTGCTGTTGTTCAAGGAACTTTAACTGGCTTGGGCATGGTTACACACAGCTACTGAGTACATAGTTGATGCTTATTGATTGATTGAAATGGCCTCCAGGATCAAATACAAAAGGCTCTGTTTGGCATTCAAAGGCCTACATTACCCCACCTCTTCCTCCCTTTCCAGTCTTCTCACACCATCCTCCCCAACATATATTCTTTGGCCCAGTACCAGGGACCTCCTTGCTCTTCCATAAACAAGATGCTCCACTCTTAGCTCTGGGCATTTTCTCTGGATTTCTCCCATACCTGTAACATTCTCCCTTCTGATCTCTGCCTCCTAGATTTCTTGATTTCCTTCAATTTCCAAATAAGATATCATCTTCTATAGGAAGTATTACCCCCCCTTTAATTTTAGGACCTTCCTTCTGTTAATCACTCCTATAGCTTGTTTGCACATATCTGCTTGCTTGTTCTTGCCACACACCCCCTCCCCCATCATTAGAACATAAATTCGTTAAGGGCAAGGACCATCTTTTGCCTCTTTTTGTATCCCCATCACTTAGCACAGTCCTGGGCATATAGTACGTCGTTAAGAACTGTTTACTGCCTAACTGATTTACTGAAGAGTTAGGAGTGATATTTGGGTTCCAGTCTTATTAGCTCTGTCCAGACCTCTGTTCATTTTACCACAATGCTTCTTGTGAATAATATGCTTAATATGCAAATAAGTCATTTATTTGTCCAGATGTTTTCAAAGGGTAAATCATCCAAACACTTACCTAGGTGAGAGATTTTCTAAATTTTTCACTTGGGTAAGTAAGTTGTCATCATGAACATGCATATCCCAAAGCCCAGCCTCCTGTGTGAATCAAGAGTAAATCCTGACTCCCTGTTCTAAACTTTATTAATATTATTATTATTATTATTATTTAGACAACTCATTGTGGGGCTCCCATGGAAATCTTCATTGCCTTTATGAATTGGATTACATGTGAAGGATTCTGAATAGCTCACCTAATTTGTAGTAGTAAACTATGGATATATGATATGAATATGACCTGAACACAGTCCGGTCTGCTACACTGCCCTATTATTTTTCGAAATACAGACACAACCTCAACCTTACTCTCATTAGATTTGGCTTAAGGAGAGAATAACATACACACTCAATTGGGTATTTTACCCTATACGAAAGTAGGAGGGAAGGAGATAAGAGGGGGGGGGATGATAGAAGGGAGGGTGGATTGGGGGAAGGGGTAGTCAGAAGCAAACACTTTTGAAAACGGACAGAGTCAAAGGAGAAAAGAGAATATGTGGGTGGCTGGATAGGATGGAGGGAAATAGAGTTAGTCCTTCACAATATGACTACTGTGGAAATGTTTTGCATAACTACAAATATATAACCTATGTTGAATTGCTTGTCTTCTCAGTGGGGGGTGGATGAAGAGGGAGGAAGGGAGAGAATCTGCAACTCAGGGTTTTAAAGATAAATGTTAAAAAATGTGTTTTTTACATGTAATTGGGAAATAAGATATACAGGCAATGGGGTACAGAAATCAACCTTGCCATACAAGAAAGTAAGGGAGGAGGGGCTAAAAGGGGGATGGGAGATACAAGAGAGGGCAGACTGGGGGAAGGGGT
The DNA here is from genome assembly GCA_028646575.1 of Pseudocheirus occidentalis. Lineage (NCBI taxonomy): Eukaryota > Metazoa > Chordata > Mammalia > Diprotodontia > Pseudocheiridae > Pseudocheirus > Pseudocheirus occidentalis. The sequence goes on along the minus strand of CM053594.1, from coordinate 33,551,998 downwards.
AATCAGTATGCTTTGCATCTCAGGGTGGGTGGTAGAGGAGAGATGGGGAGAAATTTTGGAACTCAAAATCTTGTGGAAATGAATGTTAAAAATGAAAAATAAATAAATAAATTCTAAATTCTAAAAAACAACAACAACCAAGAAATGTAGATGCAACCACTGTCAAAGAAAAGGCCAGCACAGAATGCCTTCAGACAGTATCTCTCATTTCCATTGTTATTGATGAGGTAGGATGGGGACAGTGACGGGGAAGAACCTGGGACCAATGATAGATCAGATAAAGTCTAGCAAGTACAGGCAACTGACAGAAAGTGTTCTTTTAGTCAATCCACTCTCTTGTGGTCCTACTAAAATTCACTAAGCAATTTTTCTGTATTAATCTATAAATTATATAAGAATCATGAAGATGGGGCAAAACAGAGTTGCTGCCTTGGTTAGTTGTTTAAGAGTCATGAAGATGAGGTAGCTGTCATAGAAAATAGATTATTCAATATGGCATCAGGAAGACCTGAGTTCAAATTCTACCTCACTAGTTTTGTGACCAGAGGTAAGTGTCTTAATTTTTATCATTCTCAATTCCTCAACTGTAACATAGGTAGACAGACAGACAAACAGACAGATAGATAGATAGTAGATAGATAGATAGATAGATAGATGAATGTGGAGATAAATGATAGATAATAGTTCTGAGAGAGATTGAGAGTTGGATATATAGACAGACAGAGGTAGATGGATGCACAAGTAGGTAGATAGGTAGACAGGCAAACAGATGGATAGACAGATAGATAGAAGAGTGGATAAATGGGTAGATATATGATAAACCATAGAGTTGGAGAGAAATTGAGAGATAGATATACAAAGGCAAATGGATGCAAGATAGGTAGATAGGTAGGTAGATAGATAGATAGATAGATAGATAGATAGATAGATAGATAGATAGATAGATGGATGGATGGATAGATAGATAGATAGATAGATAGATAGATGGAAAGATGGATGGATGAATGGATGGATGGATGGATGGATGGATGGATGGATGCATGGATGATGGGTGGATGGATGATGGATGGATGGATGAATGGATGGACGGACAGATGGATGGATAGATGGGCATATGAATAAATAGATGGTAGAGTTGGAGAAAGATTGAGAAATTGATGGATAGATAGAGCATTTTTCAAGGGTTTACTCTTTTCCTGGCACTGTGTTAAGTAATGAAATTACAAATAGAAACAAAAATACAGTCCTTGCCCTCAGAATGCTTATGTTCTAATGGGGAAAAGCACATGAAAGGAATTTGAAAAGTGTGGTAAGAAAGCATAAAAGTTTGGAGAGTCATGAATGCAACTAGGAGAACACTGAGCATGGCTAGCCTGAGTGCTTCCTCAGATTCAGGACAGGAATTCACCAATCAGAGGAGGTAGCTACAGATGTAGAGGTATCTCTAGAGTGAGAAGACACATGGAAGCATGGTGGGAAAGTTCAAATATTTATAAGTGGAGTCTGGAGAAAATAGTAGGACAATAATAATAGCATCTACTTCACTGGATTGTTGTGAAGATCAAATAAGAAAATTTATTGTTAATTCTTACGACCAACTAAAAAGTGCTAGATCAATAGCAAAAGGACCCGGCTTCCCATCTTTGACCCTTATTACCTGAGTGAGCATAAGTAAGTCACTCACATTCCCTGAGGGAGCATAAGTAAGTCACTTACATTCCCTGAGTGAGCATAAGTAAGTCACTTACATTCCCTGAGTGAGCATAAGTAAGTCACTCACATTCCCTGAAGAAGAGGCGACTCATAGGACCCCAGAACTTCCAACTTAGAAGAGGCTTCTACAAAATTATTTAAAGCTGAAAGGTACCTTGGAACTTATTGCATTCAATACCGTCATTTTAGAGATAACGAAACAGAGACACAGAGTACTGAAATGAATTCCCCAAGATCACAGAGAGAATAAAGGACAGAATCAAGATTCTGTCCCAGGTCTTCTGATGCCAAACCCTGTGTTCTCTTCACACCATCACAACAGGAAGGGTCCTTTCAAGGGCTATAGATAGGAGGCTTTTGTAAGGTTACTTTAGCTTGGAGCTGAACTTGCCTATAATCACAGTAAAACATTTCCTCCAAACCATAGATCCTGTCTCTCTGGTATTTCTAAACGGTGTATTTTAGCTCTATATAAGAAAAACACCTTAGATTTTAAAGTTTTGGTTAAATTACCTAGACCCAGAAATATATTCTATTTATTTTCCTTCAAAGGTATACAAACATTTGGAGAAAATCACAGACCTTATCACTACCCCAAATAAAGGCAGTTGAAAAAATGTCAAAAGATATTGGCCTTAATGTCTATTTTACCGTCTCTTAAAAACATTCATAAAAGTAACTTATACAAGCAATGAAGGTGTCCTTGATGGAGGTGTAGGGGGGGGTATATTGGCCATTCCCACAGGCTAGTGAATAGCAGACCCAATCTTTAGATTTACCTTATTGCCTGAAATACATACAGAATATGGACTCATCAAACTCAAACCAGAAAAACCCTCAGGGTCAATCAAGGCAGGCTCTTTCTTTTCACAGTTAAGGCTACAAAAGACCAAAGAGGTTAATGGACTTATCCAAGGTCACATGAAAAGTAAGGATAAGTCACTATTTGAACCCAGATGCCTAGAGGTCAGAACTAGTGCTCTTTTCATGATGCAATATTGCCTCCCTAAGAACACATTGTGTTTGTTGTCTGTTGATTATTTTTTTTTAAGTATTGATTTGGGAGAGCAAAACAAATGCTTAACAGTTTTTACCCTACAAGATGTCTCTCAGGCATATGTAAAAATTCTATTAAATATGCATGCACTAGCTTGTGGGATCATTCATTGGAACAAGCACAGATATTCTCTGCGTGGTGACAGAGAGGATAGAGTTCTGGGCCCAGAGTCAGGAAGATCTAAGTTCAAATTCGCATTTTATATCTTAGGGACCAGAGGCAAACAGAGATTAAGTGACGTGCCCACTGGGGATAATAATAGCTTATATTTCCCTAGTTTGTTATGTAGATCAAAGTAGGTATTTGTAATGTGCTTAGCCAAAATGTTCCCTCCCTCCTCCCTTCCATCCTTCCTTCCTTCCTTCCTTCCTTCCTTCCTTCCTTCCTTCCCTCCCTCCCTCTCTCCTTCCTTCCCTCCTCCCTCCCTCCCTCCCTTCCTTCCTTCCTTCCTTCCTTCCCTCCTTCCTTCCTTCCTTTCTTCCTTCCTTCCTTCCTTTCCTCCCTCCCTCCCTCCCTCCTTCCTTCCTTCCTTCCCTCCTTCCTTATCATATTGTAACCTTATTATACGTGTAGGAGTCTTTCATAGATACACAGACAGTTATAACCTCAAAGGTCTTTAATGATGGTGACTTATCCCTTAAAAGTTGATAAAGCACTTTTCGCCAACAACTCTGTAAGTTAGGGAGTCGAGAGGTGCATAATCATCCAGGAATAGAGAGCCACAGAGGATCACAAACTTAGAATCCAAAGAAACCCACTAGACTGTCAAGTCCCAACCACTCATTTTACAGATGAAGAAATCTAGAGAGAGATTAGGTGACTTGCCCAGGGTCACATAACTACTGAGTGTCTGAAACTGTATTTGAACTCAGGTTCAAATCACCAAAACCTTGCCTCATTTCCTGTCAGACCTCAATAAAAAAAGCCCAGGACTGTGCCCAAGAGCCATAGAAATGGCAGGGTTGTTGAAACCACTAGACTTGTTTCCAGCCCAGATCTTGCATTGAGGGGAAAAATAATTGCAGAGTAAAGGGCTCATCTTCCTTATCACCTCAAGTACCAACTGCTGATCAACTGCCATCAATAGATAAACATGAGGGTCCCTTGGATTTATAGTGACCCCAAGATCATCATTCCTACTTCCAGTCAGCCCTCACAGCCAAGATCTGGGGAATAAAATCCTGTGGAGAAAGGGCCAGCCATCCCTTCCAACTGCCAACCAAGTGCACTCACAGATCAGGGAAGCCAGTCTTGGAGAAGTACTTGGGCCCCCTGAGGGAGAGACAGAAGGCTGCATGGGCCAAGCAAGACACCTGACCATCACCCTGACCACCATCTCCTCTCAGACCCCAGTGAGGTCAAGCCATGACCCTAAACACAAGAGTCTTAGGAGTATCAATGCTTCCATCTCAGTGCCCATGGAGAGTGGAGGTTGGTGGTGTAACTCTTTTGAAGACACAACCTGACCATTGCTCCTGCAGGTACTAAACTAGACATAAACAAGACCCAGAAAAAAATGTTCTCATCACCAAAGACCTTGGCACAATCAAATGGGTCAATATCAGAAACTAATACCATTTCGTTAGTGAATATCAGTGACTTTAGGAAGAGGCATTGCCATATGCTTTGCTACTTCACCCCAAGGACAATAGAAACTTTCATCTGATTTTCAGCTGGCACCTCCCATATATATATAGTATCTTTCTAATTGTGAACTTCTTAAGAATAGGACATGTCTTATCAATCTGTAGCCCCAGTTTTTAGTACAGTGCTTTGCACTTGGTAAGTACTTAATAAGGACTTCATTCATTTGTTCATTCATTCATCCATTTTTGCCTCCAACTACAGTGCTCCTTCTATTTTCCTACCTCTGCCTGTAGGCAGAGAGAGTCTCACTGTTCTCTGCTATGATCAGATTATATCTAGAACATTGTGTTTGGTTCAAGATGCCACATTTTTAAAAGAACATTGATAATTTGTACAAGGGAGTTTATCCAGGATGGTGAAGGATGCAGATCCTTCATATAAGAATTGGCGAAGGGAACTAGAAATGTTTAGCCCAGAGAGAGAAGCCTGGGAGAGGTAACATATTTGTCTCTGAGTACTTCCAAGGGCATTGTGTAGAAGAGGGACTGGGTGGTTCTCTTTGGCTCTGAAAGCAGGAAAAAGCTTGCAAATCATTAGAACTATTCCAGAGTGGAATGAGCAGTCTTGGGGAGAGCAGGTTACCCTTCTCTGGAGGCCTAGCAATGACTGTATGAATGCTTGTCAACTGAATTGTAAGGGAGATTATTTGAGGGGTTTGGGTTTTGCTGACCTCTATTTTAACTCTAGAATTCTGTGATTCTATGGGTTTGGAGCTGGAAAAGTGTATAGAAATGATGTGGCTTCATAAACCTATTATAAAGATGAAGATACTGAGACATGGAGTAGACAAGTAGCTTTCTGGAGTTTAAATACTTAGTGGTGCAATGAATAGATCACTGGACTTGGAATCGGGAAGACTCATTTTCATGAGTTCAAATCTGGCCTCAGACACTTCCTAGCTGAGCGACTTTAGGCAAGTCGCTTAACGCTGTCTGCCTCAGTTTCCTCATCTGTAAAATAATCTGGAGAAGGAAACAGCAAACAACTCCAGTACCTTAGCCAAGAAAACCCAAAATGGGGTCACAAAGATGGGGCATGACTAAAATGACTGAAAGACAACATATGCCTAGTGAGAAGCAGAACTTGAGTCGGAATTTTAGCACAAGCCCATGTGACACCAAACACATTTCTCCCTTCACTTGTCCCTAGCGCCTTCTTCATTCTAAGGAAGATCAAAAAAAGAAAGCAAGTCTTCATGGACCCCTTTTTCTCCCAGCTTGGCCCCATTAATTTTATTATTTTCCATTCCTTTAGAATCCAATTATACTGCTCTGCTCCCTAATCGATCCAACTGGCAGAGCAGTTCATAAATGCCAGAGTTATTATTCATGACTCCACTTGTTTGATTAGGTAAGTGGAACTTGTAAGTGGAATGAATTTTCCTTTGTTTTATTCCAATTATGAAAATGAAAATTCTATTACCACTATTTTTTACCCCCAATTATGGAAATTAAAACATTCCAATTCAGGTATAATGGCTCCTTTTCTATAGTTCTTTAAGGTTTACAAAGCTCTTGTTTCATAATGCCTTTGTGAGATCATTAGTGCAAGAGTTATTATCCCCACTTAACAGATGAGGAAACTGAGTTTCTAGGCTATCAGACGTAACAAATAATAGAAATAATAATAATAGCTAATATTTATCTGACACCAATATATGCAAAGCATTTTAAATGTGTTGTCCCATTAGATCTGTGCAACAATCGGTGAGGTAGGTGTTATTTATATCTCCATTTTACAGATGGGAAAACTGAGACTGGCAGAAGTTAAGGAACTAAACCATGGTCACACAGCTAGCAGTTGCCTGAGGCAGGTCTTCCCGACTCCAATTCCAACACTGGATGCCTGGGGTAGATAGGCTTTGAATTCAGGGTTCTGACCTCCAGGTCTAGGTTAGTAAAAATAATAAAGATGTGTTTTTTCCCAGTCTAGTTAATGCGTCCTTTGAAATCTGCCCAGAGACCTGCTGCTCCCCATTGAGAATTTCTACCTTATAAATCATCTAGTCCAACCCCTTAATTTTACAGATGGAGAAACTGAAGGCCAAGGAGGTTAAATGACTTGGCCAATGTCATACAGAAAGCGGAGGTCAGAGGTAACATTCAAATTTGAGTCCTTTGATTCTGGATCCAATGTTTTTCCTGCTCCACCATACTGTCTCTCCACATTCTTCTCATCTTAGGAGAATCCTTCACAGTTAAGAATTACCCTCAGGACTCCTTGAAATGACTTACCAACACAGTTTATTGTTGTTGTTCAGTCACTTTTCAGTTGTATCTGACTCTTTGTGACCCCCCATTTGAGGTCTTCTTGGCAAAGATTCTGCAAGGGTTTGCCATTTCCTTCTCCAACTCATTTTACAGATAAAGAAACCTAGGTAAACAGGGTAAAATTACTTGCCCAAGGTCACACAGCTAGTAAGTATATGAGACCAGAGTTGAATTCAAGAAGATGAATTTTCTTGACTCCAGGCCAGGCATTCTATCCATTTTGCCGTATGACTGCCCTCCCAACACAGTAATACAAAGCTAAGGGTCCAGGCTCATAAACTTGCCCGTATGCTTTGTTGTGAGTCCAAAGTGGTCAATTTTATTATACAAACAAACTTAGAGTTGAAAGCCCTGACTTGAATGAAAAGGAAAATATTTCTTGTTTTGCTATTCTGTAGAACCTGCTCTATGAAATAAAAATTAGATCAAGCCCTGTTTTACTCAAATGATTTTGTAGTGTGGGAGAATTATATTAACTGTCCGACCCTGTTAGGCTCCTCCATGGTAAATGGAATTGAGAACAATGATACAACTCTTTGTGGCTCTGGTGCTTTCAGTTCTCATGTACTTCAGAAGAGCAGGGAGCCATGGAAGCATGATCAGCAACCTGACTAGGGAAATATGGCCCAGGATGACATTATCTCTGGGAAGAGGAAATATGACCACCATTCCCTCCTACCTGCATTCTATGCTGGAACAGTTGTGAACTTGACTCTCCAAGCTGTTTCTATCTTCCTTCTCTATGCCAGATAAAGGAAAGTGATTCCTGGTTTACACGTTTGAAAGCAGGTGTGGAGAGAAGAAAATTGTTCAGAGTTGGGAAGAAATCTAGTAACGTGAAATCAGCTATCTGTGACATACAATATACTACTGTGGGTTCTGAGAAGCCACTGTTGTATAGTGGCAAGGACTGGGTGAGCTAAGGAACTTGGCACCACTTGAGACTCTGACACTGATTTGTCCTTTTACCTTCAGTAAATCACTTTGTGCAAACTCTGAACAGCTAGAAAGCATATAGAGGAGATCAACCAGGATGGTAAAGAGCTTGGGCTTCATGCTATATGAACTGGTTTGAGGAACTGTAGTTGTTAAGCCTGGAGAAAAGAACACACAGGGGGTGGGGCACTATAGTTCTTTTCAAGTATTTTCTTTGTGGGTAGCATCATGTGGAGGAGATACTATATTTGTTCTCCTTCGCCATGGAGAGGAGAGGTAATGGCTGCCACAAGACAGTCTCTGCCCACATAGTGCAGGAAGCCCCAAGAGGTCGCTGGACACAGGGCCAGAGGAGGCCTGCTGATCCACCAATCACAAAGGCCATTCCCAAGTTTATCACCACAGGGTGGGGAATCAGATGAAGGTGGGTAAGAGGCAAAAGCAGGGCCCCTGGCAGGGACAGCAACTACTCCCTGGACTATCCATTGGCAGCCTGGAAATTAAAAAAAAAAAAAACCACATCTGAACTTCCAGGGACCAAGATGTCATATCAAACCCTAGCTGCTCCAATTCCCCTCTCTGACCAGAAAACACAGTAATCATTGCCCCAGAGGAAAATTTTAAGCAGTAAATGCTTAGGAATCCCAGAGGAAGGGCATGGCTAAGGTCTTGCCTCAAAATGGGAAGAAAGCAGACTACAAAGACAAAGACTCTGGAATCCTATTACATTGAGAGGGAGGAATGAAACTCAGAAGGAGAGAGTATTGACTCCACACCCCAAGCTGAAGCCTTAACATGGACTATGACCTGGTCTCAGGCACAAAAAGCATTCCTAGATGAGCTCAAAAAGAACTTTGAAGTCCGGCTTAGAGAGGTAGAAGATAAAATCAACACCTCTTATAAAAACAAAATGGTGAAATTAGAAAAACATTACAATGGAGAGAATAGCTCCTTAAAAATAAAATGTGGGAACTAAAAATGAAATCTGAGCATATGGAAAAGGAGCTTCAAAAACTAAATGAGAATAATTCACTAAAAACTAGAATCAACCAAATTGAAGCCATATGGGTCATTTTCCCACTTCTATGATCTCTTTGGGATATAACCCCAAAAGTGGTATTACTGGGTCAAAGGGTATACAATTATTTATAGCCCTTTGGGCATAGTTCCAGATTGACCTCCAGTTCACAGCTCCACCGACAATGCATTAGAGTTCCAATTTTTCCACATCCTCTCCAGCACTTGTCATTTCCTGGTTTGTCATCTTAGCCAGTCTCACTGATATGTATTCTAAATATGCTTTGCTGCAGAGACTTTCCCCAGAACTCCACGGTAGGGACAATGAGACAGAAAGTATGAAAAAAATAAAAAAAACAAAGTATGATAACCCCCTTCTCTTTGGGATCAGGCTTTCTCAGGACTGTCAGTTCATGTGACAAAGCCCCATTTCTGAGAATAAATGCTCCCTGAGCTGTGATCAATATCATCATAAGATGAGAGATTTAGAACAAAAAGGGTTCTAAGTCTCAGATGATATTTATTCTAGGGTCGAATCTGAGACTCAGAGAAGGAAAGCAACTTGCCCTAGTTCACACAGGCAATAAGTAGCAGATTCTTACTGGAAATCCAGTTATGATTCTCCAATAATTGATCTCCTTGAATGTTGCCTGTTCATTTCAGTTCCATTAAAAATACCCATATTGGGGGGTGGAGCCAAGATGGCGGCGTAGAAGCAGCAAGGATCAGCAGCTCCTGCACGGCCACCTCAAATACACATAAAATCAATAAATTTTACAGCTCCAAAATCCACGGAACTGCAGAAAACACGTCCCCGCTGAAGGCAGTTCGGCAGGCGGAACCCATCGCAGCAGTTCTGGAGCCAAGGCCAGCAAACGCGGCCTGAGCCCAGGGCAGTGGGGAGAAGCCGCTGCCGCTGCCGCAGCCAGAGCCATTCTAGCGCTAAATGCTAAAGGCTAAAAAGTGAATCTGAACAAATTCAAGAGGGACAGAAC
>CM053594.1:33524523-33541863 GCA_028646575.1 Pseudocheirus occidentalis | reverse complement strand
GACAACTATGCAAGTCTCAGGATGGAAGGAGATGTCTACATTCAGAGAAAGATCCAGAAAGATCAGAGTTTAAATGGAGACTGAAGCAATGCATGCTATCACTCTTCTCGATGTTCGGCTTTTGTTTCTCTTTTCTCATTGTTTACTCCATTGGCTATAACACCTATACAACCAGACTACTGTACAATGTGAAGGAGTTTGCAGATCCTATACATGATTGTATGCCACCATGGCGGGGTCAGGTGGGGGATGGGGAGGAAGGGGAGAAAAATCTATAACTGAAGTGACTATGGAACAGAATCTTGTAACCTAAAAGTGAACAAACAAGTTAATTTAAAAAATAAATTAATTAATTAATTTTAAAAAATACCCATATTGTACAAAAATATTTATTTCAGCTCTCTTTGTGGTGACAAAAACCTGGAAACTTAGGGGATACCCATCAATTGGGGAATGGCTGAACAAGTTATGGTATATGAAGGTAATGGAATACTATTGTGCTATAAGAAATGGGAAGGAGATGGACTTCAAAATTACCTGAAGAGGCTTGCACAAACTGATGCTAAGTGAGAAGAGCAGAACCAGGAAAACTTTGTACACAGTCACAGATACATTATATGTGTGACGACCAACCTAGATAAACTGGATTCTGTAGCTGAATCTTGTAAACTAAAAGTAAATAAACAAATCAAAAAAGTTTAAAAAAAGAAAAATATCCCTGTGAATTATTGTTATGACCATTTGACACTGTAGCTCAGAGATGAGGTCAGGATCAAAAGGAGCCTCAGTTTTCATCTGTTTTAGAAGGTACCTCACAAAAGAATCTCCACTACATTACATTCAAGTAGTAATCATCCAGTCTCTGCTTGAAGATCACCAAGTAAAGAGAACTCACCATTTCCTGGAGGGGGTTAATACTGCTCTAATTATTCACTCCTTTTCTGGAAGGAAGGATGAACAACAATTAGGAAAATGCATCTAAAAGTCTACATTTATTTTCTTCTTTAGCATTACTACCCCGTTGTTCATGATTCTGCATCTGCACATAAGCAGTTCAGGTGCGCAGTGGATATTTCACTGAGTCAGGAAGATGTGATTTCAAATCCAGCCTCAAGCACTTACTAGCTGTGTGGTCTAGCAAGCCATTGCCTGCCTCAGTTTCCTCATCTGTAAAATGTGGATAATAATATCTACCTCATAAGGCTGTTATGAGACTCAAATGAGAAAATAGAATTAAATGAGAGAACATTTGTAAAGTGCCTGGCACATAGTAGGCACTTTACAAAAGCTTGCTACCTCTCCTCCCTTTTTTTTTCCTTTTATAAAAATTCGATTTTATTTCATATTCACTTCCAAAATTTCTCCCCTCCCTTATTTTCCACCCCTACCCATTGAGAAGTCAAGAAAACAAAACTGCTTACAAATGTGTATATTAAATCAAATCACAGAACCAGGAAAACTTTGTACACAGTCACAGATACATCATATGTGTGACGACCAACCTTGATGAACTGGACTCTTCTCAGCAACGCACAATTAAAAGATAGCTCTACAAGTCTCAGGATGGAAGGAGATAGCTGCACTCAGAGAAAGATCTAGAAAGACCAGAGTTTAAATTGAGACTGAAGCAACACATGCTATTGTTTTTTTCCATGTGTGGTTTTATTTCTTTTGTTTCTTTTTTTCCCCCATTGTTCGCTCCATTGGTTACAACACTTCTATACAACCAGACTATTGTACAATGTAAAAGTGTTTGCAGATCCTATACATGATGATACGCCACCATGGGGGGGAGGGATAAGAAAGGAGGGGAGAAAATCTGAAACTCAAGTGATTCTGGAACTGAATCTTGTAAACTAAAAGTAAATAAACAACTCAATAAATTAAAAAAAATACATATCTAAGGTCTCTTCTAAAAAAGGCTGAAGAGAGTTCCTTTCATAATATGTACAGCATCCAATGTAGCTATCAGGTAAAGGACAGCTATTTATTTTCTCACCACAAAAGAAATTGTTAAAATACAATGCTTATGTCTTTATTAGCAAGTACTTAAAACAAAGTAAGTATGCATCACTATCATGTAATATTCACTAAAGGTAAACAAAACATTGAGTGGGTCTGCGAGCAGATATATCATTTCTACCTCTTCTTTTACTTTCTGTACCATTCCAACTTTCCTGACCAGACAGGGCATAACTTAGGGTTTCTTACCCCTTTCATCTACATAGTTTCCTTATACATATCTTCTTAGAAGAGCACGCCAGACCTCTCCAACTCATGAAGTTTCCACGAGGGCTAGATATATTTATTCCCAAGGATCACTGTTTGCTGTCTGGATTCAGGAAAGGAAAGACAGAAAAAATAGGAAGCCAAGGCCCTGAAGTCTTGTGTCAGGTATGGACCAAGGTATGGACCAGGTATGGACCAAGACAGGTCCATATTCTCATTGTCATGTGTATGCAGCCTCCACAGTGACTTGGAAGAAAGGAGAAAATAAATCCTCTTGCTGGAATTTCTAGGGAGAAATATATTTTACAAATCAGGAAGGTTCAAAAGAGAAGAAGTAGAGATTTTCTGCAGCTGTCTTCTTTCTACACAGCATATGTCTTTTTGTGTACATAGTTTCTGGTATGTTGTCTCCTCCATTAGAATGTAAGCTTCTTGAGAAGAGGTGCCATGTTTTTGCATTTCTTTATATTCCCACTGCAACAGCACAATGCTGTTGTTGGTCAATCTCATCTGACTCTTTGTGATTTCATTTGGTGTTTTCATGGCAGAGTTCCTGGAGTGGTTTGCCACTTCCTTCTCCTGTCCATTTTACAGATGAGGAAACTGAGGCCAACAGGATCAAGTGACTTGGCCAGGGTCACACAACTCGCAAATGTCTGAGGTTGGATTTGAACTCAGAAAGATACTTCCTGACTTCAGGCCCAGCACTCTATCCACTACACCACCTTGCTGCCCTGCCTACAACACAGTAAAGGCTTAATAAATACTTGCTGACTAATTGACTTATATCTCAGTACCAGAGATAATGGACTACCAGTTGTAGGTAGACTGCATACTCAGGCTTTCTTCACAGGAAGAACCACAGTTCAGAGTAAATTATTTATAATCATATGATGTTTAAACATGTCCTGGTGAATTTGATTTTTTTGGTTCAGCCACTTGAATCATTAGTAAGTCATTAGATCTCTGGGCTTTAGTTACCTTATCTGTATAATGGAAAGGTTGGACTATATAAGTGTGGAACAGTGGGGACAATACAGAATTTTAATTCAACAAGATCTAGGTTTGAACCCTAGGCTGACCACGCCCTATACCTCAGTATCCTCACCTATAAATTGATGTAGAGGTGACACAGTGGATGGCGTACTGGGCCTGGAGCCAGGAAGCCTTATCTTTATAATGATCCATGGATTCCTTTAGATCAATAAACCAGGTTCTGCCCCATTCAAAACATGTTTTCCAAACAAGTTTGGAATAATAATAATAAAAAAAAACTAGGTCCAATTTATGGTTCCACAATTTGCTGCCTATATTACCTTGGTCAAGTGAGTTCAAATCTGACCTTACACATTTGCAAGCTGTGTGACCCTGGGCAATTCACTTAACCCTGTTTACTTCAGTTTCCTCAATAGTAAAATGAGCTGGAAAAGGAAATGGCAAACCACAGCATTATCTTTGCCAAAAAAACCCAAACAGGGTCATGAGGAGGTACACATAACTGAAAAATGGCTGAGAAAAACCAAAATGTGCCAGACAGAGACTATCAATGTGGTTAGGGAAGCGAGGTGGCACCGTAGGGCATAGCATGCTAAGCTTGTAATCAGGAAGACTCATCTTCTTGAATGCGAATTCGTCCTCAGACACGTACTAGCTCTGTGACCCTGGGCAAATTACCTAACCCTGTTTGCTTCAGTTTCCCACCCATAAAATGATCTGGAGAAGGAAAAGGCAAACCACTCCATCATTTTTGCCAAAATCCCAAATGGAGTCTTGAAAATTTGGACATAATTGAAAAATTATTGAACAACAACAAACAACAAAAGACAATTACCGAATAGTCAGGTGTGAAGGAAGATTTTTGGGGGATGCTATTTAAGATCCTAATAAGATGGAATCGTTGCATCAACCTGGCTGCCAGGGTGGTTTCAGTAATGATCTCCTGGGAGACAGAGTTTAGCAGTTTTGAGTTTCAGGCTTACGGTGACAGCATAGCACAGAAAAAAGGCCCAGAACACATTGGGTTCCCTCTCAAGTCATAGGCATCAAAATTACTTTGTAGAAGCCTAGATTTACAGCTCGAATGGTCTTTTGAATCCTTCTTTTATGGCTGAGGAAATGGAGACCCAAAGAAATTAAGCCGCTTGCCTGTGGGCAGCAAATTGTGGAACCAGAAATTGGACCTAGTTTTAAAAAATATTATTACAAACTTGCTGTTTGGAAAGCATGGTGTTTTGAATGGGACAGAACCTGGTTTATTTATCTGAAGGAATCCATGACCCCTTATAAAGCAATAATTATGCAAAATTACTTACTATATAAATAACAGCTCCTGTAATTAATCAACAAACATTTCTTAAGTATCTATTACCTTCCAGGTACTATGCTGGCTCCTGGGGATACAAGTACAACCAATGAAAAAATCTCTACTTGAAAGAAACTTGCATTCTAATAGGAAAGAACAAGGTTTATATAAAATCCATGTAGCCTAAATATAAAGTGAACAAATGTAAATATATGCAATGCAATTAAATACAATAGAGGTGGGTACCAGAAGGCAGGGGGATGTCAGGAAAGGCTTTATACAGAAGATGGTGCCTGAACTATACCATAAAGAAAGACAGGCCCTCCCTAAGAGGTAAGGAAGGAGTATATTTGAGGCAAGTGGGAGGCCAGTGTAAAGATACAGAGATGAGTGATGGAGTTATGTGTATAAGAAATAGAGAGAAAGCCAGCTGAGGTGGACCTTGGTATGCAGGAGGAGGAATAATGTTCAATGACATTTAAAAGATAGGTTGGATTTCAGCTGTGAAGGGCTTTAAAAGCTTAAAAGAGGAGTATATTTTAATTTAGAGTTAATAAGAGGCCGTTCGAGTTGGCTTTGCCCTGAAATCATTTGTAGAAATAAGGTGGCTAAGCTCATGGGTGTTTCCCAAAGTTATTGGGAAGTAACCTGGTAATTGTAGAGGGAGAAAAGAATCTCTAGGACATAATCTTGGTTATACTTCATTGGGCATGTGTGATATTGATAATGAGTCAGCAAAAAAAGACTAAGAAGGAAACATCAGATAGGTAGGATGAGAATCAGGAGATAGAAATGTCATGAAAATACAGAGATTATTCAGAAGGACAGGATTCTGAAATGCACCAGACAATTCAAAAACAAGTCAAAAAAGAAACTATCAGATCTGAAAATTAAGATATTGGTACTAACTTTGGTGAGAGTATTTTCTTTTAAATGGTGAGGTTAGAGCAGTGGTTCTAAAGTTTCCTAGTGCGGCGACCCCTTAATACTCATATGTTGAAGTATCTGCATGTGGGCAGATCCACCTGGAGATGGATAGAGGAGCGATGTCTCTGTTCTTAAGACCAATATGTGTTCTCCAATGGTCTTAGGCTACCCCTGTGAAAGGGTCGTTCATTTGTGACCCACAGGTTGAGAACTGTTGAGTTAGAGAATTAGCACAAAGTTGAGGAGAAATTGAGGAGAGAGGACTGTAGCTCATTTTATCCCCAAGGGGTTTGATGAAGAAAAGGATTAGAGATATAGGATGTTAACTTGAGGGGATGATAGACTCTGATGAAGCTTTTTGGTAAGGGTGAGGGGAGATGGACATGTTTGCTGGCAGTAGGGAAGAAACTAGTAGACAGTTTGAGAATAAAGATTAAAGAGAGAAGGGAGGCAATTAACAATGCCGTCATTTGGAAAAGATAAGGGTGAAAGAGAAGGATGGGATCCAGGGCCAATATACAGGGGTTTGTTGTTGTTTAGTTGTTCAATAACGTCTGACTCTTCAAGACACCATGGACCATAGAATACCAGGTCCCTCTATCTTCCATTAGCTCTCAAAATTTATCAAAGTTTGTGTTATTGTTTCCATGATATTGTCTGCCCATCTCACCCTCAGCCATCTCCTTTACCTTTTACCTTCAATCTTTCCCAACATCAGGGGCATTTCCAATGAGTTCTTCTTGTTATGTGGCCAAAATATTTCAGTTTTAGCTTAGACCTTCTAGTGAATAGTCTAAATTAATTTAAGTATTTACTGATTTGATGTCCTTGATGTACAAATGCCTCTCAAGAGTCTTCTCCAGAATCACAGTTTCTGTGGTGCTCAGCTTCCCTTATTGTCCAACTCTCACAGCCATATGTTGCTACTAGAAAAAAAAGACAACATAGCTTTGAAAATATGGATCTTTGTGGGCAAAATGAACTCTCTGCTTTTCACTATGCTGTCCAGATTTGCCATGGTTTTGCTTCCAAGAAGCAACCATCTTTTAATTTCATGGCTGCAATTACAATTTGCAGTGATTTTTGAGCCCAAGAGTATAAAATCTTAAAGTGCATCCATTTCTTCTCATTCTATTCACCAAGAAGTGAGGATACCAGTTACCAAAATCTTCATTTTTTTTGATGCTAAACTTCAAGCCTGCTTTTACACTCTCCTCTTTCACCCTCATCAAGAGGCTTCTTAATTCCTCTTCACTTTCTGCAATCAGAGTGCTATTATCTGCATATCTGAGATAGCTGATATTTCTCCAGGCAACCTTAATCCCAGCTTTTGATTATCCAGTCTGGCACTTCACATGACGTGAATATAACTAGAATAAATAAGGTGAGAATATAAAGCATACTGCTTTTTCAAACTTAAGCCATTAGGTTGTTCCATGTTTGGTTTTAACTGTTGCTTCTTGGCCCACATAGAAATTCCTTAGGAGACAAGTCAATGAAGAAGAAGTAGATTATTTTCCTAGAATTCGTTCCTTTTTTCCATAATCCAGTGAGTGCTGGCAATTTGGTTTCTGGTTCCTCTGCCTCTTAGAAAGTCAGCCTACTCTTCTGGTATTTTTTTTTTGGTTCAATTATTGATGAAGCCTGCTTGTGTGTAAAAGGAATGCAATTGGTCAGAAATTTTGACATCCCTTGGTATTACCCTTCTTCAGGAGTGGGTTGTAAACTGAAATTCTCCAATCCGGTGGCTACTGTTGAGTTTTCCAAATTTATTGGCCTATTGAGTACAGAAGTTTAGCAACATCATCTTTCAGGGTTTTAAATAGCTTGGCTGTAATTCCATCACCTCCACTATCCTTATTGTTAGCAATTCTTCCTAAGGCCCACTTGACTTCTTTCTTCAGTATGTCTGACTCTAGATCAGTAATCATATCATCATGGTTATTTGTAATGTTATAAGATCTTTTTTGGTGTAGTCCTTTTGTATTTTCTTGGTACCTTCTCTTAATCTTTTTTTACTTCTATTAAGTTCCCATTATTTTTGTCTTTTATCATTCCCATTCTTGCAGAAAATGTTTCTTTGATACCTCTAATTTTCTTGAAGAGATCTCATATTTACCATTCTATTGTTTTATTATATTTCTTTTAACATTTTTTTCTTATTCATCTTGACAAATGAAGGGACCCCTTTGTAGGCATGGAAAATGCAGCATTATTAAAATAACAACAACATTGGGAATTTGTGTTTCAATTCAATCTAATTCAACAAGCATTTATTATGTGCCTACTATATGCTAGGCATTGTGCCAGGTGCTTGAGAATACAGACATAAAAACACAATTATTTCTGCCCTTAAGAAGCTTATTCTACAAAAATAGAAATAAGATTTACAAAGAAAATTAAATATAAAACATAAAATAAGGAGAATGCAATCTCAGGATTAGCAAGATGCTATTAAAATAATTCTAATAGAGGGCTGACTTGTATAGTCTTTGCTGAAATAGGAATGAAGGCTTTGGAGAAGACAAAAAATGTTTTTAGAATCAAAGTAATAATTATAATAGAGAATGGATGAATATATACACACATGTGTATATGTGTATGTATGTATGTATATTGGTTGTTGTCCTTCCTTGTTGAAGAGGATCAAAATGGCATTACTATGTCAGAGTCAAGTTACAGTGTGTCTGACTGTAGCTCATCAGACCAACATGAGCTCAAAATGCTCTACCACAGGTTGGGCACAAACAGTCCATGTGAACATTTGGGCTGGATTTTCTAAATTTGCAAGTCTCACATTTCTTTTGAAATACTTCAATTCTACTTTGCTCATAGAGCACAGCCCCTTCTCTGATGAGGGCATGTCATCTTGGGCAGTCCTGTGCCAGTGTTTCCCATGTCATGCAATCTATCCCAAAGATACCTTAAGAGTATCCTTATGCCACTTTTTCTGGTTGCCATCTGAGCACTTGCCTGGTGAATTCTACATAAAATAGTCTTTTAGGAAAGCATAGGTTTGGCATTTGAACAACATGGTCAGCCTGTCAGAGTTGCACCCTACAGCAGAGGTTGAATACTTGGAACTTTTTTTGAGAAAGGATCTGTGTCTGGTGCCTTATCATTCCAGGTAATCTTCAGAAATTTCCTAAGACAATTCATATGGAAGAATTCAGTTTCCTGGTATGTTGCTAGAATGCTTTTTGGTAGTCAATCTAATACCTCTTCTCTCCCATACTTTCCTTTGGAGCATCCCAAACAGTGAGCTAACTATGGCAATATGTGCATCAACCTTTTTAATCAATGTGTGCATCCCTGAAAGTGTACTGCCAAGGTAAATGAACTTATCCACAGTATTCAAAACTTTTCTATTTGTTGTAACTGATGGTTCCACCTATGGATGATGTGGTGTTTGCTGATGGATCACCTGTTTTCTTGGTGTTCATTGTTAGGCCAAAATTAGCACAAGCAATGGAGAATCAATCCATATTTTGTTGCATCTCAGCCTCAGAGGCTGCACTGAGTGCACAATCATCTGAAAAAAAGAAAATACACCAATACTCCTTCCACTTAGTCTTGGCTTGTAGTCTTTTCAAGTTGAAGAATTTACCATCAGTGTGGCTGATGAGTTCCATGTTGTGTTTGTCCTCATTGAAGGCATTTGATAACATGACTGAAAACATCATGCCAAAAAGCATGGGGGCAAGCACACATCATTGTTTCACTACATTGGTGACTGGGAAAGGATAAGAGCATTGCCTATTATCCATAATGAAATTGACATACAGCACTGATAACCTTCTCCAGGGAACCAACTTTTGACATAATTTTTCATAAACCCTCATGATTGACAGTATCAAAGGACTTGGATGCATGTACATATGTATGTATGTATGTATGTATGCATGCATGTAAGTATGTATGCATGTATGCATACACACAAATTAATTCATACAGAATACTTGGAGTAGATGAAAGGTAGCCTTAGAGCAGAATGCCCTGGCAAATTGGTGACTGGATAGAGCTTTCTTTTCAGAGGACATAAATTGGAATACTGCTGACTCAGCAACTTACACAAATCAATTTTGAGAATGTATATAATTCAATGAATCTCCCTTGGCCTCACTTTCTTCAAGTGTAAAAGGAAGGAGTTGAACTAGATGACCTCTAAGGTCCCTTACAGTTCTAAATCTATTCTCCTAGGAATTGTCCACACTCTTTGACCCAGGGATCCCACTATTGGGCACATCAAATATAGAAAAACTGTGTATGTGCCTAAATATAGCAATATTAATTCTATGTTAATAAATAAGTAGGAGGGGACAAAACCAAGATATCTGAGTAAAGACCTGGACTTACCTAAAAAACAACATCTCAAAACAAATTATAGAGTAGTAGAATCAACAAAATAATGGGCTGAAACAATTTTCCACCCCAAGACAACAGCAGGCCCTGGTGATGGTTTATCACAGAAGATAAGTGGGTCAGATAACTACTTAAAAGGTGAATACAGAGGACCCTTTTCTGGCACTGGGAGTAGGACTGTTGTGTTGCCCATAGATGGCTTTGGGTCACAGTCTCAGGGAAAAACGTTGCACTAGCAAGAGCAGGTATCCTGGTCATATTTACAGGGCAGAAAAAAAGTGCTTGTGGTCACTCAAAGATGAGAGCACAGGCCAGGAGAACAGTAAGCACACTTTTCTTTAGCTCATGCCACCTTGGAAGAATTACAAACTCACAGACCCCAGATGTAACTTTGAAAAGAGCAATGTGAAAAACCTCAAGCTTGGCACAGTGCCCTTCCCACCCAAGAAACAGACCCCACATTTAACATAAAGTTAAAATTCAAGAAACAGGCTTGAAAGATTATCAAACAAACAAATAGAAAAGGACCCTGAATTTAGAAAGTTACTGTGGTGACAGGGATGACCAAAATACAAACTCAGAAGAAGGCAACAAAATTAAAACAGCTAAATGAAAAGTCTCAAAGATAAATGTGAATTGGTCTCAGGACCCAGAAGAGCTCATTTAAAAAAATCAAGTGAGAGAGAGAGGAAAAAATTGGGGAAAGAAATGATTTTGATGCAAGAAAATAATGAAGAAGAGTTAACAGCTTTGTAAAGGAAACACCAAAAAACATACTAAAAAAAAAATACCTTAAAAAGCAGAATTAGCCAAATAGAAAAAAAAGATGTACAAAAATTCACTGAAGAAAACAATTCCTTAAAAATTAGAATTGGTCAAGTGGAACCTAATGACTCCATGAGACAACAAGAAACAATAAAACAAAACAAAACAAATGAAAAAATAAGAGAGAATGGTAAATATTTCACTGGAAAAGCAACTAATCTGGAAAATAAATCCTGGAGACATAATTTAAGAACTGAAATTAAATAAAGAGCCTAGTCATCATCTTTCAAGAATTTTTCTTTTGCTTTTTTGGGGGGAGGGCAATTGGGGTTAAGTGACTTGCCCAAGGTCACATGGCTAGTTTTTATGTTAACTGACAGAGTCTAGATTTGAACTCAAGTTATCCTGACTCCAGGGCTGGTGCCGTATTCACTGTGCCACCTAGTCACCTGCTTTCAAGAAATTATTGCGAAAAAAAAAACACTTTTGATATTCTAGAACTACGGGTTAAATAGAAATGGAAAGAATCAATTGACCACCTCCTGAATGAAATCTCAAAATGAAAATTCCCAGATACATTATAACAAAATTCTAAAACTATCAATATTGCAAGCATCCAGAAGGAAGGAATTCAAATATCATGGAGCCACAGTCATGACAACACAATATTTAACAGCTTCTACATTAAAAGATTAAATGCCTTGGAATATGACATTCCAGAGGGCAGATGAGCTAGAATTACAACAAATAATCACTTATCCAGCAAAACTAAATATCATCCTACAGGGGGAAAAATGAAACTTTAACGAAATTGAGGGCTTTCAAATATTCCTGATGAAAAGGCCAGAGCTGAACAGAAAATTTGACTTTCAAATACAAAATTCAAGAGAGGCAGAAAAAAGTAAACAGTATAGAGAAATGATAAGGGATTCAATGAGTCTAAACTGATAACATTCCTGAATGGGAATATGGTACTTGCAACTCCTAAGAACTTCCCCATCATTTGGGCAGTTAGAAGGAATGTGCATAGACAGGGCATGAGTCTGAGTTGACTAATGATGAAATCATATAAAAATATAGAATTAAGAGATGAGAAAAGAGGATGTACTGGGAAAAAGGGTAAGGGAAAGGTAGACTGGGTGTAAATTATCTTGTGTAAAAGAGGTACAGAAAAGCTTTTATAGTAGAGGGGCAAATGGGGATGGTGGGCAACACTTGAATCTTATTCTCATCAGAATTGACTCAAAGAGAGAATAACAGGCATAATTATTGGGGTATAAATGTATATTTTACCTTATAAGCAAATAGGAGTAGAGGAAGATAACAGAAGGAGAGACTGATAAAAGGGAGGGCAGATGGGGGGAAGCAGTAGTCAAGAGCAAAACATTGGTGCATTGGTGAGGAGGGAGGGAGGGAGGGAGGGAGAGAAAGAGAGAGAGAGAGAGAGAGAGACAGAAATACAGAGACAGAGACAGAGACAGCGAGAGAGAGAGAGAGAGAGAGAGAGAGAGAAAAGGAGAGATGGAGAGATGGAGGGAGGGAGGAAGGGAAGGATAAACAAGGGGAAAAGCAGGATGGAGGGAAACACACACTTAGTCATCATAACTTTAAATGTAAATAGAATAAGCTCACCCATAAAACAAAAATGGATACCAAAGTGGATTGAAACCAGAATCCTACAACATTTTGTTTATAAGAAGCACATTTGAGGCAGAGACTCACACAGAGTAGAGGTAAGAGGTTAGAGTAAAATCTATTATACTTCAACTGAAGTAAAAAAAATAAAGGAGTAGAAATCATGATCTCAGACAAAGGAAAAGCAAAAATTGATCTCATTAAAAGTGATAATCAGAGAAACTACATCTTATTAAAAAGAACCATAGACAATATAATGAACTCAATGCTAAATATATATGCTCCAAAGGGCATAGCATACAAATTCTTAAAAGTTTAATGAATTACAAGAAGAAATGGACAGTAAAATTATACTAGTAGGGGACTTCAACTTTCCCCATCAGAACTAGATAAATCTAATAAAAAAATATCCACAAGAATATAAAAGATTATACATTTGTTTCTCAGTGGTAGGTGGCATCTACATATAAACTGATCATATGTTAAGCTACAAAATCCTCATAAACAAATGTAGAAAAGCAGAAATGAATGCATCCTTTTTCACATAATTTGCTAAAATTACATTCAATAAATGGGCAAAAAATTAATTGGAAACTAAGCAATTTAATCCAAAAGATTAAGTGAGTCAAAGAATAAATAGAAAAAAATAAATTCATATATATGGTATGTGATATGCACACACATACACTAAATGCATATATATTGTACATATGTGATGTACATGAATGTAAGGGAATATTATTGTACTATAAGAAACAATAAGAATAGTTTAGAGAAGTATGGGCAGATGGCTATGAAGCATAGCAAAGTTAGATTCAAGAGAATAGCTCGTACAAATACTGCAAACAACAAAAACACAACATAGAAAAGATGTCACAATTCTTGTTAACTTCATGAATCGTGTCTCCAGAACACTGTTGTTGATGAAATATGCATACTTTCCATCAGTTGAAAGGTGGAAGAATACTGGGGAAAACTGACTGATCTAATACTTAGACATGGCCAATGTGCTGATTTGTTCTGCCTACCTGTCTTTTATTACTGTTGAAAGTTCTACTGGTGAAGAGAACACTGAAAAATGAAAAGGAATGCTTAAAAAAACATATCATTTGAAGCATTAAAAATAACAAATATAATTAGGAAACTAAATAGCACATACACTATAAAATAACTTTACAAGGCACCATATAATCTATTACAATTCCTATAGGACTGAGATCTCTTTCAGAGTTTCCACTAGTAAATCTGTCTTTATAACCTTGTACATAGATAACTTCTCAAACTGCCCACAGGGATTACTTATCCAAAATCTGACTTTCCAAAGAGGAAGTCACAGTAGGGAACTGTAGAAGATTAAAAAAGAACATCAATTTCACCTCTCCAACAGAGACAAATTTGAAGTATATATTAACAGCTGAAACTGAACTAGGAACCTAGTTAGTACAAAGTGTACTGGCCTTAGTGTCAGCACAGACCTGAATTCATTACTTACTAGCTCTGTGGTCACTGTGTGGTCCCTGGCAAGTCACTTAGACTCTCTGAGCCTCAGTTCTTTGTCTATAAAGTGATAAGATTTGCAGTGCTAAAATTAGAGAGTTTTAAAGATCAAAAAGAATAATGTAAGGGAAATGCTTTATGAACTTTAAAATATAAATATCAGTTATTTCTATTCATTCAATAAACATTAAACCATTACTCTGTGATGAGCACTGTAAAAGTTCCTGTTTGAGAGGGATAGAACTGACACAGATTAGACACTGTAATGGCAAGCAAACAAGAAACAGAACTGGTGAAACCCACAGTGGGAGGGACTTGCCAAAGACAGGAACAGGAAGGACATAAGAGGTACTTGGAACAGGGAGGAATTAATGACCATATAAAAGCAGAAGCACAAGCTGGGAGAGAGCAGAACTGAGAAATGATCACTCATGGTAGTTGGCACTCTCTTCATCTCTTCTGTCTGCGCTGATTTGTGTTTGTGATACTTCGTACAGAAGCCCTGGGACCTTACTGGAAGCCCTGAAAGTGGATTTTCTTGTTGTCTATTTACAGAAATCCTAGAGGACAGTTTCAGAGGTCCTGAGACTATACTGATGATATGTATTCAGTTCTCAGACCTTGTTTGTGGGTTTGTGTTGAGTTTTTAGACCTTGTTTGTGGGTCTATGTTGATTTCACAGGCAGATAGTGAATTGATAATGGTTCCAGCAATGTGTGTGAATGTTGTTTTGTCTCTGTTGAGCTTAGTCTTCCCAGAGAAAGAAACTGGAAAGGACTTGAGGTGGACTGGATACTGTGAGCTTCAATATGGAATGGGAGCTGGATGAGGAACTAAATGAGGAGCTGAAACTTGCCTCCCAGTGAATGCAGATGGTAGTTGGGTAGATTCAGGAAAGAGTTGGACCTATAGAAGAGGAACTATGGAATTTGGGAGCCAGCCTTAATCCAAGATGTAAAGATCCTTCCTTGGGTACTTAGTACTGACTGAGAAGATCATGATTTACTGTGGACTAGGGGTGAGAGAACTTTGTACTTTGTACCTTGTACCCCTTAAGAATGATTGAGTTAAGGATGATTGGAAGCTAATCTCCAATCAAGAAGGAAGGAGACTTTTTTGACTGAAATTTTAAGACAATGTGACCTAGGGGTGGGAAAACTTTGATTTTGGACTTTTTGTCACTTAAGGAGGATTTCTCCTTAAGGATGATTGAGTTAAAGAATTACTGAATGATGCGTGTTTTTTTTAACTATGTGACCACTTTAGTGATAAATTGTTATGTTATGTCATTGTGAATGCTGTGCTTTGGTTTCTGTGAATGTTTTGCCTTAGTTTATTGATGAATAAATAGAGAATTCACTATACTATGTGATCAGAACCTTAAAGCTATTCACAGCAACAGTCCTCTGGAAAGTTGCTTGTAATTGGCTTTACAGACACGGACCCTATACTCAAGAATTTTTGTTGTTTATCTTTACTTCTTGAAGAGGACCATCACATCAGGAAGGTAATGCCTTGACTTACAAGTAAATTGGATTTAAGTGAGGGAAGGCTGTGCAAAGTCACCAGCCTTACTTTCTGCACCTGAGTCATCTGGTTCTAATTGTAAGAAGTAGATTGGGACATGGCCCCTTCTCATGAATCGTATAGTTGAAATGGAGAATGAGATGACCAAATGGATTATCATAATCCACAATATTGCATGAGAAATTGTAATGTTAAGGGAATTTGAAGATCTTCTTTGCCCATTAATAGGCACATAGAACCCTGGCCCAGAGATAATCAGGCTCTGGACCATGGAGAATTTCCAATTAAGTGCTGGGGCCCAAGGATTTTCAAGCTCCTCGAACTCAGCCAATCAGATGCCAAATCTTTGTTTTATATTGTGGGAGGTCACCATTTTGCTTTGAGGATTTGCCCATGAGAAGGATCATTGGTGGCTTGGTTGAGACTGAGTGGCTGTATATTCAGAGCCCCACAACTTCTTAGATGTCTGTGCTCCCTTGATCTAGTTATGTGTAAAGTATATAGCAATATTGCTAAATTCAGAAAGCTGGAGCCCTGTCTGTTGGTCTTTGTGCTAATTTCTCTACTTGTATTTTCTCTAAGTTCAGGGTGCTGACCTTTCCCCTGAACTAGTGAATATAATTAAAAGCAGGATCATTAACCCCCTTTTGATAAATCTTTCCTTTAAAAGCAAATCAAAGAACCTCTGCTAGCAAGCCATCATGGGTGGGCTAGGGTGCTTGCTGCTACAGAAGTGCATTACAGAGGTATGGATAAATGGATTAAAAAAAGCATAGAATGGAAACCAAAAGGGAAGGACATTACTGATGAGAGAGATGATAGAAGACATCCTAGAGTTGTTGGTTTATATCTTGGTCCTTTGAAATATGGGTGGTATTTCAAAGGACAGAAAGGGAAACCAAGGATATTCCAAACATAGAAAATAATGCATGGAAATAATAATAACAATAATGATAATACTTATATTTGTATAGTGCTTGACACAGTGCTGGACACATAATAGATGTTTAATAAATGCATGTTAAGTGACTGATCTTCACTGCAATCTGTTGTGATCAGTGCTGTTAATAATAACTAGTATTTATAATGTGCTTTAAGGTTTTCAAAGCATTTTACAAATATTTTATTCTCACAATAATTCTGGGAAGTGTTATTATTATCTCTTTTTTACAGGTGAAGAAATTGAGACAAAAATATTTAGATGACTTGTCTAGGGTCATACAGTTATCTGAGTATCTGAGTTTGGAATAGAATCTAGATCATCCCTCCTTTTCTAATTCCAAGGCTCTTTCCATAACACCTGGACCAAATGAAGAGCAAAGCAGAAAACTACAGAATTTATCCCAGAAATTAAGAAATACAATATAGCATATTCTTGGAATGTAAGAAGGGGGGTAATGTTAAAAAATATATATGTGTGTGACAAAGGCAGGGAGATGCCAGGTTTTGGACAGCCTTGAGTGGTAGTTGAAGAGATTTGAACTGAAATTTTTGAATATATAAAAAGAGGGACATTAATGAGGGTAGTAATTGGATTTTTTAACTCCCCCCTTTCATCCTAGTTTCTTTTTTAATGTTCAAGAAACATATATGTAAGGAGGAATGAGTGGAGTAATATGGATAATGAATCAATGTATAACCTTAACACTATATGATTTCATCAGTGCTTTGATTGTGGTCTGTTTTGTCCATTAACTTGTGTCATACCAGAAACTGTACTAAACACTGGTAGTAAAGACATAAGAAAAATGGGACCCACACCCATAAGTAGCTTACATTCTAATGAAGAGAATATAATATATATGAGGGTGCTGAACTTGGAATGAGAAGGTAGAGTGAAAGAAGAGACAAAGGTATCCAGTGCAGGGATATTGTAGAAAAAGTTTTCTAAGTCAAGGATTCAGCCTAGAAAGGAATGAAGATATTGCTGGCCTATTGCTGGGGAATTCACACCTTCCAGACAACAGGGGAATTCACACCTTCCAGACAAGGCTCACACCTTCCAGACAAGGCTCACACCTTCCATACTTAGCCCTCAATATCCAACAAATTGATTACCATTACATTCCACCCCTCCAGGATTCTTGGCCTTACAA
>CM053594.1:33491555-33524023 GCA_028646575.1 Pseudocheirus occidentalis | reverse complement strand
TCTGGGTGGTCTCTCTGATTCCCTGGATCCCCTTCCCTGGTCCCAGCTCCCTCCTGAATATGCCAGACAATCACCTAGATTCAGGAGCTGAAAGCTTACAGGTTCTCATCCAGTTGTCAGGGATGAACAGCTCCCAGGTCCTTGTCCAGTCCTCAAGGCAATCCCCAGCACACACTGAAGTTCACCAGATTCAGCACACCTCAAACCCTTCAGGACTTCTCTTTCCTGGAACTCAAGGATCAGCCAGGCCACCATCAAACAAAGTCCCATCCTGTTCATGTCTTCAGTCAGCCACTGAGGAGCCAAATCCAAAATCTGTCTGTTTCTCCAAAATTTTCCTGCTTATAAACACTGGCCTTCTCCCAAATAAACAGGGGAGAGTCTCAGCCAATGGCATTCTTCCATGTCAACAGGGGAATTCACACCTTCCAGACAACAGGGGAATTCACACCTTCCAGACAAGGCTCACACCTTTCATACAGAGTTCACACCTTCCAGACAAGGCTCACACCTTCCATACTTAGCCCTCAATATCCAACAAATTGATTACCATTACACTGGTTCAATTGCCCCAAAGCCTACTGCTGGCTTGTTGGGGTGTCTGCACTGGGCTGCATTCCACTCTCACCATGATGCAACAGACCTTTCCTGCTGACATTTTAGGTTATCTTGGGATGAAAATTTTTTTCACCCCATTTTTTCATGAGTTCTACCTCTCCAGATTTCACTTTGAAGTGTTATTGACAGTTGTTTGGAGTGTAATTTGGGAGTTCCTGTCTTTTTTTCTACTATCTTGGCTCTGTCCCACTATGATTGGAGTTTCAAAGAGGAACCAAACAATTAGAGTGAGATGCAGCAAAGTGGAAGAACCTGGAAATGTGAGGAATCCAAGGGCTGAGTGAACTTGCAGAATGAAAATGCTCCTGAGGCATTGGAGAGAAAGTCCAGAGAGGACTATTAGGAGACTATAAGTGATGCAAGTGTTAAGGCTGTTTTGTTTTTGTATCCCCCTAGCACTTTGGTATTTGTTATGGGAATCTGAAGATCTTCCCTGCCCCTAGGCCCTTTGATAGGTTTAAGTGGCTCTGAGAACCCTCCAAGAACCTTCCTGGATTTGAAAGTATAATCTGCCCCCTAATAGGCTGAATATGGTCACATGGAGCCTGAGGTGGGAGGCTTGTTCTTCAGGAACTCCCATACCTTATTGCTTTGTTATTGGGCAGTGGGTTAAGAGGGCTGTGACATTCTCTGATCCAGGAGAAGGCTATATCATATATATCCTTATATGAGTTTTTGCTTTGGGACTCACTTTAGAAAGAGTTGTATGATTTGGCCAGATGAGACTCTGGGAAGCTGTTGAGCCCACTGGCTTTGAAAAACCCAGATGTTGGTGCTTCCCTCTCTGGTAACTGACTAGGTATGGGTGCAATGATCAGATGGTTGGAAGCCCATCTTCTGATCTGTTTCTTCTTCTGCTTGTAACTTCTGTTAGTAATCTGTCTGCATTCTCTGAAGTTCAGGGTGCTGACTTTTCCCCTGAACTAGGTAAATGATATACGTTTGATTAAAGTAACATTGTTAACCCATTTTGAGTTGCTTTCCTTTAGAAAAGCAGATCTAAGAACCTGTGCTAGCAGCCATCCTGGGTATGCTAGGGTGCTTACTGATACAGTATTTAATATAAGGTTTTTTCCAATTATAACACAGTTAGAAAATAGAAGAGGTGGAATTTGAACCCATTTTCTATCCTTTCTAATTGGCCATCCTCTCTATTCCTAGAGTATTTACTCTGCACCATTAATAACCTGAGCATTACTTCACAGAATCATAGAATTTCATAATTGGAAGGAATCTCATAGACCATTGAGGCTATCCTATGGGTGACCCATTACTCTCTACGAAAGCTTGAATAACTGGTCAACCTACCATTACTTGATGAACTCCAACAGAAGGCAACACACTTCTTCCCAAGGTAGTCTATTCCAATTATGAGTAGTTTTAAATGTTAGAAAATCTCTTCCTGACATCAAACTGAATTTGATTTATTGGCTTTTACCCATTGCATTCTTAGTTCTGTATTCTTGGGTCAAGGAGAACAAATATAATCCTTCTTCTGTATTGACATGTTTCAAATAATTGAAGATAACTGTCATGTAGTCTCCAAGTCTTCATTTTTCTGGACTATCTTCAGATCTTCCATAGGATTCTTATTAGTCCCTTATAGACTCCTGTTGTCTTAGGGTTCCAAGTGAAACCCTAAAGGGGTGGAGTGGTTCAACTGCTCCCATGTAGGTAGCTGGCAAATCCATTGCAGTGGTTCTCAACCTGTAGGTCATCATGATAGGGTCGACCCCTTTTTGGGAGTCTAATAACTCTTTCACAGGGGTCACAGGGGTCACATAAGACCATTGGAAAACACGTATTTCCAATGGTCTTAGGAACCAAGGCACTGCTCTATCCATCTCCAGGTGGGTCTGCACATATGCTGATATGCCCACATATGAGTATTAAAGGGTCATGTCATTAGGAAGGTTGAGAACTACTGCACTAAAGGGTAGTGGAATGGTTTGTCTGTTATCACAGAGGCATCAGAAAAATTCACTCATGGCTAATAGAATGATTTGTATCTTCCTGGAAAGAGAAGCCAAGGAATCTTGTATTAGGGAACATTAGAAGCAAACCAAGCAGTGCTGAAACCTAAAAGGGAGAGTTTTAAGACCCTGAGTAGTAGCAAAAGATGTTGAAATGGGATGTGGACTTGAGTTTATGTACTTCTGCTTTCCTCTGAGAAAGGCTTCCGTCCTCCCCTATACCTTTCATTATGCAAATGTGAAGAGGAAAATGTATACATTAGCAGCCTGAAATAAATAGATTTTTGCACTATTATTGTTAAACTTTACTTGTCACATTGCAATTTCATTCTGCCTTTTTACCAAACTACAGCTGCATGGAGTCTAAAAGAATCCTGCAATCAGCTAACAAGTAGAAGTAATTTTTAACTCCCTCCCCCTTTCCATGGCCTGTTCTTTCCTCAAGCAACCTCTCGTCCTCTTTATTTGAAAAAAAAAAATGTATATATATCTTTTGCACATCCGGCAGAGAGAAAAAGAGAAGAACATTGGGGGAACAGCCGTATAAACTCAACATGAGTCAACAGTGTGATATGGCAGCCAAAAGAAAATGTGATTTTAGGCTGAACTAAGAGAGGCAGAGTGTCTAGGAGTATGGAAGTAAAGGTCTAATCTTTCACTGCCCTGGTCAGGCCATATTTGCAGTATTGTGTTTACTGTGGGGTATCTTAAGAAGGACATTGTTAAGTTAATGAGTGTCCAAAGGAGGGCAAAGACGATGATGAAGAGACTCCAGAAAATACTGTATATAGATCACTTTAAGGACATGGGCATATTTAGCTTGGGGAAAAGACTCATGGGGTACTGGCTCTCTTGGGATATCTGGAAGGTTATCATGTAAAAGAGTAATTAGAATTGTTCTGTTTGGCCCCTGAGGACAGAACTAGGAACATTAAGTAGACATTGCTGAGAGGCAAATTTAGACTTTGAAAGCAAAGCTTTCTGATGATAGCTGACCAGAATTTGAATGGGCTGCCTTGGGAGGGAGTAGCTTCTCCTTCTTGTAAACAAGCCTTGAAGAACAGGGTGATGGACACTTTTCAAGGATGTTTCAGTAACAGATCATTGTTTGTGTGGTGATTGAACTGGATGGCCTCTCATATCCCTCCTATTTCTGAGTTTCTGTTATTCTCCAAAAAGGACTAGAAAACAAAGAAGAGGAATTCCCTATGTTTCAAGCTATTTGATGACTCTTTTTCCTCTTCTTTCTTTCAGGTAGGGAAGCCAGAGCTCAGTCCAAGAGAAAAAATGTAGGCACCATTCACCTAAAGGGATTATTTCTCTTCTAACACTCTGACAGGCTGATGGCTCTTTGATTTCATTGACCTGGAAATCAACAAGGCAGAATGCAACCATTCTTGCCCATCCTTTGTAACTGGTCCATGTGCTCCCATAAACTCACCAAAGAGCATCAGCCCTGTATGCTAGGACCCTTCCTCAAATCCTCTTTATGTTTAGAAGGTAGCAGTGGAACATATGGGCTTTATATCGATTATTCCTTACTCTTTGCATGTAATTGGACCATTACCTTTTTCAAATTATACGTTTATCAAATGAAGCCCTTCATATTGCTTATCTCTCATATTACCTCATTTATAATGTGTGGTAGCCTGTTCATTCCCACAGCAAACTACTCAATTAATCTTTGAGTATTTCCCAGCTTCTTTGGAGATGATAATGTTCCATAACTTGTAGTTTGGTTCCATAACTGAAAGACTACTGAAAGAATATAATAAAAATATGGGCCTTTATTTCAAGGAGAAGCTTGAAGATACAAAAAAAAAAGAAGGTGCAATTTCCCAAAGTCATCAAGCATACTCTCTTTTCCTGTTCAATTCTATGCCCAGGTCACTAAATTTGGGTTGCCTATACAAATATGCAAGAACACTACACATACAGACATATGTATATACTGATGGATGGGTCTGATAGGTTGTCTAAAATTATAATCTAGACAGTTGGCATTCTTTATCCATTTTGTTTTTCATGTGTGGATAGCTAGACAAAACTACAAAGATCCACAATTAATCAAAAACTTCTTTTCTAGACACATTAATTTGTCATTATATCTCTATAATAAATTGTATTACCCTCTACTCTCTTAAAGATGAGGAAAGTGAAAATCAGGAGCCATCTTAGATTAGTAGATTGTTTAGAAAGAGAAGAAACCTTACATACTAAGTGCTTAAAAGCTTCATTTTAACTAATTAATTAATGCTTTCATGCATTCGTGTACTGTTTGTTAAATCTAACCTCTCAGTTTTAGGAAAAAAGAAAATTAGATCCAGGTAGCATTAGTGACTTCAAATAGTAGAAACTCAAGTCAGATTTTTAATCTGTTTTTTTTCCTTGACCCCTAAGTCACATTGAGACATAGTATCTGACAATAAATGTATATAATTCAACAGTGCTGGAATGGGTGCCAGGAAATCCATATCCTTATTCTGTTTCTACCATTAGTCATTGTGATATTGGGTGAGCTATTTATCCTTTCTGAGATTCAGTATCTCTACCTATGAAAAAATAGATGTAACATAGAATAAAATATATATATATATATATATATATATATAATATAAAAAGATATATGTGTATAGATAGATAGATAGATAGATAGATAGATAGATAGATAGATAGATAGATATAGAGATATAAAATCTCTGTTTTGCATGTGTGGTAGAAACAATATTTACCAAAATGTCTGACACAAAGGTTATACAAGTCTTTCCCTAAAAAACAATGAAACTGTTTTCAAGAATCAATTTGTTCAAGAGAATAAGACTAAAATTATTAATGAATCTACCTGCTTAAATACTGGGGTACAACAGCCCAGCGTAGAAGCAGTCAAGGTGTCTCTGTCTTGACACATACTGATCAACAGACATAGGAACATGGCAAAGGAGATCCCATTGGAGCATGTGGGCAAGATTCAGAGGAAAGAGAACTGTATCCACCAGAGATAATGCTCTATCTTTGTTGAATATCCTTTTTGTGTTATTAAATAAAATCATTTTGGTTAAACATTATTTGGTCTACTTAGTGTCATATGGCCCTTTAATCTCAAGCCTAAATTTACCATACTAGCTTAAGTCTGGTCCAGGTCAGAATAGTTTAGGAGAGCTGGCCTCAGAGACCAGCAGAAATTATTAATAAGAATACCATTTTCCTGAGGTTTTGGATCTACTTGTAGAATTTGTAGGAATTTAGTGTCTCTAGTTTTAAGGGTTTCAAAATGGTCCTGTCTAATGAAGGAAAATAGATGGAAAATGATTCAACTTGGTCAGGAAATTGTTTGTTTAGTACTGGATCTCTCTGATATTGAGTGGTATTTGGCGCAGGATTTTTTCAGGAGATGCTGCTCAACTCTTCCCCATCGCTATGGATTCTTGAGATCTCCCCCTTTCAAGTCAATGTGATTAAACAAAACACATAGCCCACACTGCACCTGATTTTTAAAGATCAGTCATAGTCTCAGTTTAGTTTGTATCACTGGATCTTATATGGCCAACTGTATAAAAAGCTGTTCTAATTGTCAAATGCATCCCTGTCAATTGAGGGGCTTGGAATCTCGCTGTTGCTATTCTAGCTCTGGAATTGCTATTGGCAATTGCTAGCTCTGGAAATAAATTGATCATGCTCAGAGCATTGCCCCCCCAGTTTCTCTTCATCATAGATTTTTATCATGACAGGTAAGGATATAAAACTTCTGCTTGTTTATAAATTTTATGAAATATTGCTTTTGCATTGGAGCTTCTTGGATGTTTTTTCTACTTTTCTTGATAGCAGGCAGACATTAATAGGGTTTGGGCAGAAAAAGTATAAAATATTGGACCCATATGTCAGCCTCCTATGCAAAGGAGGAGGATTTTGATTTCCTAGGCATTGTAGATCCAGAATCTACCATCTAGTCAAAGAAGGGATATTTCTTAGGAAACATTAGGCTTAGGGGGTCATTCATGAGTAATCAAAAGTTCAAGCATGCTTAAATGCAGCCTTCTAGGTAGAGAATGCCATTTTCTAGACAGTATAATTCCAGAATCTGATCTTGTTGTCAGAGAATGGAGGTTTTCTGTGACTTTCTGCTGTTAAATAGAATTAGATCTCTTTTCTTAAAGCAACTTGCTCCTTGAAGAGAGATGACACTTTCACTGGTCCACAGACCTGGCATAAAACTGAGAATGAACAAGGCATATTGTGGACTCTGACACTTCCTCATGAGTTCTTACATGAGATCTTTCCTGATTCCCTTACCTGCTAGTGCCTTATTTTCCATTACCTGGTACTTACCTTGTACAAGTTTTATATTTACTTAAATGTATCCATGGTGCATCTATACTTCCTCCTTCCCCCTGCCTCCATAGACTGCTAGTTCCTTGAGGGTGTGGATTGCTTTCCATCTTTGTATCCACATCACACAGTGTAGTACCTGACATATAGTACACCTTGATTGATTGAGTGATACTGTGGTATGAACAACAGAGATTCTGGAAAGAAAGAAGACAGTAACATAGCATGCTATGGTACTAGCTTGGAGGCAGTGAGTAGGGTTGAAAGACACACAGTCCTTCTAAGGGGTCTCTCTTCAAGCCCTTCTTTACAAGGTTAGTGGTAGGTAGAATACTGTTCCCCTTATCCTAATAAGAGAATTATAGATTCAAATAAGGCTTTTTAGTAAACCTTTCACCTTTTTAATCTTCTCATTTCTTTGGAATAGAGTCTCAAGGGTTACTATCTAATGCTATGCTTTCCATAAGAATACTTGTTAAGCTGCATCTTTAGTGAAACTATGAAGAATTATATCCTCCATTTACAGGAGTCATTTTAATGGGCTGGATATTTGTATTTAGTTTAAAAGTTCTCTGAAGTCTACATTTTCCAGTCCTCATTACTTATCTCCCTTCCTCCAGCAAAACTGATATTTTTCCGCCCAGTGAGGTTCAGTCGACCAAATGTACTAATGTCTTTTTCCTAAATTCAGTTCGACAGCCATTTATTAGGCACTTCTTGTTTGTATGGCATGGTGCTAGGTACTGGAAATTCAAAGTAGAGAGAACTGATATCCCTCAATAATTTTATTGAATCTTCTAAAAATCCTGGCTAAGGCATTGAAGCAGGCAATTGCTCCCTTTCCTTATTCCCCATCCCTGCTAATACTAGAAGAGTGACTTTAAAAAATCTGGGCATAGAATGGTCAAAATAAAGTTTTATTGATACCTCAATTTTATATGACATACTGTATCAGCAAGCACCCTAGCATACCCAGGGCAGCTGCTAGCACAAGTTCTTAGATCTGCTTTTCTAAAGGAAAGCAACT
The DNA here is from genome assembly GCA_028646575.1 of Pseudocheirus occidentalis. Lineage (NCBI taxonomy): Eukaryota > Metazoa > Chordata > Mammalia > Diprotodontia > Pseudocheiridae > Pseudocheirus > Pseudocheirus occidentalis. The sequence continues at coordinate 33,516,079 of CM053594.1, read as the reverse complement.
CAAAATGGATTAATAATCTTTCTTTAATCAAACAAACATACCATTTATCTAGTTCAGGGAAAAAGCCAGTATCCTGAACTCCAGAGAATACAAACCCAAGTTATAGGCACAATTTACAAACTCAAGTTACAAGCAAGTTACAAGAAACTTGTAATCAGCAGATGAGCTTCCAACCATTTGACCATCACATCCATTACCTATTCAAGGTACCAGAGAGGGAAGCACCTTCATCTGGGTTTTTCAAAGCTGGAGGGCTCAATGGCTTCCTAGAGTCTCATCTGGCCAAATCACACAACTCTTCTCAAAGTGAGCCCCAAAGCAAAGCCTCACATCAGGGTATGTATATATATAGGCTTCTCCTGGGTCAGCCCTCTTGACCCACTGTCCAATTACAAAGTAACAAGGTGTGGCAATTCCCAAAAAAGAAGCCTCTCACCAGGGGCTCCACGTGACCACCAAAGCAGGGAACATTCTTGGAGCCACTTAAGCAAAGGGGCTAGAGGCAGGAAAGAGCTTCAGATTCACATTACACATACATATACTGCTGTTTCATGACCTTTTTCCCACAAAGCCATCTCTTATAATTAAGAATAAATACATGGGGGAAAACAGTAAAAAAAAATAGTTAAACATAAACTATGCAAGACAGAAAAATTTGACATCACATACAGTATTACCTGGTTTGTATAGAATTTTAATCAGAGGAATGGTTTTACTAGGAATGTCAGGAAAGACATCAAAATTGAGGTGGCATTTGAATTGGGCCTTGAAGGACAGAAAGGACTTCAAAAACAGAGATAAAAAGTTCAAGTCACTTCACTTTAAGACTCTTGGTTCAGTATGCTCCCATTCAAATGTAGATCTATTATTGTCCAAAAGGGTGACCCATTACCTCATTCTGATAGAAGCATGAATGAATGCTGCAGATAATACTTCCTGTAGTCTAAAAACATCATTTAAGTGAGTAGGGATGCACCCTCAGTTAACCAGGCGTCACTGGACTCCTGACCCAGGGTACATTGTTCCTCCTCAAAAATAACAAAGTCTCTGGCAAGTTATGAGACAAAATGTGACCTTTGCCTTCCTGAGCATCTACATCTTTGAAATCCTCTATTAAAAGAAAGAAAAAGAGAACAGAATAAGAAAAAAAAGACAATGAATGACATTGGCAAATGAAATAGTTGGGTTGCACTAAGTGACAGAGTTTAATAAACATTTTCAAGTAAATGCCTCTCACTTTTCAAGGACCTACAATTTGTCCTAATGTCTCTGACTTAAAATACTCAGCTTGTTCAAGGAGAAAAATGTGGCAACCTTTCAGTGAGAGTTTAGGTACAGTGCTTGGAAACCTGTAAAGAGTTAGGAAGTGCTTTTAGGTCTTATTAATTCCACGTATTAATCATTGACAAGAGCTGGTATTTATATAATGTTTTAGCATTTACAAACCGCTTCACATATGGTTGCTACTCTGATCCTCTCCACCACCCAATGAGTCAAAGTTTAGTATTATTCTCATTTTCCAGATGATTGAACTGAGACTCAGGATCATACAACTAGTAAATGTCTGAGATGGGATCAGGAACCAGGTCTTTTGAACTCTAAGTCCAGTGACATTGGCCTTCTGGCTGTTTCTGGGAGAAGAAAGTCCATTCCCCCAAATCTGGTTACATTGGCTGCCCCCATGCCCTCAAGGCTCTCCCTCCCCCTAGCTTCCTTTAAGTTCTAGTTAAAATCTTACCTTCCACAAAAAGCCTACACCAATCTCCTTAATCCCATTGTTTTCTTTCTGTCGATTTTCTCTCGTTTATTACTTTGGTCCATAGTTGTTTGCATGTTGTCTCCTATGAGTTCCTTGGGAGCAGGAGATATTTCATGCTCTTTCCATAGTGCCTGGCACTTATTAAGTGTTTATTGACTGACTGATTACCATGCTAGGAAACATGGGCAAGGATAGTCAGGAATGTTTCCAAATACTTAAATTTCTATCCAATTCAAGAATTTCCATTCAGAATCTTAAACTCAAGGCTGCTCTTTAATTTGTTTTCCACAATCACTCTACTTTGCATTTGCTGCTCTGCCTAATTTCAACTCCACTGAACAAGACGCCTCACCCAGGATAACCTTATTACTTTTAAACTCACCACCATGCTGCTACCTCAAGTTTTGATTGACACTACTTTTCTTCTCTGTCTTTTCTTCTCTGATTGGAGGGCTAGAGGTTGAGAGCAATGAACTCCTCCCCAAACCTTGCTTTATAGAAAACAGCGACTGAACTCAACTCACACCACTTTGCATCTGCAGCCCTGCCTGGTTTCAACTCCATGGGAAAAGATGCCACCCTATTCCCCAGCCACCCATTTTTGTGCCTCCTTTTGGGGCTTCTCTTCCCCTTTAGATTGTAAGCTCCTGGGAGATGGAGATTCTTTTTATTAACTGCTTCCCTAGTACTTAGCACAGTGTTTAACATATAATGTCACTTAATAAATGTTTATTGGATTGGATTTATTAAATGCCTACTATGTGCCTATCATTGTTATAGGTTCTGAGAAGACAAAGGAAAAACAAACAACACTATTTCTACACCCAAGTGCTTACTTTGTGCAAAACACTACATTAAATATTGGGCATTTTGTTGTAGTTCAGACCCCATTTGATGTTTTCTTGTCAAAGATACTGAAGTGGTTGGCCATTTCTTTCTTCAGCTCATTACAGTTGAGGAAATTGAGGCAAACGGAGCTAAGTGACTTGCCCAGTACATGTTTGAAGTCAGACTTGAATCCATGAAGTTGATTCTTTCTTATTGCAAACCCAGTGCTCTATCAATTGTGCCACTTAATTGTTCTGGGCATACAGATAGTAAAGTAATACATTTTTAAGGAGCACATATGGGGGGTACAGTGCATAAATAATTAATTAGAACTTAATAATAGCAAATAATATACCATAGTAATGACACAATAGTGTAATATAATATATAATAGTTAATTATACAATGAGAGACAGAGTGACACAATGGATGGGTCTTGGATTTAGTCAGAGCACTTGGATTGGAATTCTTACTCTGCATTTCTTACCTGTGTGATTTTGGGCAAGTTGAGTTACTCAGTTTTTCTAGATCTGAGTTTCGTCCTCTATTAAATGAAGATGTTGGTATTGATGACCAACAAAATTTCTTCTAGTTCTAAATCTATAGTGCTAACTAAATATATGGTATGTACAAAGTTATACTAGGAAAATTCTGGGAAGAGTACTAATAAGAGTACTAAGGGGATGTTATGAGAGAATGAGAAAAGATCTAAGGGGAATCTAAGTTGAGCCCTCAGGGCCTTACACTACCATAGCCATGACTCACATAAAGAGAAAACTTGTTTTCTGACACCAGGCTGCTGCAATTTTGCTACAACCAGATTTCTTCCTCATCTATAGGAAATATGATTGGTTAATGCCAGACTAGCACCTGGGACAGTGCCTGTGTATTAAATAAGATAAAATATCCTCCTGTCTGAGTGGAAGTTAATGCCATTTTGCAGACTACTAGGACAAGTTGGGTGAGTTGACAGCTACACACAAAAGTATATTCCCTGCAGAGAGAAAGTGTTGGGACTAGGTTGATAGAAGTTATTTAATACTCTGTGGTTTTCAAAGCTCATGGCAAAGAGATGTAATCAAATATAAGAAGGAGAATCTGGACTCTGATATAGAAGTGACAGAGTAGATAGGACATGAGACAGATTAAGGAAGACCTCAGGTGATTACTAGCTGAGTGACTAGCTGACTCTCAGTTTCTTCATCTGTAAAATGGTAGACAGGTAGGTAGGTAGAGGTTTGAATTTTGAGTTAGAAAGGCCCAAGTTCAAGCCCAGTCTCAGATACTTCCTAGCTGGGTCAACCCTGGTCAAATCATCTAACCTCTATCTCCCTCAGTAGTTCCATCTATAAAATGGGGATAGAATAACATCTACCTTCCAGGGTTGTTATAAGAATAACAGCAGATGATATTTATAAAGCATTTTGCAAACATTAAAACACTAAATCAATGACAGTTATTATTTTTAAAAATACATGATCAGTAAATTGCTTACTGTATACCAGGTGTCATGCTAAGTATTTTATCACAGGCTCATAGATCTAGAAATAGAAGAGACTTTCTAAGGTTACCTAGTCCAGCCCCTTCATTTTACAGAAAAGGAAACTCAAGAGGTTGAACGACTGATCTGAAGCCATACGTAGCATGGAGTCGAGGTAACTTGGAACTCAAGGCCTCTCATTCATCTAGAATGAGACACAGAATAAGCACTTAGTCTTCATTGACTGACCGACATGTATTGAGCTAAAAACTGCGGATACAAAAGAAGGCACAAATATGTCCTCCCTCCCTCCTTCCAAAAAAAATGTGGTCTCTTCCCTCAAGGATTTTAAATTCTGATGGAGGAGACAATATGTAATCAATCAGCTGGCTACAGTAATAATATTATTATTGAAGTAGTACTAGTAGTAATAGTAGTAGTAGTAGTAGTAGCAGCAGCAGCAGCAGCAGCAGCATTATGTAATCAATGTAGTATATAGTGCTTTTAGATAGTGCTTTTTAAATTTGAAATATTATCTAATTTTATTCTCAAAATAATCTTGAGAAGTAGATGCTACTATTATCTTCATTTTATAGAAGATAAAACTAAGGTAGAGCAGAGTTTAAGTGACTGGCCCAGAGTCACACACAACTAGGAAGTACCTGAGACTGATTTTTCTCACAATAATACCTGCCTTCCAGTTTATTGTAAAGATCAAATGAGGTAATATTTGTTACAAAAAAAGCACTTAACACAGTGTTTGGCACAGAATTGGCTGTACATAAATGCATAACGCCTTCCCCTCATCAACCAAGGCTGCTGATTCCAGTTCTAATTATGGAACAAAGTTCTCTCCTTCCCCTTAACTTGAAGTCAAGCCACTAATTATTTATTAAATGCCTAATGTATACAAAGTACTGTGTTAAATGCTGTGAATAAAAAGCAAGGAGGAAAAACCCCTGCTCTCAATAGTCTAATGAGGGTCATCACAGTTAAATTCCCCTCTTTGCAAATTCCACCTTTGTTTCTAGTTGGACCTTCTAAGGCTAAGCAGAACAAGTGTCACTCTTTTTCCAGAAGACAGCCCTTCAGATATTTGAGGACAGGTTTCATGTCTCTGATGTGATTTCTTCTCTTCAGGCTAAACATCATACCCTTTTTCATTTAACCTTTATGATCTCTAAGTCATACACATGCTGAGGGGTCTCCTGTGAATGCTATCCATTTCATTAATGTCCTTCTTAAGTGTTGTATCCAGAAATGAGGAAATTGTTGCAAGAGGTTTGACAGAGCAAGGTACAGTAGGACTTATCAACTTCCTAATCCTGGGTAATATCCCTCTCTTCCTCCCAAGATCACATTAGCTTCCTTAGCTGCCATATCACTATTCACTCATAATAAGGTTAGAGGCTTTCATAACTGCATCTTCATCTTTACTTATTAAGGCATGTGTGTGGGGGGGGGGGAGAGAGAGAGAGACAGAGAGAGAGAGAGAGAGAGAGAGAGGAAGAGAGGACACATCACAGGGTTATAGAAGAGTGAATTATTATTATTTAGTCTCTAGGCATCAAGCATGTGACCCACTTGGTCTCTGAGCTGCAGCTCGCCTGAAAATTTTGGCCAAAATGTTGTTTTTTTTCCTAAGTGGCACACATGAATTAGTAGAGCAGGAGGGCTGAACCACCTGTCCACTGCTACCTTTATATAAGTAGCTGCTTTCAGGTTGTCATGCTAACAGGATAGATTCACTTAGTAATTACTTAAAAAAAAGTAAAGCCACTATGCATATGAATTTCTGATTATATGTCTCATAAGAAAAAATAAAACAACTTGACTGCTTCTAATAGGCTTATAGATTTAGAGTTTGAAAAGAATTAAGAAGCCATATAGTCTAACTGAGTCATCTTACAGATGATAGCCTCCACCGCTATCATTTTACAGATGAAGAAACTGAGGCTAGGGAAGTGAAGAAAGAGCATTGGACTGGGAGTCAGGAGATCTTGGTCTTAGTCCCATTTCTTCCCTTAAGTAGATGTTATCTTGGATATAATTGTGCATTGAAAGCCTTATTAGGTGCTAGATTATGAGTCTAGGGTTGTAGGTATAAATGCAATCCCTACATGAGCAAATTACCCCTGCTTTGTTACCTCTGATAGAGCATATAACTTGGAATCTTAGAGAACTAGATTTGAACCCCTATCTCAAATACCTACTAGCTATGTAACCAAGGGCAAATGACTTAAGTTATCTTAAATTATTTAAGCTTATATTCAAACTATCCATCCATGAAATGGGCACAATAACAGTCTCTATCTCACTGTAGTTATTGTGAGAGTCAAATTAAATAATGCATATAAAGTGCTTTGGAAATCTTAAAGCGCATAGATTCTACCTGGACTCAGATCCACCACTACCATTTATTTCCAGGGTGACTTTGGGCAATTCTGTTAATCTCTCAGGGCCTCAGTTTCTTCTTTTGTAAAAGGAAAGGTTTCAATGAGATGGACTCCAAAGTCCCTTTTAACTCTAAGTGTTATTGTAGTCATCATCATCATCATCATTGTCTTCTTCTTCTTCTTCTTCTTCTTCTTCTCCTCCTCCTCCTCCTCCTTCTCCTCTTCCTCCTCCTCCTCTTCCTCCTCCTCCTCTTCCTCCTCCTCGTCCTCCTCCTCCTTCTCCTTCTTGTTCTTGTTCTTGTTCTTCTTCTTTTCCTCCTCTTCCTCCTTCTCCTTCTTCTTCCCCTCCTCTTTCTCCTCCTCCTTCACCACCATCATCATCATCACCACAGGTTTTTTCCTAATACCAGCTGAGCTTTCCACAATTATTTTCCTTGACTACAAAAGGGACTGGATGAAAAAATGTGGGTAGGCCAAAACTAACTACATCCTCACATGGTTGGGGAAGGGGGAAACATGAAAACCAGAGCTCTGTTAACAATGTATTAATCATGAAATAGAGGACTTGACATCAAGACCTGGGTTCAAATTGTGCTTTTGTGTGGCTATCTGTAAGTCACTTTAACTTTCTAAGATCCTGTTCTTCATTTGTAAATTGGGACTAAAATTTGCCCACAGCACCTACATTACTGGGTTTTTTTAAGGCCTCAGTATGATGATGTATGTAAAGTGCTTAAAATATTAATAATTGTGTTAGAGAAGACAGCCTTGTGAGTTAGAGAGAGCACTGGACTCAGGGTCCCTGAATCTCAGAGACAAAAGGAACTAACTAGAAGACAACTTGTTCTATTCTACTTTTTTATAGTCCTAATTGTTAGGAAAAATTTCCCGCCTTACACTCTACCCCCAACATCAAGCCAAATTTGCCTCTCCATTACTTGGATTCATCTCTTCTAGTTCTGTCCTCTGATGCCATATAGGTGAATACTTCTTCCATATAACAGTGTTTTTCTAGCACTTGAAGACTTGAAGCACTTTCTCCCTCATCCTCCACCCTGAATCTTCTCCTGCTGTGGCCAGCACAGCCTGGGCCTAGCTACCAGCTGAGGAAAATAAAGAGAAAGTGAGAGAAAGCTTCTAGCTGAATAAGAAAAGGGGAGAGAGACAGGGATGTATTCCATAGTCTGTTTATTGCAGAACTATTTCATACAGAGCCAAAGATACAAGAAAATCATAGAGCTTATATTCCTTATTTCAGGGGTGATTTCATGACTTGGGTCTTGCCTTTCCCCCAGCCTCAGCCCAAGACTAATCAGTCATTAAGATCTTTATCCTAAAACCACCTCTGGGGCACAATAGACCAGGAGTCCTAATCAGGACCTGCAAATTAACTTTCAGTACAGTCTTTAGATATTCACAAAACCAATGAGAGCATGCACCCAACAAGATTATACTTTCCTTGCATATCTGCCTAATGACCTTGTAGAATGGGGGAGCTAGTGTGCCAAGACCCCAGAATGTTTTGGCCCCCAACATTCTCCAAACTCTAATCATGTATTTCAGACAGCATTCTATTTCCCCAACTAAACTCTTCCCCAGCTTACCAGCATCCTTCATAAACTGCATCAGAAAGCTCTGGACTGAATCCTAACTCTGAGTAGCTGTGTGGCCATGAGCACAACATTTTAACTTTCTGAGGCTGATTCCTATGATCCCTACTTCCAAGGATTTAAATGAGGTAATGTGTGCAAAGTATTTTGCAAACTTCAAAGAGTTACATAAAATTCAGTTATTATTTTCAGGAGACACAGAGTTGTGTAGTGGATAGAGACCTGACCTTGGTACTCACAAATACCTGGAGTCAGATGACCTGACTGTATAACCCCAGACATACCCTGACTGTTTGACCTGGGACAACTCATTTTATTTCTTTTGACTCTAAGCAACTTTCTAAGAGAATAAGTTAAAGAGAGGGTGCTGACCTTCACTGATAGTCTCCTCCTCAAGGAGTTCTCTGCACCAACAAAATCACAGCTTCACACTCTTTCCCTGTCCCCATTATCTTTAAATGCCAAAGACAACCCATTACTAGTTCTCTGACACTCGTTCCTTCCCTTAACAACATATCTTCTAATTATTCCTACCTACCCAAACCCCACATTTTCAGGGTTCTGCATAGTGTGTGTGTGTGTGTGTGTTTATGCGTGCGTGTGTTTTCCTACAAGATGAGGGAATGATGACTTTCATTTGTTTGATAGAGTAAATCCTTAACTTTTGTGGAGAAGTTCAAATTCACATGCAAACTCCTTTGTTCTCCCAGCTGCCTGCCCCCTTCAAAGAAAACCCAAAGACATTCCGAGTTTCCATCAGACAACTCAAGTCCACCAGACACTTTCTAGAAGTTGACATCCTTCAAATTGTGATGGAAAGTGTTCCAGCTGAGAGACGAACCACATTTAGGAAACAGGAATATATAATGTACTGGTATGCAAGACAAGATAGGCAGGATGCTTGCCAAACTTCCCAGTCTCACGAAGGCAAAGGGAGCCCATGATGAATTCAGATCATCTGCTTGGCTTAATTAAGATGCAGGTATGTCTCCAGCTTCTGCTCAGTGTCCCCATGACTTCCCTTTGCTCTGGCAGTACAGTAGATTAATTTTCTGGGGTTACCACTGTAACTGAGAGACACTCTGTGCTATTCCTGGAGGAAAATCAATACTCGTTTCTTTAGCACAGAGCACCTGTGAACACCTTGCCTCTTCAGCTCAGCCACTGGAGAAGGCTCTGACAGCGGCTGCATAGCTAATGGACATCATCCCTGGAGGAAGCAGGGGGAAAAGTCTTGGAATGAAGATGGTATGATAAACCAGTGTTGTCACTGGGAGACAGGTGAAAAGTAAATTAGTAAAATCAGAAAGCCATTTTCTTCATGATTAGCTACCATGATGATAATGCCTGTTCCTGGATTTGCACAGTAAAGTTGGATCTATTGGATAGGACACACCTATCAAACTGAAGAATGTTTTGGCAAGCTGAGCCCATGGACAGAATTTCATCCGCTGGGACTCTGTACTGCACCATGAATTAAAGAGAAACTTCTAAGGAACTTCAGAAACACTTTGCTCTAAGCTGGGATTTTCTGTTGCTGGAGAAATTCTAAGAGTCTTGTCACTATCTAGGGATAATTCTTTTTACACCCACAGCAACGTTTGAAATGATTGGCTATGGCATGGAAGGGACAAAATACGTATGAGTGAAACTCAGAGACACACAATTTGAAAGTTGGAAGGGACCTCAGAGGTCAGTTAGTGCAAACTACACTTGAACATGAATCCCTTTCATGAAATCCTGACAAGTGGTCAGTCACATCCTTTTTTGAAGTCCTCCAGTGAGGGGAAACCCACCTCCTCCTGAACAAGCCTGTATCAATTTGGAGAGGGCACAGAATAACAGACCCTGAAAGTTAGACAAGTAGCCATCTAGTCCAACCTATACTGAAAAGGAATCCTCCCTATAATAAATGCCATCTCATTGCCTTAGCTCCTTGACTGCTGGGGATTACGGTAGTGGTTGATCCACTACTTCCCAAGACAGCTCTTCTACATAGGGACAGTCATCATTAGTAGGATTGTTTGTTTCTTTACTTTTTTGTTTCCCCTTGGCATCAAACCTAAATTTATTCAAATTGCTCAGATATATTTCCTTCATCAAACCTACATTGTCTTCCTTGATATTTTCATCCATTGCTAAAAATGTTTACCTTTCTCTTTCATATGATAGCCCTTCAAATACTTGAAGATATCTGTCACACCTAATCCTGTCTTCTCATCTCCAGGCATAGAAATTTTCCTGTTTCAGTCCTTCACTCAACTCATTATTATCTTGAAACAATTCAATATGTGTCTAGCTCAGTCAGTAGAGCTCTGAGCCTGTTAATTTGAGGATTGTTGATTCAAGCCCCATGTTGGGTGGTATACCTTTTGAGAGGCAGCATATCAGAGTGGCTAGACTTGAAGCTAAGAAGACCTGGTTTTAAATCTATATTTACTACCTGTATGACCCTGGGTAATTCATTTAACCTCTCTGAAACTCAGTTTCCTCATCTGTAAAATGAAGGGACACAACATGGTGGCCTCTAAGGTTCCTTCTTGATTTATATCTAAGATCCAATGAAATAAATCCTGTCTACAAATGAAATGGGCTTTCTTTGGTGAGTGATAGGCTCTCCCTCATTGAAGGTCTTCAAGGAAAGATGTAAAACCACTTATTATATATGTCATGGTGCAGATTCCTTCCATGTATAGGTTGGAATAGATGGCCAATGAGGCAATTTCTAACTCTCAGTTTTGGTCATTTTGTGAAATTCAAAAATATTACAGCAAATATTTGACAGAAAATGTATTTCAGTGGAAAGAATTACGTACCCTTGGTTCGAGTCCTAGCCTTGGTTCAAACCCAGTCTTGCCACTCATTACCTATTTAACTTAGGCCAAATAATTTAACGTGTCTATATCTCAGTGTCCTCTTCTGTGGAATGAATGGTTTGGACCAGATGGCCTCTAATGTCCTTTCCAATTCTAGATCTCTGAATCCAAAAGATAGCTTTCTTCTCACACTAAATATTTCAGCTAGCTTTTACAACATACTTTGATAGCTTTCTGACCCTCCCTCTAGCACTCCCATTCATATCTTTTCATCCTCATGGTCTTTTGTCCATATCACATGTCCCCATAAATCCTTTCTAGAGGATTTATTACTATCCAGTACAGGAGAAGCCCTTTTCTTGATCTCTCAACATTCCATGGGTACCAATGCATCACCCAAGCTCCCAGCTATTATCCCTTTCTAACTACATATTAACTGAATTGAATGCAAATATAGTACTCCTCACATCTCAAATCCTCATCCTTATATTTATTGTTTCTCTCAAGTGGGAATTTAGACATGATAAAGTAGAAAGAATACTATCTCTGAAGTCAGAGATCTGGGTTCAAATCCTACCTCTGCCATTTACTAGGCAGCTAGGTAGCACTGTGGATAGAATGCTGGACATGTAGTCAGGTTTTCCAATTTTAAATCTAGACTCAGACACTTCCTAGTTGTGTGTTTCTGGACATGTCACTTACCTTCCCTCAGTCTTAGTTTCCTCTTTCCTAAAATGGGTATAATAATAAAAGCGTTTGCCTAACAGGGTTGTCATGATGATTAAATGAGATAATATCTGCAAAGCATTTTGCAAACCTTAAGGTGCAAAAATTACTATTTAGTATCATTGCTAGTTATGTAACCTTGGACCAGTTTGTTTAACCTGCCGGATAGTTTGAGAAGATTGGGTCAGTTTCCATTTAGTTCTAGATTCATTCTCTCTCAAAATAACTTTATTATTGGGTCCTAAATCTATTTTACCTTTACTTTGCTCATAGAATCGGGACCTCAGAAATAATTTACTCTAAATCTTCTAATTTTTTGTTTGGGGAAACTGAGGGTCAATGGAGTCAAATGCTTTAATGCAATCCCACATAAGGATACATTATTGGAACTGGGACAAGAGTACAAGTTTCCTGACTTCTAGACTAGTTTCGCTTTCCACTTGTTCACATAATGGAAATGCTACAGCTTCAAAGGGAACAAAGAAAGGGAGAGTTTCAGAGAACTTTGGAAGATTTGCATGCACTGATACAGAGGGAAATAAGTAAAGACTGAGAAACGACTTATAAAATAACAAGAATATTGTAAAGGTAAATAGGTTTGGAAGACTTAGGAACTCTGATCAATGTAATGACCAGCTACTATTTCAGAGAACCCAAGATGAAGCATGCTACTCACCTCTTGACAGAGAGGTCATTGAATTCACATTATGGAATGAAATATGTTTTTTTGAAACGTCTAATATAGGAGTTTGTTTTGCTGTCATGGAACTATATATATATATGTATGTATATATATATATATATATATATATATATATTTGTTAAGAACTCTCCTCCTTTCTTTCTTTTTTGTTTGTTTTCACCATCAAGGAGGTGGAAGAGAAAGAAAGTAAATGTTTGCTACTTGAAAAAATAATTTAAAAGAATACATAAAGGATATCTTGCTGGATAGGAGATTGGGGATGAACATTTCAAAAGTGCATGTAATATACAAATTACCAATAAAAACAATATTTTAAAGATAAAAATAGCTCACATAATTATCTAGAACTGAAAGGTTTGCTAAATACTTTATACATATTATTTCTTTCTATGTTTATACTGTTGTTGTTCAGTTGAATTTGACTCTTTGTGATCCCATATGGAGTTTTCTTGGCAAAGCTAATGGAGTGCTTTAGTCATTTCCTTCTTCAGCAGATCAAGGCAAATGGAGATTAAGTGACTTGCCCAGGGTCACACAGCTAGTGAGTAGGTGAGGCTGGATTTGAACTCAGGTCTTCCTGACTCTGGGTCCAATATTCTACTGTGCACTTAACTGCCCTAGTCAGAGGCCCTTACTTCAAATCCATGCTCTGACACTTATCTGAAATAAATAATCTAATCTCTCTGAACTTCAGCTTCCTCAAAGGGAAAATGAAAGAGACTTCTAAGAGTCCTTCCAGTTGTTTGTCATTGATTCTCTGCTCCTTCTTCAGACTAATCCTAAAGTAGATAAATACTATACCAAACTTGGAGGTCATGTTTTAAAGAATTTATGAGGACTATTTGAAAATGTTGTTTAATAAAAATTATAAATGTTCCTTTTAGAAATGAAGTATATGTCTCACAAAGGACTTTGGATTGCCCTGAGTTATGTTTCCTATGGCACAGATGAGTATTAACATATTTTAATGGATTGAAGCAGTCATACATGCACATTTTTGCAGAAATATTTTTCCACACACACATCCCTGCATCATCTTATAGCACCTATGGCATCTCCAAGGAAATGTTTCAAGATTAGGGGAAAAGTAATCTTTCAGACTCAAAGAGATCAGGAAATATTTTTATATCTGCACCTCTTAAAGAAGGCTCTTGTGAAGGGAGCCCTAATAATTGGGTCTGCTTGTTCTAGGAAGAGGGTAGCATTTTAGCTCTGATCAAGAAAGCATGAAGACTCACTGGTCCTGGCCCCAGCAACACCTGCTCTCCTGTCTCTAGGCCCAAATCTAAAGAAACTTTACAAAACAAAACTCTCCAGGGCCGTGGGCCAAACTTGTTTGGAAAGTGGGAAGTTCTTTTTTCCAATTTGACTCCTTAATTTTGTTGCTTTGGAAAAAATAGATTTTTTCAGAGGTTCTAGGCTCACTAGCTGTGTCTTTTCCATAATGCAATTTAATTTAATTCAATTCAACAAGCATTTAAGCACTTGATGTGTAACAGAGAGTGGAACACAAGAATTAAAAAAATACAGTCCTTTCAAGGATCCTACAGTAGATTTGTAGAGTTGTCTTATAACTGTGTTGTTGAGAAGAGTCAGGTTTATCAAGGTTGCTCATCACACATACAATTTGTTTATGATTGTACACAAATTTTTCCTGGTTCTGCTCTTCTCACTTAGCTTCAGTTTGTACAAGCCTCTCCAGGTGAATATGAAGTCCATCTTCTCCCCATTTCTTACAGTACAATAGTATTCCATTACATTCATATACCACAACTTGGTGAGATGTGGTACATCAGAGTGGTTTTGATTTGTATTTTTTGAATCAATAGTGATTAGGAGCATTTTTTCATATGCTTATAGATATCTTTAATTTCTGTCTCTGAAAATTGCCTGTTCATATCCTTTGACCATTTGTCAATTGGGGAATGACTTGTATTCTTATAGATTTGACTAAATTCCCTCTATATTGCTTACAGTATCAGCCTTTATACCTAGATCATGCGCCCAACAAATATCAATCTTACCATCATACATATACACATATCTATATCTAGGCAACTGCAATGAGAAGGAGCTGGAAATTCCTTTACAAAAAGTAGCATTTCAACTAAGAATTAAAGAAAACCAGGAAAATAATTTGCAAGAGAACACTAAGTGGCAGAGGGGTGATCACATTTGCCATATTTTAAAAAATGATCAATGTCTTTTATTCTATGTCAATTCCATTTCTTCTAGCATCCTTCTCTTCTGCTTCCTATAAAGCCTATATAAATTTATCAAAGAATTATTGGAAGAAAAAAAAGAGAAAAAATCAACAAAACTTATTGTTTATTGAAAAAGTCTGACCATATATACCATTTTCTGTGCCTGTGGACTTCCTGTATCTATGAAAGAATGGGGTGCTTCTCGTGTTTTTTTTAGAGCCATGTTTGTTCTTAATAATTCTGTAACATTTACTTGCAATTGTTTTGTAAATATTCTTTCCATTTAAATTGCTACAATTATTCTGTATATTGTTTGCTTGGTCCAGTTTTTCTCTCTCTGCATTGCTCAATTTAAGTCTGCCCCATGCTTCTGTTTATTCATTGTTTCTTACAGCCCAGTAATATTTCTACACTACAGTTTTCATTAACAATTCCCCAACTGATGGACACCTATCTTGTTTCTAACTATTTGCTATAACAGAAAGTGATGCTATAAATAGTTTGATGTTTATGGGGACTTTTTTCTTATCAATGATCACTATGGACTTCAGTCATTTTTCAATTGTTATTTTTATATTTCTTGACCCTATTAGGGGTTTTCTTGGCAGAGATACTGGGGTGGTTTACCTCTTCCTTCTCTGGATCTTTTTACAAATTAGGAAACTGAGGAAAACAAGGTTAAGGTACTTACTCAAGGTCACACAGCTAGAAATCACCTGAGGCCACATTTGAACTCATATTTTCCTGACTCCAGACCTCCCTGCTCTGTTCACTGCACCACCTAGATGCCTCCCCCTCATAGAACAATATACCTAGTAGTACCTTCTCTTCCTAGCTTAGCTGGCTCCTCTTGAGTCTCAGCTAAAATATCACTTTCTGCAAGAACCCTTAATGCCTATCTAGTCTTCCCTCTGAAATTACTTTAAATTTCTTCTATATATATATATTTTTGTTTGAACATCGTTATTTGCATGTTGTCTTCTCCCATAGAAGAGTAGTGCCTTGACAGCAATGACTGCGTTTGTCTTTCTTTGTATGCTCAGCAACTTGGACAGTACCCGGTGCGTGGTGAAAGCGTCATACTTTTTTGATTAACTCTTCAAATGGACTAAACATCCACAAACATCTGTACATTTAGCTACACAGGTGTGTTCATATAGGTAAATATATGTATATACATATATAATTATGTGATTTTAGAGCTTGTTACGCTGCTGGAGGTCATCGAGTAAAATCCTCTCATTTTACAAATGAGAAGAATGATGTTCATGGAAATTAAGTCATTTGTCCAAGTTCACACAGGTATCATGAGCTAGCATTCAGTAATAGACTTTCTACTACATCTCCAGTGCTTATTTGACTATACCAGGATATCACCTATTTACTGTACATTTATCTTGCAAACATTTTGTATGTGCATTTTATTCATTTATTATTTTATATGTATAGTTTATTTATATCTTTATTCATTTAATACTATCTACCACCTGCAAGTGCAGAAGATAAACAATTACAAAGAAGGTGGTAGCCTGAACTGGTAGAGGGAGTTTCTACCTTCTGGGTTTCCTATGACAATAAAATCACAAAAGCACTTCCTGTCTCTATCTCTTGTTGCTGAGCTCGTGGAAGGTACTTAATCAGTGTTGCTCAATTGAGTTCAATTGAATTGAATCAGAAATGAAGATAAAGCATCTCTGATATGATAATGGAATTTCATCAAAAAAAGGAGTGGGGAGGATTCAATTTACAAAATTTCATCTTGCCTTTCTCTTCTCAACAACTCATCTGAATAAAATTAGTCAAATCCATAGTATAATTTTTTGATGTGATTTACTATTTTTTCCAATTACATGTCAAATCCACAGTATAATTAACACTTTATAGCAGTGATCAAAAATTATTAAGTGTTTAAGCTCCATCTTTATGTCCTCAGCATTTGGGTGTGTGTGGGGGAGCCCTTGAGACTATTACCTATAAATTCTCTTTTTTTGTACATAGAAGGAATTATGGTGGAGTGGAAAGAACAACTGCTTTGGTTCTCAGGATCTGGGTTCAAATACTCTCCGACCTCAGGTCAGTCACTGAAACTATGTGGTCTTCAGTTATCTCATATCTAAAATAAGAGCTCTAAATCTATGATCCTTTTCGTATTATTTCCATTTATTCCACCCCCAACCACCTCACCTCAGTACTGGCAGAGCGGCAACTACAATTCTGTTATACAAAATTGTATGCTAAAGAAACAAAGTTAGGGAAAAAAAACACTTCAAGGTCCGTATCCCAAAGAGATAAAAAAAAAATGGGAAAAGGACTCACATGTTTAAAAAAATATAGCAGCTCTTTTTGTGGTGGTGAAGAATTGGAAATTGAGGTGATGCCCATCAGTTGGGGAATGACTGAGCAAGTTGCAGTATATGAATGTAATGGAATACTATTGTATTATGAGAAATGATAAGTGGCAATATTTCAGAAAAACCTAGAAAGACTTATGTGAACTGATGTTGAGTAAAGAGAGAAGAACCAGAACATTGTACACAGCAAAAGCCACACTGTGTGATGATAAACTTTGATAGACTTTGTTCTTCTCAACAATACAAGGATCTAAGACAATTTCAAAAGACTCAGGATGGAAAATGCTGTACACATCCAGAGTAAGAACTATGGAGTCTGAAGGCATATTGAAGCATACTATTGGCTCTCTTTTTTTGTTGTTCTGTTTTGCTTCTTTCTCTTGGTTCCTCCCATTGGTCCTAATTGTTCTTTACAACATGATTAAGGTGAAAATTAAAAAAATAAATAAAAAAGAAACAAAGCTAGAAATCACTAGGAAGTCTTACTTAATAAGTCACCAACCAGGGTCCTGCTTGTGTTCTCACCCACTATCCTCAAATAATTCTGTCTTCTTGATCATAGGTTTATAGAATTAAGGACCTTGGAGGCCAACTAGTCCAAAGATTTCATTTTATAGATTAGGGAACTGAAGTCCAGAGAAATTGAGCAACCTGTCCAAAGTCACATAGGTAAAAAGTGTCAGGAATGCAATTCATGTTATTTTCCGAAAGAGCAGATCCAGTCATATGAGCCTCAAACCTAATAAGCTCCAGATGCTCCCTATGTCTTATGGGGTCAAATACAATATTCCACTTGGCATTCAAAGCCCTTCAGAACCAATTCCATCCTAACGAAACCCATTTCTGGTTTTCTTACACCTCAGTCTCTGATATGTTATCTTTAATCCAATAACTCTGGCTTCCTGACTCTTCCATGAAAAAGAGACTGAATCTTTCTCCTCCAAGCATTGTCTCTGACTATGACCTTCCTGGCTTCCTTTAAGTCCCAACTAAAATCCCACCTTCTATAGGAAGCTTTCCTCAGTCCCTCTTACTTCTAGTACCTTCCCTCTGTTGCACATTTCCTATTTAACCTGTGTATACCTTCTTTGTACTTACTGTTTGTATTTGTTTGCTTGCTACTTCTCCCATTAGATTGTGAGCCCCCAGAAGGCAGAGATTGTCTTCTTTCTTTGTATTTCCAGCACTTAGTAGCATGTCTGGCACACAGTAAAGATTTCATAAGCACTTATTGACTGACCAACATTTAACATGATTCTTCCCTCTTGAACACTGCTTTTTGAAGAGATAGGGAAGAGACAAAAGTCTTGTGTTCTTGCAGATCTGCTTAAGACTCAGACTCTAGAGTCAGAGGACATGGATTCAAAACCTACTTCTTGGTGCTTACAACTTGTACAATCTTGAGCAAATTACTTAACCCTTCTGAGCCAAAGTTAATTCTCTATATAATGAGATCTGATCAGATGACTTCTTTTTTTTTTTTTTTGCTTTTTCACAGGGGCAGTTGGGGTTAAGTGACTTGCCCAAGGTCACATGGCTAGGAAGTGTTAAGGCTGGATTTGAACTCAGGTCCTCCTGACTCCATGGCTGGTGCTCTATTCACTGCGCCACCTAGCCACCCCTCAGATGACTTCTAATGTTCCATCCAACTCTAATACTATAATCTTGTGAATTTGTATGAGTGATTCCAAGGGCTTTCCTATCGTCAGTAGCCAGCATTACCTGAAGCACATTTCTCCCAAATTTTTCATCCCAAGATCTGTTCCCTTTGTACTTAAGTGATATTTGAGTCAGAGGTATCCAAAAAGAGAGAAGAACCAGGGCTAGGGGGCTGACAATGAATCCTTTGCCCTAGCTCATATTTATGCATGTATACATAGATACACACATATACATATATACACATACACATATACATAATACATAAACATATATGCTTTATGCTTTAAAAGCTTATTTTGCACCAATGATTATCAGGTTTTTTAATTGTGTTTCCTTCAAAAATTTCCTCTGGTCATACATGTTCATAGGCTAATAGGAAGCATTCAGAAATCATCTAATCTACCTTTCTTATTTTGGAGATAAGGAAACTGAGGCAAAATGAATTTTCCAAAATTATACACCAGAACTCAAATCTATGTCCTCAGATTCCAAATCTAGCTGTGTAAATCAATACATTCTTTACCATTTGGGTAATAGAGTTAGAGATTTAGAGTGGATTGAATGTTGGGCCTGAATTCAGGAAGATTAATTTTCTTAAGTTCAAAGCTGGCCTCAGATGACCCTGGGCAAGTCACTTAACCCTGTTTGCCTCAGTTTCTTCTTCTGTAAAATAAGCTAGAAAAGAAAATATCAAACCACTCCAATATCTTTGCCAAGAAAACCCAAAATGGGGTCTCATGACTGAAATGACCAAACAAGAACAGGTCAAATCTTGTCTCTTCTGTTTTACTACTTGTGACACTATGGGTGTTACATCCTTTTCCCTGGGTCTCTATTTCCCTCTTTATGCCATGGCTGAGAGGACTAGTTGACTTCCAAAATATTTTTCAACTATCAGATGTATGATCCTAGACTTGGGGTCATGCTGCCATCACTTGTTAGCATATGATTTGGGATAATGTTTCTTCTCTGTGACTGAACTTTCTCCACTTGAAAATGAAGCCTGGATGATCTCTAAAGTCCTATTTAATATTAGCTCCTATATTCTTTGGACTTAAGGAAGTCACAGGCCAATGTGGTTTTTGTTTTGAGACTATGTAAGGACAAACCATTTTGGACCATCTGGTCTCTTGAGTTCTTAATGTTTTAATTTTAAATTTCTTACAATTATAACATTTTTTACAAATTGTAAAATTTCTTTCCTAGCCTACTAGAAATAAAATCTTTTTTCCCCCTTCCTTTTTTTAAGCACCTGGCAGGGATTGTAAGACTCAGGAAAAAGTAATCTCTCAAGAACGGCAACGGTTTCTGGCAGTCTCACTGGCTGCCGAAACGGCATCCTCCCATTTGCTCATGTAGAGCTATTTTGTTGCTGTTATTCTCTTGCTTAACTTAATTAGGAGAAACAGAAATTATTTTTTTACAGATTGTCTAATTAAAATTAAACAAGAGCCAGATGGTTTGCAAATATTTCAAAATTGTGGCTTATTGGTTAAAAACATAGAACCAAAGGGAAGCCAGCCTCTCTGGCCAATGAAGTTTGGGGCTGGGAGATGAAAAGAATTTTGTAATTAAGTATTCTTTGTGATCGCACTTCCTCCCAACAATATATTGTGATGAGGACTAATGACACAGAATTCAGATTCTTTCTCTCTCTTTCTCTCTCTCTCTCTCTCTCTCTCTCTCTCTCTCTCTCTCTCTCTCTCTCTCTTTCTCTCTCTCTCTCTCCCTCCCTCTCTCCCTCTCTCTCTCTCTCTCTCTTTCCCCCTCCCTCTCTCCCTCTCCCATTTAATGAATGGAGAGGACTACTTTTGGTATGGCTTTGTTGCTGCTTTGCATGATGGGAGGTCCCATAGTGGTTGTCTCAGTCACTCTCATGACTGTCAAGAAGGCTGGAATTCTACTTTCCTGGAACTCTTAACTATTACATGAGTTCCAGAAGGAAAATGACCAAGTCCCAGTTGTCTGGCTTGACAATTTAAAAAGAACAGGGCTTAAATGAAGTGTGAAATGGAAATGTTTTATCAATCAAAGAAGAATATACAAAGGTGTGAGTCTCATCGATCCAATCTGGAAACCAAGAAAAACAAATGAGTTGTCTCAATGTAGCAAAATAATACCATGAGACAAAAAAAGATGACGCTTCATTGGCACTGTCTATATTATTGGGGAGAATGGTAGAACTATGCAAATGTTTTTAGAGACATGGGAGTTTGTAGGTTTGAGTACAAAATGGAAAAGGAGAAGGACCTCTGAGTTAATGTGTGTATAAACCCTTGGCAAAGCTTAGTGTCATAAATATCAGAATGTTTTCATCTCTTCCTACTCTCATATTTCCTTCTTATTTCTTGTTCTTGTTCTTGTTCTTCTTTTTCTTCTTCTTGTTATTCTTCTTGTTCTTGTTCTTCTTCTTGTTCTTGTTCTTTTTCTTTTTCTTGTTCTTGTTATTCTACTTGTTCTTGTTCTTGATCTTCTTGTTTTTGTTCTTGTTCTTCTTCTCCTCCTCCTCCTCCTCTTCTTTTTCCTCCTCCTCCTTCTCTCTTGATGGCTACTATTAAGGAGGCAATACTTTGTACTGAAAAGTATTGAATTTATCATTGAGGATCTGAGTCAGTATACTGACTCTGCCACTTACTAACTGTGTGAAATTGGAGGAGGTATTTCCCCTTTATAAGTCTCAGTTTCCTCATCTATAAAAACACATTGAGTAGCTGGTCTCTCTGGTCCCTTCTAGTTCTGAATTTAAGATCCTGTTATCCTATAGAGTTTATTTTAGCTACTGATAGAAAACTCCCCATTTTTTCACCCCACACTGATGATCCCAGGCATTACCTTCATAATTTCACAAGAGCCTATACGAGTTATCATTTGCTTGGCTAATGCTGGGACAGAGGGCAGTAATCTTGGTACAATGGGAAAGTTGCTGGGTTTGGATACAGAGAAGATGGATTCAAATCCTACACCTAATATCTACTACTTAAGTACCCAGTAGCACAGGGGATAGAATGTCAGGTCTGGAGTCACAAAGATTCATCTTCCTGAGTTCATATCCAGACTTGGATCCTTACAAATTATATGACCATGGGTAAGTCACTTAACTCTGTTTGCTTCAGTTTCTTTTCCGTAAAATGAGTTGGAGAAGGAAATGGTAAATGCCTCAGGATCTTTGCAGAGAAAACCTCAAATGGGGTCATGAAGTCAGGCACAATCAAAATGGCTCAACAACAACACCACACTTAGTCTGGATTGTCTGATATCTAATGTCCCTTCTAGCTCAGAATCTAGCTGATGTGATGTCATTGCTACAGGCTCTCCCTCCAAGCTTTTTTCATTTTCCATGATTCTTTTTCATATTTCCCCCTAAAACTTCCATATAGGAGCTACTCTCAACGTTGGAAACTTTTTTCTTTTAGGGGCTCATATGTAATTGGTCTCCCTCCCTCCATTCCATTCCATGCTCCAAACATCTGCCAAAGGAATTTTTTTTTCTTTATTCAGTAAATAGGAGCTTTCTGTTACCTCTAGGAAAAATATACAGTCCTCAATTTGACGGGCAAAGCTCTGATTAACAACAGAGTCCTTTTCTTGTGTTCTAGTCTCCTTACATATTATTCCCTTCAACCTAATGTAAGATTCAGCCTTACCAGCCTACATCCCATTCCTTAAACATAACATCTCTTATTTCTGTTCCTTAGTAAGGATTACGCTGATCCCTGGAATGTTCTCCCTCCTCACCTTTGCCTATTGGTTTTTCTGATTTCTACCTTCTATAGAAGACCTTCCCATGTCTCTGAAGCTTGTCATGCTTTCCCCTGTATCTTACTTCATATGTATCTTATACTTACCCTGTCACATCATCTTGTCTCCTCCATTGGAATGGAAGCTTAATGAAGGCTATTTCTTATTTTCTTTACATCCCTAGGACTTACTATAGTGTCTGGTACATACTAAGTCTTTGATAACTGCTTATTGATTAATGGGTTAATTGATTAACTTATGTCTCATTGAGAACATCCATCTGCTACTTATTTTTTTCTTTTTGGAGGGGGAAGGGTGATATAGGACAGTTGGGGTTAAGTGATTTGCCCAAAGTCACATAGCTAGTAAATGTTAAGTGTCTGAGGTCATCTTTGAACTCAGGTCCTCCTGACTCCAGGACCAGTGTTCTATTCACTGTGCCACCTAGTCGCCCATGTCTGCTATTTCTTATTCTGGCCAAATGAATCGCCTGACATCCTTTTCAGTCTTGCACGGTAAAGAAAATATTGCATTTAATGGGAAGGTATTTGTAGAACTTATATTTGATTGCATGTCACCAGGGGGGTATGGGGGAGGGGAGGGAGGGAGAGAAAATTTGGAACTCAAGGACTTGTGGAACTGAAAGCTGTAAACTAAGAGAAAATAATTTTTTTTAAAAGAAAAGATTGCATTTATTATACATGGCTCAATCTAATTCAATCAAATATTTATTATACACCTACTATGTGAAAAGTTATTTGGCTAGATTCTGGGGATGCGAAGGCAAATGCAGTACAATCCATGCTTTCCAAGAGCTTGTATTCTACTTGAGGTCTACTAATCAATCAAAATTTAAATCTTTATCAAGCACGTTAATGGCTATATAACATATATACACATATATATATATATATATATATATATATACACACATTTATGTATGTGTGTATGTGTGCATATAAAACATTTTATACAGCTTGCTTATGACCACTGTTTAGTCCAATTCATCAAACTTTTATTAAATACCTACTATGAGCCAGACTCTGTTACATGGTGAAGATAAAAAGAGAAAAATCAAAGTCCTACCCCCAAAGAATTTACATTACACTTCGGAGAATTGTGTATTTTTCCTTTTAGTTACTTTTGTTTCTAATTGTTTCCACTTAATTATGTTTTTAAATTTTCAGACATATAGGATCTCTAGGAGAATACTAAGGCCCTAAAATATGGCATTTTTATGCAATGGGTAGTTTGAGATTATTTTAAAAAAATATGTAGTTTCCCTACTGCAATCGAGACAGCTCTCCTCCTACTCATTTCCTGGCCTAGGTCCTTGTCCAGATTCATTACCTGTCAACATTACACATATTGATGGACTAATTAGACAAGCTGTCTGCGGAAAGACAGCAAGCTTCTGTTTTGGCCAAAGTACATGTGGAAAAAAAAAGATAACTTTGTGTTTTTTTTCGTCAATGAACATACGAATGATAAGCACAGGGAAACTGTGGGCAAGTAAGACAGAGGACCAAAAACCTTGCCTCTTGGACTCAAGGAACTCACGTTCTAATGGAGGTGAGAGCATGCAAATACCCAGATATGCACAAGAGATAAAAAGAGATTATAAAAGTTACATGAAAGGGGAACATAAGCAGCGGAGCAGAATGGAGTGCACCTTTTGCAAAAGGCAAGGTTTGAGATGAGAAAGTCAGGGAAAGCAGGAGGTGTGGGAGAAGAGGTAGAGTATTTGAGAAATGGAAGATAGATAACATGAAGGCCTAGAGAAAGAATATAGAGTGTCATGGTTGTGTTTAACAAGCAGGCTAATGCCATTGGATTCTAAAATTATTTTTTCCAGGTGACTCAGGTCACTTTTCCAAAAAAATTCCCAAATTCCAAAAACAATTCATTGCCATGTTTTCTTTTACATTCTAAACAATTCTAGATTCCAAGGAACTCCATAGGAGGTCTGTTGTAACAAACCAGTTAAGACCAACAATACGGGAACCTCATCTGAAGCAGCATTCTCCATCTGTATCCTGCCCCTCCCCCCACCTCTCTAGGTTTTACAAGTTGTTCTTTAAATAGACAGAAATCTATTTTCTCTTTTCCACCCCCTCCTGCCCCAATGGAAAGGAAACGAAGAAAAGAGAGGAAAGGAGGAGAGAGAAGAGAAGAGAAGAGAAGAGAAGAGAAGAGAAGAGAAGAGAAGAGAAGAGAAGAGAAGAGAAGAGAAGAGAAGAGAAGAGAAGAG
>CM053594.1:33456088-33491055 GCA_028646575.1 Pseudocheirus occidentalis | reverse complement strand
CAATCAGCATCAGCATCATCATCACCATCATCATCATCATCATCACCATCATCATCATCATCATCACAATCATCATCATCATCATCATCACCATCATCATCATCATCATCAACACCATCATCATCACCATCATCATCATCACCATCATCATCATCATCATCATCATCATCACCATCATCATCATTCCAGCCTCTGCATACTGCACACTCACTCCATAGTGCCTACTAAATGCATTAGGGAGGTATAAAGAAAATGCTTTGTGATATCTAAAGAGGAAGGTCAATGTTACTAATGGAGGTGGTGAGAGATAAGCTTTTAATGCTTAGATTGTTTCATTCATGTTATCAGTAGAGGCCAGTCCTCATCTAAAGCAGAAAATAGAACCTATGTGGGACTGTCTCCAGTCATTCTGATATATAGCTCTCCACTGGACCCAGATGGCTCCAGAAGAGAAAGTGAGGCTGATCTTTGAGAAGAAAGAACAAATAACAAACAAGAGCTAGAATCTATTGTATGTTGAGAAGTTTAAAGGTAGTCCATATTATCTCTCAACAGAAATGAATCCTACACCTCTAAATGGTTTCCTTAATTTACATGGACAGTCTTTGTTTCACATTAGGGAGAGCAGCCTAAATTATGGGCGAGTCAGTGAATGGCTTTTCTCTTAAATAAATCGAGCTCCTTTAATTTGGATGATTCTTAACATATTGGCTTGGCCACTGTGTGATCTCTTTCAGAAGGAAAATAAAGTGAGCATTTTCCCCCACTTCTGCCTAGTCTCTCATCTGTTTAAAATATTTTCATAACTGAAGTGAGTTGAAGAGAGGTTTATCTTTTGGCAAGACATTGCTATTCTCTTGGAGGATTCTCTGGTTTCCACTTTCTACAATGGTCAAAATTGTTTACTGACTTTTTCCCTGGTCAGATTATAGCTGGATAAATATATATATATACATATATATATATACTGAGATCTCACATTTTAGAAGTGCTAGTGACAAGTTGGACTCATCCCTGGGGCAGTGACCAGGATGATGACCGGTCATCACAGATTTGTACAGAGTTCACATAACACAAGGTTCAGTTAAAGGAACTAGGACCTACCTAGGAGAAGAGGAATTCAGAGGGATATAAGAGGTGTCTTAAAGTGTTTAAAGGACAGTCATGTAGAAGAGGGACTGTTCAGCTTGACTTCCATGAACAGAACAAGGAACAATGGAGGCGGGCTTCAGAGAAGAAGAGATTTTAAAAAGAATTAGTTGTATTCAAAGGTCTAATGGGGAGGAAGAACTTTCTTCTTCCCTAGTAATGTCCAGGTGGAGAGAACTTTAAGGCATGATCCTTAAGTGTCCTGAAGTGTATCTGGCCACCTGATCCAGATGGCTCCACAGGAGAAAGTGAGGCTGGAGACTTTTTACTGCCCTCCCTCAATTAAATTAAATTCACTTGCAAGTCATGGCATCACTTCCATGATGTCTTGGTTCTCTCTGAGAATGATGGACAAACAACTAAGTCAGAGGACGCATGGGAAAATACCTCCATGGAGAAGTCAAAAGGTGGATAGCTGGTTGCAAAAAGAGGTTCTTTTCCCTCTCCCCCTTTCAGTTTCCTTTTGTATGTTGTCCTTCTTCCACTAGATTATAAACTCCTTGAGGTCAAGAACTGTCTTTCGTTTTCATATTTGTATCTCCAATGCACTCCCACCCATCTTTCATTTCATGAACATTTCATTCAAGTCAAAAGAATCCATTTCTTTTTCTAGAAAGTCAGCATTCTATTTCCATCTCTATACCTTTGCACAATCTAGCTACCACGCCAAGTACACATTCCCTTCTCATTTGGTGCCTCTCATGATCCCTCCTTTATTTCAAGACTTCTTTCACATGCCATTTCCTATAGAAAGCTTCCCTATTCATGCCTGTTAATTAGTGCCTCCTTCCTCAGAGAATTTATTTTGTATTTCTTCATATTGTATATGTTGAATGTAAGCTCTTTGAGGGCATGGTCTGTCTCATTTTTTTTCTTTTTTATCCAACCTAGCACAGTAGCTACTTAATAAATAGTGATTGAAATTGAAATAAATTTTTTTTCTTATATATTTTTTGGGCCAGGACTGTGATTTCACTAATTTAGAGAATGAATTCCCGACATGACTACTCTCTCCATAAATGCAGATGGGTAACTTGTTTGTAACTTACAGTGATATGGTGTTGTCTGTAGTAGTGAGAAGTTAAGTCACCTATTAAGGGTATGGCAACTCTGTATAAAGGGAAAATTTGTATTGAAGTGTCCCTGACTCCAAAGGCAGCTCTCTCACCATGAGGCAACAGCACCACTCTCCTATCCTTCTTCCATATCATTAATAAAATTCTCACCCAGTACAGGACTGATTAGCTGTCACTAGCCCCCCCTCAGCAATCAGCTCCTGTTTTTTAAATGAAAATTATATTAAATAGTGCATACATGAGGCCTCAATTCAATCTCCATCCAGCGAAACGTTTTCTAACAGAGAATAAAGATGATTTACATTAGAGAGGTGCATCCATTTAGGCTTTCATTCTGATTAGCCTGGATTTTCAATAGGCCCTGTCATCAGCACTTTAACATGAAGTAAACTGGTAGCATCAGTATTCCACATGTCAGTTTTCTTTTTAACTTGATGATAATCCCTTTCTTTTTGTGACTAGTTTGCAAAACAATCCTTCTGTCCTGTGGAGGGAAGGGGCAGGGAACAACACCCTCAGCCTTCTTTGGTCACTCCTCTGAGCTAGAAGTTTAGATATTCTTACCTATCCATGGGTTTTATCAAGCCATCCAAAGGAATAACTTGTTTTTTCCTCAGGACTCTGAAGCAAGACTTTGAAATGGCAAAGAGGAAGACTGAAGGTTAAAATCAGAAGATGTTTCTTTTTTTTTCTTTTGGGAGGGGAGAAGGTAGGGCAATTGGGGTTAAGTGACTTGCCCAAGGTCACACAGGTAGTTTTGTCTTAAGTGTCTGAGGCCTCGTTTAAACTCAGGTCCTCCTCACTCCAGGGCCTATGTTCTATTCACTGCTCCACCTAGGCACCCCCCCCCTCAGAAGATGTTTCTTAACCATGATTGTTCTGAAGGAATGGAAGAGTCTCCTGCCTGTAGAGTTCCCCTTCTTGGAGACCTTCAAACTCAAGGTACAGAATGACTACATTGGGGAATATTGTGGAGGCGTAGTCATAATTAGGAACTTTTTGGGCACTTGGGACAAGGAAAACAAACCCCACCTTGGGTAAATGATATTGATGCGGGAGGAAAGAATGAAAGAGAGCCTAGGACCTGGTCACAAGGCCACTGTTGAGGAGACCATTATATAGAAAGCACTGAGAAATTTGTCCCAGTCTGCAATCCTTTCACTAGAAGGTATAGTGGATAAAAGGTGGTGCCATAATGCATACAGTGCTGGGCCTTGAGTAAGGAAGACTCATCTTCCTGAGTTCAAATCCAGCCTCAGACACTTCCTAGCTGTGTGACCCTGAGCAAGACACAGTTGCCCTGCTTGCCTCAGTTTCTTCATCTATAAAATGAGCTGGAGAACAAAATGGCAAACCCCTCCAGTCTCAAACAACTAAAGCGCATTGTGCTGGTCACTTTCATGAATATTATTTCATTTGATGTGCAAAGGTCAACACTATCATTATTCCCACTTTGCAGTTGAGGCAAACTGAGTTCAAGTGACTTGCTCAAGGCTGTATAACTAGTAAGTGTCTGAGGCTGGATTAGAACTCAGGTCTTCTGGATTCCAGGCCCAGCATTCCATCCACTGTGTGGCCAGGCTTCTTCATTGTTACTAGGAATTCCTGTTAAGAAAAATCTTTCCACTGTTTCAGGTCAAGTGTCTTCTCTAGAATTTCTAGCCTTATGAAGTTTCCTGAGGGCACTGAAAGGTTAAATAATTTGCTAGGGTCACACAGCCAACATATGTCTGAGGCAGGCTTTGAACCCAGATCTCATCAAACTATGAAGCTCACTGTTGTCATTATTATTTTTTTGCTAATTATTTAGATTATTTTTGTTTTTGTTTTTGCTTTCTGGAGGGCAATTGGGGTTAAGTGATTTGCCCAAGGTCACACGGCTAGTAAGTGTTAAGTGTTGGAGACCAGATTTTAACTCAGGTCCTCCTGACTCCAGGGCTGGTGCTCTGTTCACTGCACCATCTAGACGCCCCTTATTGAGATTATTGACTAGTGATTTAATTTCTCATTCTCCTTAATTAGATATTAAACTCTGTTATGTCTACTTGTTTTCAAAGACCTCTATTTTAGTGCCTTGGGGTAAAATCTGGGTTTTCTACCTTATTTACTACTATTTATAGTAGGATTCCTTAATTCAGGTCTAAATTAAACTAACTCCTCCCTGGGAGTTCTTTATAATAGAAAAATGAGAAATATGACCTTGCCTCTACTCCCCCCCTCCAAAAAAAAATAAACTTCCAAGTAAATTACTTAGATCTCTGATGAATTTCTTACTTCATGGACTTGACTATATCAACAAGGAATGCCTCTATAATTTGCTCCATGGTCTCTTCCAAATAAGAGATTCTGCAGCTGGGATTCCACAACTGGAACTTAATTTGAGAGGGATAGTTATTTAGGGCCCCCCTGAGTACCTGCTTCCTTCCTCAGATGACAAATGGAATTGTCTTTGTCCTTTCTCTCCCAAGTCATCAACCGAAGACTTCTGGGACATCTCTTACCTCTCCATGGCTCTCCAGGTGCTACTGGAGAAAGCACCTGGACCCAGTTGATAAAATCTATCCACTCTCTTGGCACCTCCAGACTGCTTGTGGGAATAGATAGGCAGTTTCTTGTACAATCCTCTCCTTCTGTTCTACAATTAGGGAATACTCTTTTTTGTTGTTGTTAATTCATTTGGTAATTTCAGAATTGTTTTTATAAGAAGGAAAATAAAACTTTTAAAAATTATTAAGTATAATAATACACAGGTTCTCTCTTCTTTATGCCCTGAAAGTATATTGACTAAATAAATTAAATCTAGTTTTCTTTCTAATCTTCACACATGACACTCCATTTCCCATCTCTCTGATTCTTCACTGGCTGTCCCTGGGCCTGAAATATACTCCTAATGAGGATGGGATCTGGACCCACAAAAAGGAAAAGTGGCCCAGGTCCCTAGTGTTTGCCTCCAGCACCTAGTCCTTCTCAATAACCTCCCAGTCACCACAGACTACTTGGCCACTTCCAGATCTTTCCCACAGTTTTTCTGTATATAAAGTCCATCTTGTCCCCAAGAGTCTGACCCATTTGTAGTCATAAATAAGTTCAGATAAAGTCTGGCCCTTTTGTCAATACAATTATCAGAAAAAGAATGATTCTTAAAATATTGCCCCCCTGGATAGATGTTCTAATAAACCTTGTCTTTGGATGAAAGAAGACTTGGATTGAATTAGTTCAAGACAGAACCTGGGCCACTTGCCCTTCAGTTTAGGGGTCCCAGCACACCTAGACTTCAACACTTCCTTACCATCACAATAGAGAATCTTGTATGAAATATTGTAAGCACAATCTTTTGCATGAAATCTTTCCTGATTTCTCCCAGCTTCTATTGCCCTCATTCACAAGCTTCTTTATATTTAAAACACTTTATATATATATATATGTATTTATTATGTAAGCTGTGTATTTATACATATACACATATAAGTATGAATGTGTGAATATATACTTGTGTGTATATATGTGTGTGTATGTATGTATACATGAGAGAAATTATTTTTCTCTTTTATTTAATGACTAATTATTGAATCAGAACCAACTATTTCCCCTTTTCTACTTTTTCATCCAGAAACCTTTCTCAAAGACTTATCCAGTCAGCAAAGCTAAGATCTAATCAAAGACAATGAAGAAATTCTACATTTAGGCCAATGGGCGCATTCCTGCTCATTGTGGTCACTCAGATAAGTCTGGGAAAATCTTGATTCTCCCTTTTATCAGACAGATAATAACAGAAATGAATATGTCTCTTTGACCGAGATTTGGGTGATCCAAGTCACATACCCCAAGATCTTTATTGTAATAAATCCCATCTTCTTATTATAATATTCATTCTCTCATGGTAAACCAATCAGATTTGATTGTCACCCTCAGGAATACCTGCTTTTCCAAGGGCATATAAACTGTGAACCCACAGCCATGAGGGATCTTTGGTCTAAGAGAGATCGCCAAATGACCATCCTTTTATTAATAAATATGCTGGCCCCATATTTATAAAATGGTTTAATTACACAGAAATTATGTCTCTCAAACTTTATAAACAACATGTGGATGGGTGGGTAGGGGAAGTATTATTTGTCTTTTGTTTTCAATGAAGGCCAGTGACTTACTGATGGTGTCTTGACTACTGCATGAATTTGATCTGAGTAAGGCATAGTTGCACAAAATCATCAGCCTCACACTCTCCTCCAGAGTCCTTGAAGTCCAGTGGCAAGATAAAAGTTAGGACAATTGGTAAGAGCCCCTGATGCAGTGAGTAACCTTGACATCTTTAATCTCTGACCAAGCTCTGAGTGCTCCACAGCACCTACTTCTATGACTGTTGGAACAAATTGTTCTATCTGCCCATTCCACAGGGAGAAGTCTTCATGTGCTTGTGGTAGATGGTGTCCTACAAAAACCAACAGGTTTGTAAGTCAGGAAGACTCATCTCTATCCTGTTTGCTTTGGTTTCCTTATCTATAAATGAGCTGGAGAAAGAAATGGCAAACCACTC
Source organism: Pseudocheirus occidentalis (assembly GCA_028646575.1). Taxonomy (NCBI): domain Eukaryota; kingdom Metazoa; phylum Chordata; class Mammalia; order Diprotodontia; family Pseudocheiridae; genus Pseudocheirus; species Pseudocheirus occidentalis. Next base: position 33,484,296 of record CM053594.1, on the reverse strand, counting down.
CAGTATTACTGCCAAGAAAATCCCAAATGGGGTCAAGAAGAGTTGGACATGAGTGAAAAACAAATCAACAACAGAGAAGAGCCTCTGATCTAGTTGGTGATCAATAAATGCTTGCTGAATTGAAATTAATGCACATGAACTGAGAGAACCTTAGAAGTTATATAGTTCAGCCTCTTCAGCTTAAAGATGGGGGAAAATATAAACCCTCTTTTTTTGTTGTTTTTTTGGGGGGGAAGGAAGACCAATTGGGGTTAAGTGACTTGCCCAAGGTCACACAGTTTTTGTGTTAAGTGTCTGAGGTCAGATTTGAACTCAGGTCCTCCTGACTCCAGGGCCAGTGCTCTATTCTGTGCCACCTAGCTGCCCCCAAACCCTCTTTTTTAAGAGTAACCTAAAATCCTATTAACTTTTTTGATCCATTTTCACACTTATTATTAAGCTTGTAACTATAAAACCCCTAGATAATCTTTAAGTTTTTTCAAACAAATTAATCCATCTTGACATTTCTGTAAGTAAATGCTATCTTCTTCTTGAACTTATTCTTCAATTGAAAATACCCTTTCCAAAACTACCAGTGATGTCTTAATTGCTGAATTTTACGGCCTTTTCTTAATCCTCATTGTCTTTGACCTTTCTACAACCTTTAGCATTGTTTGATCCCATTCTTTAATATCTCTCTTCTTCAGTTTTTTCAGCAGTACTGTATCCTGGTTCTCTTCCTATCTAACTGACCACTCCCTCACAGTCTCCTTTACTAGACCTTCTGCAATGTGACAGACAGACAACCTAAGACTCTGCCATGAGCCCACTTCTCTTTTCCATCAACATGGTTTCGCTTGGTTATGTCATCAGTTCTCACAAATTCAGTACTCATTTCTATGTGATTGATTCCCATATCTATAAACCCAGCCCTCATCTCTCTCCTGAGCTACAGTTATGCATCACCAACTGCCTATTAAGTATTTCAGATTGAATATCCCATAAACATCTCAACTGCAAAATGCCTAAAACAGATAGTATTATCCTTCCACCAAGTCTTCCCTTCCTCTGCACTTCCCTACCGTCTTTGAGGGTACCACCACCATCCCAGTATCCCAGGTTCCCAACTTCAACTCTTGATTATCACTCGCCCACATATCTGATCAGTCACCAAATCTTGTCATTTGAAAGGAATGATTTTAATAACCAATAATTTGTGGAGATCCAGAATTTCTGATTTTAAAAATTCAGTCTCTTGAAGGACATTGCTGATAATGAGATTGGACTAATTCTTGTTCAGACCTCATTCAGGTAGGGTAGTTATTGTGTCCTGCTCAGGCTTGGATGGGACATAGATTCAAAACCAAGCCTCTTCCTACTTTCCCAGTCTTTCTATAAGTTACTCTCCTTCATTTACTATATAATCCAGCTGCACTAGCATTCTTCCTAGTCCTCAAGTATAACACTTGATTTCCAGTCTCTGTGGCTTAGGATTGGCTGTTGCTGCCATGCTGAAAAGGTCTCCTGCCTCATTTCTGTGTCATAGTTTTACCAATTTCCTTCAAAATTCTGCTCAAATTTCCCTTTCACTAGAAGACCTTTCCTGCTTCTTCTCCCTCCACTCCAGTTCTGAGTACCTTCTCCTTTCCAGTTTCCTTCTGTCTATTTTATAAAAGGATCTCCACTGAAAGACGACCAACAGATGAGTATCCAGACACTTCTTGAAGACCTCCAGGAAGTGGGAACACATTGATTCCCGAGGAAGCTTATTCCACTTTTCGGCAACTCAAGTTAGTATTGCTCTGTTTTGTTGTATTTTATGCTGGCATCAAGCCAAAATATGCCTCTTTATATTTTCTACCCATTGTTCTTTACTTTCATCCCCTTTCCTAAGTAACAAAGCACTAGGTCTGGAATTGGGAAAAATCTGAATTCAAATCCAGTCACAGACACTTACTAGCTGTGTGACCTTGGGCAAGTCACTTCACTTCTGTCTGCCTCAGTTTTCTCAACTGCAAAATGGAGATAAAAATAGCACCTATCTTGCAGGATTGTTCTGAAGATCAAATGAGATATTATATTTGTAAAGCCCCTCATACATGGGAGACACTCTGCAAATGTATATTTCCCTACCGTCACCTAATGTAATTCACTCCCTGAAAGCAGCTAGAGAGAGTCTTGAAGGAAACAAAGCCAGTCTTTGGGAAGAGACAGATGGAAAGGGGCTCCTTTATATTCTCAGTATTTTTCTCCCTGCAGGATGATTCCGAGAAATTAATAAAGTATTTATATAAATGAGTTCCTGAAAAATTCCGTTTTGCCAGGCAGAGCAATTAAGAGTGTTTCTTCGCCTCCTTGCTGAGTTTATGGACTTGAGGGCAGATTGGTTCCAAATTCTTCATAAAGCGTCACATGCTTTCCCCCATAGATGACAGCCTACTCTCTGTCCTGTGTTAAAGGACTTTCCCCTTCATTTGCTCTGGTCAAATACTCACCAGGGCCAAAACTAAAGTAAGGCAAAATAATAATAATAAAAAGGCTTTGTCCCAGGGTGCTGAAATTTAGAGGCTGCCAACAACACTTGGAATCTTTTAGTAGCAAAGAAACAAAATTCTTTAGTGTCTGCCAGTAATGAATATGGAGTCAGGAAGACCTGAGTTCAAATTCAGCCTTAGACATTCACTAGCTGTGTGACCCTGGGCAAGTCACTTAACCTTTGCTTCCATTACTTCATCTTAAACTGGATATCATAATAACATCTTCCTACCAGGGTTATTGTAAGGATCAAATGAGGAAAGAATTTTAAATAGCTTAGCACAGTGATTAGTACACATAAGGGCTGTATCAGTTAACTACTATCTGAACATAGCACTTCTTTATCAAGAACAATCAATTATAATAGGAAGGTTCCATGTGACACATGCTTCCTTCCCTGATCCTTCTACTGAAGGATGCTTCTCAAGTGAGCTCCTCCCTGTGTAAGTCCTGTCGTGCTTCCTGAATTGTCTTCATACCCTTTCAGTGAACCCAGGTTCTCTAGTATACCCTGTTCACTAAATGAGGTTGCCTAACACTTGCCACAAACAAAGGTTTTCAATATAATTTTGCTGACATATTTTTGTTTTACATCCCCTAAATTTCCTTCTATATTCTCTGCCCTACCCAATCTATCCCTTATAACAAAAATCTCTTTTAAAGATATTTTTTTTTGGGGGGGGGGGAAGAGGAAGGAAAACATGCCAGCAAAACTGATCATTGAAAAGAATTAGTGTTCTGTACCCATACCCCTATCTCGCCAGGGGCCTATGGGGGCTGGAGTGGGGGAGAGGCAGCTTCTCCTATTTCTTCTCTGGTGCCAAGTTAGTCCTTTATAATTGGTGCAGTTGTTGACAATTGCCCAGGGTGAAAAGTTTTCTAGTTGCATCTCTGCTGGACAGAATGTGGAAATCAGGACTAGGAACTGTGTTTAGATGTTATAAGGAATCAGAGAGATTTCCTGGAATTCTGTAGCTGGTTTAGACTAGAGTGGGAGTAGAATAGAACATCTGTGAAAAGTCCATGCAAGTCAAGTCTGTATGTAATCTTTCACCGCCTACACTGCACAGTGATTCAGAACACTGCTAATCCCTTCACTTCTGACCTTAAAGATCTTTACAGCAGGAGGAATAAGATCAAAGGACCCCGAAATCTTTTAATCCTTCTAAGAGCAAGTTCAAGCTAATCTTACATTTTGGTCTATTAAGTCTCCTAAAATCTGCTTTTAACTTCAGTATTTGTTATTCTGCTCCTTTGCCTAATTCTCTCTCTCTCTCTCTCTCTCTCTCTCTCTCTCTCTCTCTCTCTGTCTCTCTCTCTCTCTCTCTGTCTTTCTCTCTTTCTGTGTGTGTGTACCTGTCTCTAACTCTGTGCCTTTGTGTCTCTTTCTGCTTCTCTCTGTCCATCTGTGTTTCTGTTCCTCTGTCTCTATCTCTCTGTTTCTGTGTCTCTATCTGTGTGTGTGCCTCTATCTCTCTCAGTCTCTGTGTCTGTCTCTGTCTGTCTTTGTCTGTCTCTGTCTTTGTCTCTGTTTCTCTCTGTTTCTCTCTCTCTCTCTCTCTCTCTCTCTCTCTCTCTCTCTCTCTCTCTCTCTCTCTCTGTTTCTCTCCCTCTCCAGTAATGGATTCAGATCCTTCTCTGCAGGAGTAGGTTCCTTGTTTCTTGACCTGACATTAGGAAAGCTGAGTGTGGGAGAAATGCTGGAGGCTTAAGAATGATAAATGAAGTGAAGAAAGGGTGAAGGGAATAGCTTATCTTTTTCCCACTTATCAGTCTACAACTTAAAACAATAGAGATTTCTATTTTCCCTTCAACTGTGGCTTTTGAAAATAGTTTTCTTTTTCTTGTACAACCCACAGCGATCCAGGGTGAGAGCAATAGCCTTAGTAAATTTCTTAGTATTTAGCCATATCCATTAGAACATTCAAACAACATTTTAAAGTATCTTTTGTGTATAGTGCTCAACACTGCTCTTAGAGGTAATAACTACTTATCTATGTCACCTTAAGCAAAGTACTGCCAACTCTCCAGGTGTCAGTTTCCTATTCTGCAAAATAACGGGACTTGATTAAGTGTCTTCTGAAGTCTCTTCCAGCTACAGATCTAAATTGTAGAGCAGGTATGCATCTATATTAGTAAAGAGAGTTTCCTCCCTGGAAGGTTCCTGTACAAATAGAATCACAAGTCTAGTCGCTCTCCAAAATGTAACCTTACCAATAAACGCAGCTTCCTGTTGAAATAAGTGCTGTATGTAGGCCAGGTAGTGTTATTAGAACTTCTCTATCAAAGCTAAAATGTTTCCTTTGTAGCATCATCTACTTGCCACTCAATGACCCAAAGTTCTACAGGTCTGGTCATTTCAAATAAATTAAACATATATCCCACACTGTGAGGAAATCACAGGAAAATGCCTCCATGTCTAGCTTACTCTGATGATTGATTGCAATGAGGGTGTCAACCCCTCCCCCTTACATTTTTTTTCTTTTTTTCCCCAACAAGCGCTCATTAAGTAACTGTTGTATAAAAGTACTTCCATAAGAACTGTAGAAGCAAGGATGATGGAAGTTAGACGGCTTAATGAGCATCCCACAGGTCTCTGGTGTGACCCTTTTCTCTTCTCCCTCTATACTGCTTCACTTGGTGATCTCATCAGCTTTCATAGATTCCATTATCAGCACGATCTTGATGATTCTCAAATCTATCCATCCTACTATCTCATCCGACTCTCTGCTGACTTCCAATTGTGCATTTTCAATCATTTTTTCTGAAATCTTGAACTCAACAAGTCCAAAACTGAACTCATTATCTTTTGCCCCAAACCCTTCCTACTTCCAAAATTCTCCATTACTGTCAAGAGTAACATCATCCTCCCAGTCCCCAACACTCACAACCAAGATGTCTCCTCTGATTCCTCCCTATCCCTCACCCCAACCACCATATTCAATCTGTTGCCAAGGCCTATCAATTTCACTTTAGCAACATCTCATAAATGTTCCCCCTTCCTTCCTCTGATACTACCACTATCCTGGTTCAGGCTCTCATTTCTTTCTGCCTGGATTATTGAAATAGCCTGCTGCTTAGTTTGCTTGCCACAAGTCTATCCACACTCCAGTCCATCCTTCATTTAGTCACCAAAGTGATTTTCCTAAAGCTCAGATCTGACATAACATCCCCCTACTCAATAAACCACAGTGGCTCCCTATTCCCTCCAGGATCAGTCACAAAATTCTCTAATATTTAAATTCCTTCATAATCTAACCCTTCCTCTCACAATTACAATCTTCTTACATCTTACACTCCACATGTACTCTTTGATCTAATACACTGACTTCCTTACCGTTTCTCAGATCCACACATTTTCACATTTTCTCCTTGCCTGAAATGCTCATTCTCCTCATCTGTCTACTATCTTTTCCATATCCTTTAAAGTACTAACTAAAATCCCACCTTCTCCAGTAAGCCTTTCTCAATCCTTCATTGTTTTCTTCCCTCTATTGATTATTTCCCAATTAATCTGTCTCTGTGTCTTTCTCTGTCTCTTTATATACACACACATATGTATGTATGTATATATATACATGCACTAATGTATGTGTATTTATATCTTACGTATTATGTATATATACATATACATACATATCCATTGCACATAATTGACTGTATGTTGTTGTCTTTCTCATTAGATTGTGAGCTCCTTGGGGGCAATGTGTCCCTAGTACTTAGCACAGATATTTCACAGGTTATTAAAGGCTTAATTTCAAAAGGGTGTCTCAGGAGATCTGAGACACTCCAGAAACTTCTTCATTTACCAGAATGAGCAGGCTACTAAAGTCTTCAAAACATATGACCTTGGTCAAATCACTTAAATGCTCTGGGCCTCAGTTTCCTCATACATAAAATGTTAGACTTGGATTTGATGGCCTCCAAGGTCCTTTTCAGATTTATATCTATGATTTTATAATCTATGTTTCTATAATCCCAACAATAAGTATTGCTTGTGGATAGGAAGAGATAGAGCTTGTTCTCTTATATAACAATAGCAATTCTGTCTCCTAAGCCTGCCAACTCTCCTTCCTTCATATCTTGTAGTATTTAAAATTAATGCTTAGATTATCTCAGGTGGCCCATTTATCCTTATCACTTAAAGATTTTTTTCATTATTTGAGAGTGAGCCAACTTCTAACATGACCCAGGCATGAGTATATGGGAGTATTAAAATTTCCTTCCCCTACTCTGCCACCCTATTGCAGCTCTTTCCTTAATGCAGAGTTAATATCATAATGGAAAACCTTTTAAAGAGCTCAGAGGGTTGCCTACTGTCTAATTGCTTGACTTCCTAATGGATCCAATGTAGGGTTTGATAAACTGAGTTATATCCTCAAAAAGACAGCAGCTAACTGCCCACACTGATGACAACAGTGGGTCCACTTAAGTAGATGAATTTGAACATTGGTTATATTAACTAATGGCATTACATGGGGTCTGTGCAAAACAGGTAGATGTCTTTCTATGGTGAGCTTCAGGGAGGCAAGGTTTATGTGACTTAGGAAAAAAAATGGTATTGAAAGACTTTTTATTCTTCTTTAGTGGTTTGAGGTTTTTCTCTTGGATGCTTAGTAAGGATTGTAATATTGAAATTTTGTCCCAAAATAGTTTAGAGGCTTTAGTGGGTTGTACACTCAGTAGGAGTCATTGTTGAGACAAGGGCGGAAAGGAATGCAAATTTGATGATACCAGAGGACTAATGGTGAAGCAATACCCCTGCCATTCAGAAGAGAAATGAAGCAGGATCATGGAGGAAGGAGGAGCATGTATAAAGAAATGGCCAAAGAGATGACTTACATTGCTTTTTTATACTTGTTACAGGGAGTGTTCTAGTAAGAGTTGGAAGGAGTGACAAGGAATTGATCACAAGCAGTGATTTAGTTTTTTAAAGAAAGCATTAATAAAATATTGAAAGAAAAAGAGAGGAAGGAAGGAAGGAAGGAAGGAAGGAAGGAAGGAAGGAAGGAAGGAAGGAAGGAAGGAAGGAAGGAAAGAAGGAAGGGAGGGAGGGAGGGAGGAAAGAAATTAAGAAGACAAGAAGCAAGGAAGGAGGGAGGGAGGGAGGGAGGGAGGAGGGAAGAAGGGAGGGAGAGAGGAAACAAATTAAGAAGACAAGAAGCAAGGAAGGAAGGAGGAGGGAAGAAGGGAGGGAATGAGGAAAATTGAAGCTTCATTAATTCAAGGCTAGGACAACAATGAGAGACAAAAAAACTCGAGACCGTTACAAATGGCAATGCTGTTACCATACTGTTAAGGCTAAAACACAGTGACAGCTCTATGATTATAATGAAGGAAGCAAATGTTTTCAGACATGACCAACTACTTTATTTGCCTTCTTTGACTGGATTTATTTGTCATAAGGCTCAGTGATGAGGAGTGATAGGAAGAAAGAAAGGAGCTGTTAGCAGAAAGTAGTCTCCTCTACTTTACATCTTTCAGGTGCCAAAAAATGTACTTTGCTATTGGCTATACAGAAGGATTCATTCTAAGTCATATAAGTGAGTTCTACCTTGGACCACCCCATTCATTCTACCCCACATTGGAAAAAAAAAAGCTAAAGCAGAACTCATGTAAGATGTATGCATAATAAAAAAAAACCCTTTGCTTGGGTTTAACATGATTGCACATGTATAACCTATATCGGATTGTTTGTTGCCTTGGGGATAGGGGAGGAAAGAGAGGGAAAAAAATATTAGAATTCAAAATCATGTAAAAGTGAATGTTGAAATCTATCTTTATATGTAATTGGAAAAAAAACCCAAAATACTATTAAGTGGAGGAAAATTTTAAACAAACTAAAAGAATATTCTCACATTAGTCATATCCCAAAATATATGATTTATTTTGCACTCTGAGTCCCACAGGAGCTGGCCAGCACTGATCTCTAAGAATCATGCTTGAGCACTGTGTTTGTCAGAGTTCTTAATTCTTTCCAAGTTGTTAGACTTTACAATGTTGTAATTATACAGATTGTTCTTTATTTCTGCCCACTTCACTCCTCATTATTTCTTACAAGTCTTCTCATGTTTCTCTGAACTTGTCCCTTTCATTATTTCCTATAAACTATAATTTCTTAAGATGAGTGTCAAGTATTTACAGAACAATGTCTTCCATACAGTGGACATTGAATTGCATTTATAACACTTCATTTTCTCCCTAAACCCACCCCTTCTTCTTTATTTCCCCATTTCATTTAAGAGCACTGCCATTTTATCAGTTAACCAGCTTCCTTGGAGTTATCCTAGATTCAAATTCCCCCTCACTCCCTCATATCTGGTCAGTAGTATGTTCCTCTTCACTAGGGGTTTTCAAACAGAGACTGGATGATCACTTATTGGACATATCATAAAGAGGATGCTTTTTCAAGTGTAAATGAGTCTAGATGGACACCTAAGCCCCTTTCTATATTTCTGGTTTCAGAACAGGTGCCATCAGCCGTTGGGGTCACTGGTGACCCCAGGGTAGGATGACCAAAAAGCAAGACACCAAAAACTCACTTTCTACTATAGAATCCTCATTCCCTACTAAGAGGGGAGAAAGACAGAGACAGAGACAGAGACAGAGCGACAGAGACAGAGAGACACAGATACAGACACAGAGACAGACAGACAGACAGACAGACACACACACACACACACACTGAGCGCAGTTGTAGAACTCCCAGCTAAATCTCTATCAGAAGCAAGTGATATAGAACAGAAATGCATAAGTAGGTTCAATTCTCGGCAAAATCATGAATCCTAAGAAGTTTGTCCTTCTTGTCTTTGGCTTCCCATTTCTATCCCTAGGCTTCTCTCTGAACGTTAGAGTTTACAGTTTCCTCCTTGCCACTTCCATCTGTAACCTGCTTCCTGGAAAAGATCTGGCATTAGTCAGGGAGAATAAATTTAGGTTAAGGGTAATGATAATGAGGATAAGATTGAGGATGATGATATGGATAAGGAGGAGGAGGATGAGAAGGAGGATGTTGTTATTGAAAGCTATTTGTTCTTTGACCTCTCTGAGCATCAGTTCTCTAACATGGAAAACAAAGAAGTTTGTCTTGTCTTGTTTCTTGCCTTGTAACTAATATCCCTTCAGGCTCTAGGTCTATGATCTGAGATGTCAATATTATTATTAGTTCAGGGAGTTTTCTTCGGATTTAAAATAGCAATAGTTAGCATTTAGGTACTGCAGTGGATAAGTCACCGGACTTGGAATCAAAAAGACTCATCTTCATGAGCTCAAATCTGACCTCAGACACTTAAATAGCTATGCCACTCTGGGAAGAAACTTTACCCCATTTGTCTCAGTTTCATCATCTGTAAAATGAGCTGAATAAGGAAATGGCAAATGACTCCAGTATCTCTGTTGAGAAAAACAGAAATGGAGTCATGAAGAGTCAGATAAGATTGAAAAACCTCTGAACAACAGACATTTCTCTAACACCTCTTGTGTATATTACTTCTTAAACTCTATGAGGTAGGAACTATTATTATCTCCATTTTACAGATGAGGAAAAAGTTAGATAGAAGAAGTGACTAGCTCAGACTCACATAGGTAGTAAGTTGTAATAGTTATTAATTTAATTTTGAATACCCCTTTTTGTTATGTCAAGTAAGCAGGTACTTAGCTCTTAATAACTATGAAAGTTACTCTGTGAAAGAAACAGAAGGTGGGAACTCTGTCTCCTGTTGCTGACATAACAAGAAGGGGTTGGCTGAGACAGGAAGCCTGTGTGTGTGTGTGTGTGTGTGTGTGTGTGTGTGTGTGTGTATTTAAGAAGAGACCCAGAGAAGAGACAATCAGAATCAATTATTGGAGTTTTTCCTCCTGGCAAGCTCCTGGTGGAGGAGGCAGAATTTTCCCAGCATCTGGAAGCTGGGCTGCTACTTGCTGAACTGAGAACTGACTTGGAGTTTTCCATAAGAGCAGAAACTGGTGAAGGCTGAAGTTGCTGCCATGAAGGCCACCTGGAAGGCTGAGATTTCTACTGTGTCCTAGGGCCAGCCAAACTACTGGAGGACTGAAGAAGCATGACTGAGATAAGGCTGTTTGTTAGTGGCTTGGTTGATCCTTGAGTGCCCAGCAGGGAAATTTTGAAATGATGGGGGAGGGCAGTAGTAGCCTCCCAATTGGGGGTCATCGAATGAAAATAAGGGAGCAGTGGAAGGAAGCATAAGGAAAGAAAAGAAGAAAATTTTGAAAAATGGTACATGTTTTATCTGTTGTGTAACAGAGTTAAAGTCATAGCAATTATATTATTATGATATTATATGATTACATGACTCAATATGGTCATCAAAATTTCAATGGGGAGGCAAATTTACAATAAATCATTAAATTTAAGATGTTCCATTTAAAAATAATTATATATATGAAGCAAATTTTAAAAATATTAAAGGTTGAAGAAAGGAGATTTCAAGGGGGTGCTGAGTGGTTTTTTTGTTAGTTTGTTTTTAATGCATGGTCAAATAATTTGGGAACCTCTGGTCTAGAGCTACTGTTTCACCAATGTAGGGGGCTTCCTGGTACAGAATCTCCTTGTTACCAAAGCAGCTCTGAAATTGCTCTGTAAGTGCCATTTTGAGAGAGCTGCTGAGGAAAGAAAGGAGAGACAGAGAGAGAGAGAGAGAGAGAGAGAGACACAGAGAGAGACAGAGACAGAGAGAGAGACATAGAGACAGAGAGAGAGAGAGAGAGAGAGAGAGAGAGAGAGAGAGAGAGAGAGAGAGAGTGTCACACAGGCATAATCCAAATTACAATGATTCTATGCCTTCTTCTACGCTTCTTCTCTCCTACTTATATTATTACATTTCTACCTTTTTTTTCTCTTCGGTTTACTACAATTCAGTTCAATTCCATTAATTTAACAAACACTTATGAAGTACCTACTATGTGCCTGGCCCTGAAGCAGACACTGAGGATACAAAAGAAATGAAACAATGCGACCTTAGATAAAGTCTAAGATACATTGATAAAGATATATTTTGATGACCCTGGAATCAGAGAAGTGGGTTAATAGCCCAGTTCTACTGTTTACTATCAGTGTGGAGTGAGCAAGTTAAGTGACTTTAACCTCCCTGAGCTTTAGTTTCTTTCTATGTAAAATGAGGAAAGTGAATTAGAGGATCTCTGAGGAGAATATTCTGATGACTCCATGAAGGAGCCCTAAGAGTCCTCAGTGAGCTCAGCATCAATCAGATCAGTCCCTGTAGGCAGAAGAGTTTAAAACTTCAAAAGCTAACATAATAACATTATCAAAAGTGTAGTAGAGGTCAGTCAATAAGCATTTATTAAACACTTACTTTGTTCCAGGCACTCTGCTAAGGAACAGAGCCCCTGCCCTCAAGGAGCTCATATTCAAATGGGGATGATAATAGGCTAGTTACAACATTCGAATGTCAGTTTTTGTCTGTGCATATGTACTCTTATATCTATTAATTATTATATACATATAGATACATTATGATATATATAAATATTTCTATGTGTATATATAAGATAATATACAAATACAGGTTTATTAGAAATAAATTTAAATAGAATATAATGAAGATATTAATTGTCATCAATATAAGATATTATGAACATGTTATTAATTATAATGTTAATTATACATGCATATTATTTTACATGTATAATGTGGCGCTCATATGTCTATATTTACACATGCATAATTGTGTGTATGCATATGAACATATACACATATATAGGAAGATAATTTCAGAGGGCAGGCAGTAGGAGGTAGGAGAGGGGCTGGAAAAGTCCTGTTGCAGGACGAGAATTTGAGCTGAGACCAGGGAAGAGTGAGGAAGGAGAACATTCCAGGAATGAGGGAAAGCCAATGAAAATACAGAATCATGTAATGGGATGTCAAGAACTGGAAAGAGCAGGTTGGTCATTGTAGCTGGACTTCTCAGTATAGGGATAAAAGGAAGAAAGGTGTAAGAAAACCGGATAACTCAAAGGGCGAGTTTCAATGAAATTTAAATACCATAAAGACGATTTTCTATTTCACCTTGCAAGTGAAAGGGAGTCACTGGAATTTATTAAGTAGGGGTTTGATATGGTTAGATCTGCACTTCAGGAACATCAGTTTGTAAGTTAAGTGGAGGAAAGACTGATGTGGGAAGAGACTTGTGGCAGGGACATCAACCATCAGGTCTTGTAATAGTCTAGGCTCAACATGAAGAAGGCCTGAATCAGCACAGTGGTTCCATAAGTATAGACAAGGATATCCATGAACGATTTTTTGAATGCAGAAAGGACAAGACTGAGCTATAAATTTCATCTCTAGAATAAAGTGTCAAGAATCACCCCAAAGCTGCAAACTTGGGTAACTGGTAAAATGGTGGAACCTTAGAAGATAATAAAAAAGTTGGAATGGGAGAAAAATTTGGGGGAAACAATACTGAATTCTAGTTTGGACATGTAATGTTTGACATAACTATTTGGAAATCCAGTTCAAGATGTCTGAAAGGTTATGGAAAACTAGAACTCAGGAGAGATTAGGGTTGAATTTATCTGAAAATCCAAGGGAGCTGATAGGAATACTAAGTGAAATAGTATAAAGGGAGAAGAAAAGACCAAGGACAGGCCCTTGAGGGACACCCGTGTTTTAGAGTTTACAACCTGGGCAAAGATATGGCAAAGGAAATGAGACAGATTGGTCATATAGAAAGGAAGCAAATGTAGCATGAAGAAAAACTAGAGAAGAGAGAGTATCTAGAATCATGGGTGATTGGCAAGCTCAGAGGAAGGATATGGGTCAAGAAGGATGAGAATCAAAATTATTTTAAAAAATTGTTTCAGTTGAAAGATGAGATTAAAAATCAAAGTGCTGATAGTTCAAAAGTTCATAGGAGGAGAAAAAGAAGAGGCACCAAGTGTATACAGATTTTTAAAAAAAAGGTTAGTCCCAAGTTGGTGGAGGGGTAAAGGGAGACAATAACTGGCAGGGATGAATGTTTGTTTTTGAGAATCAAAGAGTTATAGATGTGCTTTTGGGTTGCATTGAACATAGGTAACATGTCTATGAAATTTACATGATGTGAGAATGCAGGGGTAAATCCTCAAGATCGGAGATAGACTAATAATGTTGGAAATGGACTGGAGAAAAAATAGAATCAAGGGTCATGTTGCAGGATTGCATTGGAAAGAAGAAGGGTTACCTCTTCATGTAAGCCAGGGATGAGAGAGGAGACAGTAGGATAAAAATATCTGAGTAGTGTTACATAAGAAGAAGGGGAAGAGAGGGAACTCTTAGTCTCACCCATGGTGTGTGTGTGTGTGTGTGTGTGTGTGTGTGTGTGTGTGTGTGTGTGTGTGTGTAGTATGAGGAAATGGCTTCAGTTTTGAGGGTAGGGGAGGAAATGTTATTGGGAAAAGAGGTGCAGGGTTAGGACAGATAAGAATATTTGGAATAACATCTATGGTGAATAAGATAATGAATTGACTAGGGAGGCATGAAAAGATTGCCTTGCTGCAGAGAAGGCCCAGTGAGACAGTATAACACATTTATGACATACGCAAGTTTCATGCTGTTCTCTACTTCTATTCAGCAACACATGAGTGAAGGAGGTTATTGATAGGATTAATCTAAAAGTGGCCCAGTAGAAATAATACTGGGCCTAGAACTCCAGACTCAGTATCATACCTCTGACACTTATTGCCTGCATCACCTTGGTCAAGTTGCTGCTTACCTTTCCAGGCTTCAATTTCCTCATCTATAAAATGAAGGATTGTATTAAATGCCTTCTACAATTCCTTCCTGTGCTATATCTATGAGTCTGTGACTTTTCTCTGCCATCCAGGTCACTCAGTCTTTGGCAGGAATGATGGCATTTGAGTACCTACCTGTAATCCTTCTAAGTGGCTTTCAGGAAGTTGAAATGAACATCAAGATAGAAAATGATAATTTTGCAAAGAGCCTTGAAAACGCTTTTGACATTATCTTTAACCTTCGGGGCTTTGCAAATGATATGCTCTCAGATATGAACAAAAAGGATGAGAGGTAGAAAGGAGGGGTCTTGTGCCCAAGCCAGCATTTTCTGTTAGCCTAGAAATTGCCTTGCTAGCTCAACAGAACTCAGAAGGTAAGAGGATATTGAGGAGAAAAAGGAAATTTCTTTCTCAAATAAGGGTCATTTAGTGAGTCGTAATCTTATTAGGCCCAGAGAAGTTGAGTTTGAAGAGCATGTGTCTTCTTTTCTAAGGAAGAAAAATGATTAGGAAATGAGTGGGAGGAAGAAATTAATGGTAATAAGGACAGTTTACTCACATTACTGTCTGCTGACCTCAAAGCAAGGACTTGGCAAACAGTCATTTCACTCTGAGCTAGACTAAATTGATGCTTCTCCAAATAGCTAAGCTCATGGAAAAGATCACAAGATTTGGAATTGAAAAAGATGCTTAAGCACTGATATAAGCAATCAGGTTTTAATATTTAAAAAAATTGCAAACTGCATGCAATCAGATGAAAGAATACATCAAATCACCAATGATAGTAACACAAATGACCAGAAAATTGGCAAAGATGATAACAAATAATAATAGTTAATGCTGGAGGGAATATGGAAAAAAACAGGTCCGTAAATTAATTGTTAGCGAAGCTGTAGATTAATCCAGTTGCCTTGGAAAGAAAGACATGTGGAATGATGCTCTAAACAAATTTCAGTAGGTTACGTACACAAGACACAGTAGTCAATTATTATAGCAATCTACTGTTTGATAAGTCCAAAGACCCCAGTTTCTGTTATAAGAACTCACTATCTGACATAAAACTGCTGGGGAAACTGGAAAATAGTATGGCAGAAACTAGGCATAGACCAATATCTGATACCACATGCCAAGATAGTCAAAATGGGTGCACAATTTCGATATAAAGACTGATACTATGAACAAATTAGGGTAGAAAGGAATTATTTATCTGTTACTCTTATGGCAAATGGAGGGATTTTTGACCAAAAAGGAGATAGAGAACATTATGAAATGCAAAATGGATCATTTTAATTACATTAAATTGAAAAGGTTTTGCACAAATAAAGCCAATGCAACCAAGATTAGGAAGGAAGCAGAAAACTGGGAAAGAATTGTTACAAACAATATCTCTGATATAGGTTTCATTTCTAAAATATATAGAGAACTTAGTGAGCCAGAAACATATACAAAAATGTTGAGTAACATAAAAAACCAAAGATATTAATTTTTTAACTCACCTACTTTGCAGATGAGGAAACCAAGGTCCACAGAGGGAGATGAGTTGACCAAAGTAAATACATAGAGTAAGCAATCAACTAAATGGTAGAGTTGGGATTTTAACTCATATCATCTGACTCCACATACAACACTCATTGCACTGCACCACACTGACTCCTCACAAAGTAACACTAACCACTGAGAATCTTTCTTTTTTCCTATAAATTCATCGTGGTCACATTATTTCAATTACTTCAATCTGTGAAAAGTGGCCATATATAATAATGCACCTATCGTTGTGGCCTTCATAGAAGAGTCTAAGGATTCCCTAGAAGTTCCCTTGACGTTTTTTGTAATATGAGGTCTTTTCCTCTTAAAATTCCAAGTCTAAGTCTGGGACTGCAACATAGGGCCGGTTTGACTAAACTTTATCTCCAGAGTACAGGATTACATGTGGCATTAGAGCAGTGTATGGATTTGACACTAAGGAAATGTTGGATCCTTGATCCAGAGCTGGTCTGAACTCAAAGGTCTTCTAGTCCAATATAGGACCAAAGAGGTTTCCAAAATTTAAGTGACTGCCCAATGTCACAAAGGTAGTAAGTACAATTATTTGACTGTCCTTTGAACTCCTTAAACCTTCTGTCCCTGGAACCTGTAGAATTCAAATTTTTTGAGAAAAGGGACTATGTTTTGCCTTGGCTTATAACCGCAGCGACCTATATAGTATCTGGCATGTAGAAATTACTTACTAAATATTAGCTGATTTAATTTTTTTTGTAAAATTAAGGAACTTTTTGAAATGGGGAGAGTCATACATTATTTTATCAATTTGTAACAGATTTTTTTCTTCTTCTTAAATATATTCCTGGAGCATACCTATTGTCATAAAATAATAGCTTCCATTTGTCTGAGACAGTAAGTCACATCTCTAGCTGGAAGAATTTAGTTGAGGTATCTCACATCATCCCCATTGCTATTTGGTTAATTCCTGCTCTGTCTATTTGTAAAATTCAAAAATCCCCTAGTATTTACTGATAAGTTTATTATTTTATCTGATGTAGGCCTTCAGTTTTGCTATCAGATTTTTTTTTGCTGTGTAAATCTCTACCTTCCCCCTTTGCCTTCAGTAAAATCTATGATTTTAGGATAGCAGCTCTTTTTTTGTGGATTAGAATTGGAAATTGAGAAAATGACCATCAGTTGAGGAATGGCTAAAGAAGCTGTGGTATATAATCATGATGGAATATTATTGTGCTATAAGATATGAGAAACAGGATGGCTTCAGAAAAACCTGGAAAGATTTATATAAACTGATGCATAGTGAAGTGAGCAAAACCAGGGGAACATTGTACACAGTAACAGCATTATTGTACAATGAAGAATTATGAATGACTTCACTATTCTCATTAGTACAATGATCCAAGACAGCCCCAAAGGACTAATGATGAAACATGCTATTTGCCTCCAGAGAAAGAACTGATAATATATGAATACAGACTGAAGCATGCCATTTTTCTTTTTTTTCTTCCTTCTTTCCTTCCTTCCTTCCTTCCTTCCTTGCTTCCTTCCTTTTCTCTTTCTTTTCTTTTTCTTTATCTCTCTTTCTCTCTCTCTCTCCCTCCCTTCTTCCCTTCTTTCCTCCCTCCCTTCTTTCCTTCCTTCCTTCTTTGCTTCTTTCCTTTTCTCTACCTTTCTTTCCTTTCTTTCTCTCTCTTTCTCTCTCTCTCTTTCTTTCTTTCTCTCTCTCTCCCTCCCTCCCTCCTTTCCTCCCTTCCTCCCTCCCTCCCTCCCTTCCTTCCTCCCTTCCTTCTTACCTCCCTTCCTTCCTCCCTCCCTCCCTTCCTCCCTTCCTTCCTCCCTCCCTCCCTTCCTTCCTCCCTTTCAAATCAAAGTCTTGTACAAAATAACTAATATAGAAATGTTTTACATGAATGCTCGTGTAAAATAAGCTATATTGGATTGCTTACCATCTGAGGTAGTGAAGGGAGGAGGTAAAGATAGAATCTGGAACCGAATTTTTAAAAAATATTTTAAAATTGTTTTAATGTGAAATTGGTGAAAATATTGCATTAATATAATATATTATATGAAAAATATACAAGTCTAACCATTAAAAATTCCAATTATGTCCATCTTGACTTTTCCTATTTGTGCAAATGCGACTAGGGGCCCATTGGGTTTTGTGTACCATGGGACTGTGCTCTGAGCATATAATAAACTGGTTATTAAAATATACTTATGTGTTGATAAGTACAATTGACAGTAGAACCCATCAGTGAATCCATGAATATTTTTATGTCACTACATTCATTATTTCTAGAGCCTCAGCTTAAATAAGTAATAATACCCATGATAGTTGTCATCATCATCCTCACAATCATCGTTATCATCCTCCTCCTCCTCATCATCATCCATTTATATCAAACTTTAAGATTTCCTAAGTGTTTTGCGTATTATTTCATGTGATCCTTAAAACCTTTAAGTTAGGGGCTATTCTTATCCCCATTTCACAAACAATCAACCTGAAACTCAGAGAATAAATTTGCCCAGGATCGTAGCATCATTGGAGAAAGGATTCCAACCCAAGTATTTCTGGATTTAAGTCTAGCATTCTCTCTACTGTAACAAATGACAGATCTGCAAGGAGCCATCAGGATAAGGCAAAGAAGAAGAAAGTTCTGAAAGGGAGGAAAGATTCTTAAGTTGCCCCTTTGGAAAATGTAAATAAATGAGAACGTTGTCTTGGTAGTGGTAGTGAGGTGGTGGATTCTTGTCTCTTTGACGTGCAACTCTGATTTTGTGGCAGATGTGGTAAGAGGGCTCCTCCAGGCTGCACCAATCAGAACTCAGAGTCAGGGTCAGATGCATGAAAATTCCATTCCAGCAGCTAAAGATATTCTCAGGAAAATTGAAAGCTCATCATGAGGAAAATATTGAAAGCCTCTTTTCCTTCTTTCTCATCAGTGACCACCCTTGTGCAGAGCTTTACCACCTCATGCCTGGGCAGTTGGTTGGCCTCCTGGTTGGTCACCCTGCCTCAAGTCCATTCTCCATTCAACCATCAAAAGGATGTTCCTAATCCTTACGTCTGAGCACATCACCCCTCTAATAAACTCTAGTGGTTCCCCATTATGTTTAGGAGCAAATATAAAATATATGACTTTTAACAAGCCCTTTATGACTTGGCCCCTTCCTGCTTTTCCAGTCTGCAAACAGATCCTGGCCTTCTGACAGTTTTTCCCTGGCCTGCTTCATAATTCACCTTAAATCCTACCTTCTATGGGAGTCTTTTCCTGTTCCCCATCTCTTCACCTTTAGAACCTTCCTCTCTTGTATTAATAATGAATTAATGAATCAGGATCAAGGCTTTCCATCTTTTTTTCTTCCTCATCCAGAAATCAACCAATGCTGGAATTCTTTCCCAAGACCTATGCAGTCAGGATGGTTAAGATCTAATCAAAGACAGTAGAAGAAATTCTAAGTTTAGGTCAATGGGTGGATTCCTGCTCATTGTGTTTCCTCACACAGGCCTGGGAAAATGTGGATTCTCCATTTTGTCAGACAGGTGATGAGGAAATTGACAAGTCTCTTCTTATACCAAAATCTGAGAGCTCAATGTCACACATCTCAAGGCCCTCATTGGAATATGACCCACTTCTCATTATAATGTTTATTTTTTTCATTAATTGTTAACAAATCAGAGTTGATTGCCACCTTCAGGAACACCTATTCTTCAAAGAGTATATAAACTGTGAACCCAAAGCCAGGAAGGTCTTTGTCATTTGAGAGTGACCTCTTTTATTAATAAAATATTGGCATCATTAATCAAATGATTAATTACCCAGAAACTATGTCTCTCGAACTTTTTAAATGTTGTACCCGTCTAAGATTTCCTTACCTCTACTCTGTTTATGTTATGACTATTGTTCAGCTGTTTCAGTAATGTCTGATTCTTCATGGCCCCGTTTGGGTGTTTTTTGGTTTTTTGTTTGTTTTGACAAAAATGCCTGAGTGGTTTGCCATTTCCTCCTCCATCTCATTTTAGAAATAAGGAAGCTGAGGCAAACAGGGTTCAGTAACAGGGTCACACAGCTAGTAAATGTCTGAGACCATATTTAAACTCAGGAAGATGAGAGTTTTTGAGTTCAGGCCCAGTACTCTAACCACTATAGTGCCACCTAGCTTTGTATATATCTTATATTGACATAAGATATATATATATATATATATATAGTCATAAGAGTCTTCCTATTTTCTCCCACATTAGAATGTAAATTATTTGAGGGCAGGGAAACTGTTTTTGTTGTTGTTGTTGTTTTATTTTGTTTCACCGTTCTTTGTAAGTCTAACCCTTAGCACAGAGTTTGGCACATATCAAGTCCGTCTTTGACTACTTCTGGTGCCACCTGGGGGTGAGCTCAAATGCTCACCAAGCCATAGCCTGGATCTATTTTCAGAAAGAAATCCTTATCAGCATCTAATATCATCTTTTTCTCAGCATGGCCATAGCTGACTTCTATCTCAATGCAGCTGAAAGTTTTGTCTTTCTGAGCATGTAGAGACAGGAATTTTGGTCCTGAAATCCAAGCACAGAAAGTAATTTGGAGACTCCAGCTTCAATTACCCTGAACATCATCCCCTTTAATGATCACCCTGACAAATTCCACCCCTCCATTCCTTCTCTGCAGGACGTGAGGAGACAAGTTGAGGGGCGATTAGTTTTCTTCTGAAATCTAACATGTCCTCAAGCTGCAAAATGGCAGAATTAGTTTCAGGCCTACTTCCCCTTTGGTTCTTAGATCTGTTTTCTTCAAATTTCTAACTTTAGTTTGACTCTTCAGAGAACTAAGATGTTCCATAAAAAGGGGTTCATGGGGAATCCTTCCATGTCTTATTCCTTTTTTCTTTAAGGGTCCAAGAATCTCTTGATTTTCTATTTGTGGAAAACAAATTATCATTTGTCCAAGATTTGTTTGTTTGTTTGTTTTTACAGATGCAAGTTCCATGCAAAAGAAATTAAAGGACAGATACCAAAAACAATATTAGTTTTGTAGCAATCTCCTGATGCATAGAAAGGCTTACACACTACTATTAGAATGCTATGACATTAACTCCTTTGTTTTTCAAGGGGTCCAGAGGTTCTTCCCTTAGAAGATATATGAGCAGATTGGTTTAAGAAGCACTCAGAATATTCCCTCCTTCCCTTATGCAGCGATTCTCAACCTGTGGGTTATGTTCAATTTGTAACAATGAAAATACATCCTGCATATCAAATATTTACATTATGATTCATAACAGTAGCAAAATTACAGTTATTAAATAGCAATGAAAATAATTTTATGGTTGGGGGTCACCACAACATGAGGAGCTGTATTAAAGGGTCATGGCATGAGGAAGGTTGAGAACCACTGCCTTATAGAAATCTCTCTCTAGATGATTATAAAATTTGTGGTATATGAATGTAAAGGCAGGTTACTGTTCTATAAGAAATAATGGATATGAAGAATCCAGAAAAGCTTGAGAAGACTTAAAATGAACTGATAGGGAGTGAAGGAAGCAAGGGTAGATGAAGTCAGTTTCAATATAATTGGATAAACAGCTACTTTTTAGAGCTTATTGTATGCAGAAGAGAATAGTAAGCCCTTGGGTGGGAGTTGGGAAACTACAAAGTTTGGCAATGGAACAAGGTCATACAATGTATATATGCAAAGCCATAATATTTTTTTAAATTAAAATTAATTATTATTTTTTAAAGCTCAATCATATTCCCAAGGGCAGATGCCACTCCCACCACAGTGGATAGAGCACTGGTACTTGTATCAGTACTAAATACAAAGAATATTTGGATGACAGGTTCCTAGATCTAGAACTGAAAAAGCTTTTAGAAACTATCTAGCCCAGATGGGAAAACCTAACCTAAGAGAGCTTAAATGACTATTCCAAGTCTCACAGCTATTAAATATCAGAGGCAGGCCTTGCGCCAAGGTCTCACTGACTCCAAATCTGGCACTCTATCCACTAGACTGTACTGTATCAATATCCCTAACTTTGGTCTCTATGCCAAGGATTCAGTAGATAAGAGGAAAGTTGACTGGAGTTTGGAAGTCTTAGAATGGTTCTGTTTTGGTCTTCATTGTATTCAGAGTCTAGAACAGCTCCTAACACATAGCAGGGGCTTAATAAATAGGTTTTGATGGATTGATCAATTGATTTCATACAAAATAAATATTTGTTGGATGATTCATAAGGACATAGTTGATTTGGTTCCCTCATTCCTTGCTCAGACCCTAAGCTAGCACTGGTCTTCTCTTTGAGGAGGTCTTTGCTATTTGCTATTTTACTCTAAGTGAGTTTGTTTCAGCTTAGTGTCCTTGGAGGATATGACATGCTTAGGCAGTTAAAGGGAATCACAAAATGCTATATTGGACAAACAAGTCTTGGAAATAAGTAGGCACAAACTGGATGCTCGTTCTACCCCTGGCCTACTTCTTCCATTGGAAGTACTCTCTGATCTGAGGTCTCTTCTTCTAGCATAGTGGTTCTCAACCTGTGGATTATGTTCAATTTGTAACAATGAAAATACATCCTGCATATCAGGTATTTACATTATGATTCATAACAGTAGCAAAATGACAGTTATGAAGTAGCAATGAAAATAATTTTATGGTTGGGGGTCATCACAACATGAGGAACTGTATTAAAGGGTTGCAGCATTCGGTAGGCTGAGAACCACATAGCAGGCTGGTTCCCCCCAGAACCTTAGGGAGAAGACCCAGAAATCAAAGCCAATTTCATTCCTCTATTCCCTGAACTACTAACACATCTACAGGACTTTCTTTACTATGCCCTCAGAGTGAGTACCTTCTTCCTCCCTGATCTTCCTCCTTTGTTTTTCCTTTTTTCTTTTCTTCTAAACTCTCTGTTATGTCTTGTCTTCTATGAGAATCTAAGTTTCCCAGAGACTCTGCTCCTTTCTGTATTCTTAGCACCTTAGCATAGTGCCTGGTATTAGTAGAACTTGTTGATTGACCAACTAACTGAAGGTTAGTTGTATATTTTTTCCCCTAAAAATCCTAAATCAGCCTCTTTCCTTATAATTTCAGATCTGGTACAGAAAGTAAATGCATTCTACTGATAAAGTAATAGAAGTAAAATTCCTTGAGTGCAAAGAAAGCTCTCAGTTCTCCAGGAGACCACAGTGTCATCCTTTAATCAAGCAATCAATCAACATTCATTAAGCAACTACTATGTACTGGGCATAGTTCTAAGTGGTGAGGATAGAAAAAGAGGCAAAAGACAGTTCCTGACTCCTAGGCGTTTATATACAATGTTAGATTGACTGAATCAGCAGACATCTAGGTTTACTTCATAACTCTATGACCTTGGACAAGTGGTGTAACTACTCTAAGCTTCATTTTCTACATCTGCAAAATGAAGGAATTAGTGGATTAATGATTTCTTTCTTTTTATTTTTTGGAATTTTAATATTTTATTTTATTGGGGGGATAGGTGGTACAGTGGATAGAGCACTGGTACTTGTATCAGGATGACTTGAGCTCAAATCCAACTTCCAGCTCTTTGGAGCTGTCTGTTCCTGGTCAAGTCACTTAACTGTGTTTGGCTCCGTTTCCTCATATGTAAAATGAGCTGGAGAAGAAAATGGCAAACCACCACAGTATCTTTGACAATAAAACCCCAAATGGGGTCGTGAAGAGTTGGAAACAACTGAACAAATGAACAAATTTTCTTTCTTCCCAATTACATGTAAAATCATTTTAATCTTCATTTTTTTATACTTTTGAATGCCAAATTTGAGATTTATCCTCTGTCCCCTCCCCTTACCTTTGAGAAGGTAAGCAATTTATTAAAGGTTATATGCGTGCAGTCATGCAAAACATTTCCACATTCATCTAATGACTTCTAAGGATCTTCCCAGATTCAAATATATGAATTTATCATTGGACCTCGTCAGACCTCCCTTTCTGCCTCAGTAAAGAAAGGAATTAGGCCAGATGGTCTCTATGGTCACTTCTATCTTTATATCTATGTTCATAGACGATTCTGATTTTGTCTTTCTGAGCCTTAATGCCTCACCCTCCAAACTGAGGATGATGATGTCTGAAGTACCTAATTCCCTGGGCTGTTGTGAGGCCCAAAGGAGAAAATGCATGTCAGGTACTTTGCAAATCTTAGGGTTAGTTTATAAATATCACTTATTACTATTACCTCCGGATAAAAGCGTGGAAGGACTGTCTGTTCCTTGGCTTTAAAAAGACACCAAAATTTAAAAAGACACCAAAAGACACTTCTCAGTCTTTCTGTGCTGTGGCTTTCCTGGGTGCTGACTACAGAAAATATATTTCTCATCGAAGCATTGAATGGTTCATGTCCCCCCCCACAAAAAAAGATAATGGTAGAAACCTGAGGCCCAAAGAAGGCAAAATGGCTCAAGTTCACAGAATTAATGTCAGAACTGAGACTTTGACCATCCAGTCAATAATCGCTCACTAAGCATCCGCTGTTTTCCAGGTGCTGTGCCAAGTGCTGCAGAGTGAGTCAATCCCTGCATTCAGGAAGGGTACATTTTAGTATATGGATACAGTATACCTTGGGAACAGTTGACCAAGAAGGTAGAAGCTTTCTTCTAGGCACTCACAGGGACCGTAAGACAATATTCTGACTATCCTCTCCAAAAGCAATAGCACTATGGACTTGATTATTACTCTCCGATCCAGGTAGTTTCAGAAGGATGGAGAAAGTATACCCAGTGTTAGGGCCCATGGCAATGCTGAGTAGGTTCTGGTGTATTGTTAATGGATGAATGGTATGTGAAGCATGGTCTGGGGTCAATTAAAAGTAATGGAAAAGGTGAATTTTCACCTACACAATCTCCAATCAAAACAACTTAGATCTCCATGAAATCTAAAGTTTAATGCATTAACTCCTCTAGGGTAGGGGAAGGGCAGCTAGGGGGGCACCATAGTGCACAGAGCACCAGGTCTGGAATCAGAAAGCCTTCATCTTCCTGAGTTCTACTATGCCCTCAGATACTTAGTGATTGTGTGACCCTAGGCAAGTCACTTAACCATGTTGGTCAGATTTCTCATCAGTAAAATGACCTGGAGAAGGCAATGCAAAATCATTCCAGTATCTTTGACAAGAAAACCCTAAATGGGGTCATGAAGAGTTGGACATGACTAAAAACCACTGAACAAACAAACAAAAATGGATAAGACAGCCCAAGTCTTCCTCCTTGAGTTGCCCACTTTTTTTCCAAGTTGTTTGGTCTCCTTTTCTTGGTTTTGTATCCCAAATGCCAGTCAGTCAGTCATTAGATATGTGTTTCTGCTTACTCTGGGCCAGGCACCTTGCTAAGATCTGGAATATCAAGAATGTTTTGTCCATTTTTTCCCATTTTTTATCCAATTTCTGTCACGCATAGTCTGATGTGTTATCTCCTATCTCTGTGCTTTTGCATCAGCTGTCCTCTATGCCTGGAATGTCCTCCCTCTTCATCTATATTTCTTGGAATCCTTTGTTTTAGCTGAAACATTACCTTCTACTGGAGGCTTTTCCTGGTCCCTCCAGCTTCTAGTGTCTTCCCCCAAACATTATACATACAGACACACAAAAACACATATGTATTTATGTATAAATACACACACATATGTGTATGTGTGTGTTACGTACAAGTCATTTCGTATGTGTTGCATACTTATATATTTATGAAGTAAGGCCCTGTACTCACTATCCCAATGCAAAGCCATCTGCATCTCCTTCTTGGAGCTCCAGAGCTATCCCCTGAGACCTTGATGAGGGTATCTTTCTCTAAAGTTTTGGCATGAGCCCACATTCTGTTGCGTCCTCCACAATGTTACCCACCAGTAATTAGTCCCTTGGTGTCATTTAACTAATTAATATTGATTAGTTTGACAAAAAGGATATTAACTGCGGAGATGCAGCAAGAATAAAAGTTATAAAGCATTTGTTCCCAACACCTACAATTCCATCTTCCCCTATACTATGTGAGTTACTAGGGAGAAGGAGCTCATACACAGAGTGGTTTCTGCACAGCATTTGCCTCCCTAAGTTCACTTCCAAATTTGTAATCCTTCATTGATGAATCACAGTACCTCTCTAACATCTACCTTTGATGCATACTTGGAAAAAAACCCAAATCTCTCAGAATTTGGTTCCTCACTTTTGCCTTCTGGCAAATCCCAACCTGGACTCCAGCTCCCAGATTTCTGGTGGCTCATTCTCCTGACTTTTAAAAGCTCACAAAACTATAGCATCTCCAATAATTGTCATCTAAAAGTAGTTTAAAAAAATGATAAAACAGAGGTAGAAACAGCAACAGTGTCATACACTCATGGGCTACAAGGTGGCGGGCTAGGTGGGAAGATGAAGTACAAAGTACCTCACTCCAACAGAACTAGGCTAGACAGAGAAAGAGATAGACTTTTGCTTTAGTCAATTAGTGACTTTTGAATGCCCTAGTTTGGACTCAGAAGTCAATCAACAACCTATCTCTTTAACATAGAGTTAGCAGACTAGAAATAGTTACACAATATCTGTGGATGCACCTGATGAGGGATTAGGATCCTTCCATCACACATTATCATACCTTTACAAAAACAAAGTCCCCAGCCTTTCCACATAAGCTACCATGATGCATATGCTCTGAGGATGGAGTATTTCTGGCCAGGGACTGTTACACTTATATACATACATACCAATAACTAACAAGATAAGGGACTGGATCTTTTCTCTTACCCACAGGATTTCTCAAATCTCTTCAAAATAAATGCTATTTGTGAGAAGTAAAGCAATTGCAGCTAACTCCACAGTCTAACACCCCAGTAATCCCAATTATGTAATAACTCAGTGAACTAACAGAAGAGAAAGCTAATTTCGACTCCTTAATACAATCATTCAGCGTCACCTACCACATCAGTTCCAGGGCTCACTCAGGGCAATGCATTCCGATGCACAGGTTTGTGCTTTTGAAACTATTCAGCAATTCTGTTGTTACTGCTACTGTAGTTACCTGGCAGACAAGCCCTCCCTATCATTGTCCTCACTTTATTATTCTAAAGCATCAGGTTACAAAGCTCAAGTTTCCTTCCCACTCTACTCCCAATCTGTGTGTAGGATGCATAATACAGGAAAGCATGATTTTCTTGGGATAGAGGCATTCTTGATACAATGTAGCAGTGCTCTACCAGAGAACTAAGAAACTGAAAGAACTAGGGCAAGGAATGTCCATAGCACTGCATCAGGCCTGTAGGAAAGGGTAGTGGCCTACTTCTGAGGCCTATCCCCTCAGAAGTCTCTTTGGGGCAGAGACTGATGCCAATGACAAGAGAATTCCCCAAGTTTCCTATACTTGGGGAAGCTAAGACAAGTTTGAGGCCCAACCCTCCCCAAGTTTGGGTAAATTGGTGTCAAAGGAAAAAGAGTCTGAAAATGAATGATAAAATAATATAAAGGGAAAAGGCTGAACTTGTCAAAGATCTCAGAAAGAAGAAATCTCAGTGTAAAAACCTTGAACAGAAGCAGAAAATTCAACAGGGAGCATGTCAGTAACAGATCATTTAAACAAATTCAGATATCCAATAGTATGTTGGAACCAGCATAAACCAGCTCTGGAAAGAGCTGATTGTAAAATTTCCTGTGTGAGCATTTAGACCTTGGAAATTGACAAAAGTTAGAAATCATGGGGTTTTTTTATTGATTTGTTGGTTGTCTTTAGGTCTTTGGGTGCAACCTTTTGACTCAGTATAAGTTTTATGGAAAAAGAATCTGTTTATTATGGGAATTCCTTCTCTGATTTTTGGATTCAATCAAAGGACCACACCCAAAGACCTAGAAGGTCACATGCGACCTTGAGGCCAATGGTTTCCACCCCACTATTCCAGACTTAACAAAGTGGTAGAAAAACTGCTAATGATACATATTAAACTTTAAAATGTGTCATGTGAAATTGTTTTTCCCTGGAGAGTCAGTTATTAAATATTTACCAGCACACCCCTGCAAATATCTCTAAATAAATATAGTAAGAAAAAAAGGATAATGAATCAGCAGTACCTAAAGAGGCAGAGGACCTAGCATATTCTCAAGAAAGCATAGAATTACAGGGAGAATTTCCCCAAAAGGTTTGAGAGAGAAATAAGAATTGTGAAAGGAGAATTTATGGCTTGAATGGAAGAAATAATCAGCAAAATTGGAGGGAAAGAATTCATGGTGACAAATCTCACCAAAGAAATAAAAGAGAGAACAACTGTTTGGAAATAGAAATACACAGAAGAGAAGGGCGATGTATCAATAATGAGATATTCACAACACCCATGATGGTTATGAATATGTTGGTGTAGTTTTGGATCACAAAATATAGCAAACTCTCCACATGGAAGGCAGAACCAAGGTCTTTATTCAGAAACCATAACACTGAGTCCCAAAACCAG
>CM053594.1:33421356-33455588 GCA_028646575.1 Pseudocheirus occidentalis | reverse complement strand
AGAGCCCCGCCTGCTGCGCTGCCTGTAGCAACAGATGTGCTTTCTGTCTTGTGGAGAGTTTTGGAGGTTGAAAATCTGTTTAGCGTCCCATTTTATGAGTTTTTTAGCGTGTTTGTGTGGGAGCTATGGTGCTTTGCTGCTTCTACGCCGCCATCTTGGCTCCGCCCCCGGCCAATAATATTTTAATCATTGCTCCTGGATCTATTTTCCAGGACAGTGGTTTTTCCAATGAGATATTTCACATTGCCTTCTATTTTTCATTTGTTTGGATGTGTTTTATAGTATCTTGATTTCTCATAAAGTCATTAGCTTCCATTTGCTCCAATCTAATTTTGAAGGAATTATTCTCTTCAGTGACTTTTTGAAATTTCTTTTCCATCTGACCCATTCTGATTTTTAAGGCATTCTTCTCCTCAATGGCCTTTTGGATCTCTTTTGCCATTTGAGTTAGTCTATTTTAAAAGGTATTTCAGTCAGGCTGCTGACTCATTTTTCTTGATTTTTTTTTTGCATCGTTCTCATTTCTCTTCTCAGTTTTTCCTCTACTTCTTTTACTTGCTTTTCAAAATCCTTCTTGAGTTCCTCCACGGCCTTGAACCAATTCATATTTTTCTGGAGACTTTTGATGTAGGAGTTTTGACTTTGTTGTCTTCTTCCAGTTCTATGTTTTGATCCTCTTTATCCCCCCAAAATGATTCTA
The DNA here is from genome assembly GCA_028646575.1 of Pseudocheirus occidentalis. Taxonomy (NCBI): domain Eukaryota; kingdom Metazoa; phylum Chordata; class Mammalia; order Diprotodontia; family Pseudocheiridae; genus Pseudocheirus; species Pseudocheirus occidentalis. The sequence continues at coordinate 33,454,888 of CM053594.1, read as the reverse complement.
TACTTTGATAACACTTCCTCTGCTTTCTCATCTTGCCAGCCAGTTACATAACTTTTGAGCTCCTTGCCATGTCAAAACTCTGCTTCCAGAGTGGAGAGTGCTGTGTCACAAAATTCTGGGTTTTTTCATAGCTTTTTTCAGCCGTCTACCTCAGAACTGTGAGAAGAACTTTCTCTGTACAGCCTCAACAACCTCTGATACACCAGAGCTTGTCACCCCAGGACCACCACCCAAGACTGCAACCTAGATCCAAGCAGGGCAAAACAAGAGAATCCTGCTTCAGTGCCAGCAGAGAGATTCCTGCAAATGCCCTCTGGACAGTCACTTGGTTCCCCCATGATCTGTAGGCCTGGAGTTTAAAGCAGCAGTGGCAACAGTTGCAGCTACCATCCCCTCCATTGCCCCAGGGACAGGGGCCAGACCACATTCTTCTCTCACCCATGATCAAGTGGGTTCCCCACTGACCATTTACTATCCATTTGATGTTTTGGGGATGAGAAGTCTGGAAATCACCACAATTGCCAAAGATTCATGCTCCTGAAGTCTGTGCCAGCTGGTCAGGCCCACTGGTCTGGGCCCACACAGCTCATGTGGGACTGTGCTCAGCTCACAGCCCATTGTGATAGACAGACACTTCCTGTTGGACTGCCAGGTTGTCTTCAGTGGGAGATTTGTTTCTCTCTGTCACTTTGTGGGTTCTGTAGCTCTAAAATTTGTTAAGAGTCATAATTTATGGGGATTGGAGGTGACTTGAGAAGGAGCTGAAGCAAGTCCCTGCTTTTACTTCACCATCTTGGCTCTGCCCTTCAGATCTCCAAAATTCTTATCCAAATAACTATAAATAATGGCTCAAAACAAATTCTGGAGTGGCAGAATCCCTAAAAGGGTGAGGTAAAACAATTTTTCAGGCCAAGGCAACTTAGAAGGTTGACAAGCAAGGTATGTGGTACTGGGTTGGGAATGGAGGGCACTTCAACACAGGGTACACCAGCACAGTCTGGGGCCCAGCAAACCAACAACAGGTTTTGGAGGTAGTTTTTTTAAAGCTCTCAGCTTAACGATGACAAGATGTCAGACAAAAGATTATAGTGGTCCATTTGTAGTCACTGGGTACAGGAATCTTACATTGCCCAAGAAATAATCCAGGTTGAAATCCTGGGCTGTAATCCCAGGGCAAAGATGAGAACTAGAACACCAGAACTTAAGACCACAGGAAAACAACGACTTTGATCAGTTTCAGGATGAAGAAGAGTACGTGTAGTCACTCACAGACTAATAAAGTAGATCATACCGCCTTGGAAGACATGAATAATTACAGACCCCCAGAACCATCTCTAAGAGTAGCAGCAAGAAAGACCGAAAGCTTGGGACAGTGCTCCCTTTATCCAGGGAGCAGAGCCCCACATTTACATAGCATTAAATTCAACAAATAGACTTGAAAAAATAAGAAAATAACAAAAAAAGAAGTTATTGTGGTGATAAGGAAGATCAACGCATTAACTCAGAAGAAGACAACAAAGTCAAAACTGCTATATCAGAAGTCTCAAATAAAAAATGTGAATTGGTCTCAAGCCCCAAAATAATTCCTGGAAAAGCTGAAAAAAGGCTTTAAAAATAAAATAAAAGACATAGGGAAATATTGAGAAAACAAAAGAGATTAATGCAAGAAAAATAAGGAAACAAGAAACAACAGCTTGGTAAAGCACACACATAAAAAAAATACTAGGGAAAACAACACCTTAAAAACAGAATTGGTCAAATGGAAAAGAAGATAGAAAAACTCACTGAAGAAAATAATTCCTTAAAAATTAAAATTGGGCAAATGGAAGCTAATGAATTTCTTAGACATCAAGAAACAATAGAAAATCGAAAGAATAAAAAACATAGAACAACACATGAAATATCTCATTGCTAAAATAATTGACCTCAAAAATAGATCCAGGTTAGGTAATTTAAGAATTATTAAATTTCCTAAAATCCACGATAAAAAAGAGCCTGGATATCATCTATAGTTATATCAAAAATACTATAAATCACTATCGATTAAAGTGATGTATATTTTAAAAAATTTGGTTGGCTATTGTCTTTCATTCTTGAAGAGGACCAAAATGATATCACTCTGTTAGAGTCAAGTTCTACCAGGTCCAGCTGTGGCTGATCAGACCAATACAAGCTCAAAACACTCTAATACATGTTGCAACAAGCAGTTCAGGTGAACATTTGGGGAAGATTTTTATTAAATTTGTGCATCTAGTTTTCTTTTGAGCTACTTCAATTTTGCTTTGCTCATAGGGCACAGTAAAACACCATGTTGGGTGGTCCTGTACCAGCATCTCACATGTCATGTAATCAATTCCAAACTTCTTTGAGATGCCATACCATACCTTAGTTTGGTTAATGTGAAAGAAAAGAAAAATGAGATGGAAGATGGCAGAATAATCACAAAATCATATTTTAACCCATGATTCCAATCCCTTCTCCAAAACCTTCAGTGAGACCTACTGAAGGAAATGGCTCAACATTTTAATTTCTCCTCTTTTTATTCCTATTTGTTGTCCGAAACACAAAATCACAGGTTTATAGATTTATAAATGGAATCAATCTTTGAAGTTACCTTCCCCTTTTTACAGGGGAGGAAACTGAGGACTAGAGGAATTAAATGGCTTGCCCAAGGTTACAAGGGAAACAAGTAGCAGAAATAAGATTTTAACTCAAATCTTCACTTAGTTCCAGTTCCTATCATTCAGGGCTAACTAGTTCAACTCATATCTGATCCAAAATTCCAAGTTCAGCAGCTTCAAAAAAGTGATGTCATTCACCCTTTCTTTGAAGAAATCTCTTCAAGGGAATGCCACTGTCCTCTCACCTATATCATCTAGGAAGCCTGTTCCACTTTTGGGCGGTCCTAATTGTGTATATACATATATGATCATATTATTTATATACACCTATATATACACAAATATGTTTAGATGCTCATGTATGTATGAATATACATATATGTACATATATTCTTAAATCAAACCTAAATCTGCCTTTCTGCAACTTCCAACCATTGTTCCTACTTAAGCCCTTTGGGACCAAGAAGACATCTCTAGGTCCTCTGAGTTTCTATAACTCACTTCCAAGCCCATTCATTTGGCCCTTAGTATAAGATTATCAAACATTTCTATAGGCTTCACAAATTGCAATACACTTTAAATGTATTATCTTCTCTTAAATTTTCATCTATGCTTATTTGTAGACCATGAAACTCCCTTAAGGTGAAGACCTAATTTTATTAATTTCTGTATCCATCTTGGGGTCTATAATGGAATCTTCTGCATCATAAATAGTCCCTCAGTGATTAATAGATAAGTGAGTGAATGGGGGTGGCTAGATGGCACAGTGAATAGGGCAATGGCCTTGGAGTCAGGAGGACCTGATATCAAATCCGGCCTTAGACACTTAACACAAAAACTAGCCATGTGACCTTGGGCAAGTCACTTAACCCCACCTGCCCTCCAAAAAGCAAAAAAAATGAGTGAATGAATGAATAATGAAATGGAAACAGGGCATGAAGGACAAGGGATCAAGTTATAGGCCTAGATGATTCAGAGATTGGATTCCTTGAATCACATAAAATATATACTGGATCATAATTTGAAAGATGGGAGGTATGTCGGAGGTTTTGTAGTCCAAATTTCTGGTTTTTACAGATGAAGAAACTGAGTCCCAGAAAGGTTAAATGACTTATCCCATGTCCTACAGTTGCTAAGTAGCAGAGTCCTTTTACTCCAAACCCATTGTCCTTTCTAGTAGAGCTCATTGTTATAATGCGTGTGCTTTAGCTGTGTTGTTAAACAATGCAGAGAATCACTAGCTACTGTGTGCATTTTGTTGTTATTGAGCTGTTTTCAGTGATGTCTGATTCCTTGTGATCCCGTTTAAGGTTTTTATGGTGAAGATACTGGAGTGGTTTACCATTTCCTGTTCCAGTTTATTTTACATGTGAGAAAACTTAGACAAACAGGATTAAGTGACTCATCCAGGATCAACAGTCTAGTAAATATCTGATACTGGGTTTGAACTCAGGAAGACGAGTCTTCCTGACTCCAGGTCCAGTGCTCTAGCACTGTACCACCTAGCTGCTTCTGCTGCTGCGGCTGCTGTTGGTGCGTGCGTGTGTGCGTGTGTGCGTGTGTGTGTGTGTGTGTGTGTGTGTGTGTAAAACTTATAACTCATAATAAGTATTTGAGTGCTTCTGCTCATTGTAAGCCCTTGATAAATGTGTTCAGATACATAATGGGCAAGAATTTCAATTTGGATTAGAGAATCCACCATCACTCACCAATGCCAACTTGCTATGATTTGGTGAACACAACCAAAGAGTATATGTTCAAAAATGGCGCTGCTCCTTCCAGTGGGAGTGGGTGAGAAGGCAGGAACCGCAAAAAACTAGAATTTAAAGTTATATAATCAAATGTTAAAACAAACATACATATGTATATATATATATATGTACTTATAGATATATAATTATTACTATTAACCACATGCAACTGGGAAATAAGACACACAGGGAATGGGGTAGGGAGACCCTCCCTGCCCTACTAGAAATTTAGAGGGGCATTGGAGGAGGACATAAAAGAGAACAGATTGTGGGAGGGGCTTGACAGTGGGATCACTCTTTTGGGCTTGGGGGTAGGGGAAGAAGGGGAGAAAATTTGTAACTCAAAACCTTGTGGAAATGAATGATGTAATCAAGAAAATAAATTTAAATTAAATTTAAAAAAAAGAAGTCTAGGGCACAAAAGAGGCTAATAATCCCTATGCTAAAGGAAACAGGAGGTGCAGTGGATAGAACACTGAGTCTGGAGTCAGAAAGACCTGAGTTCAAATCTGGTCTCAGATATTTACTAGACCCATGACCTTAGGCAGATCATTTAACCTTTATCTGCTTCAGTTTCAATTATAAAGTGGAGATTATAATAGCCCCTACCTCTTCTGTCGTTGTGACGACCACATGATAGAATATTTGGAAAGCATTCAGTCTAACACATAGTTGGTGTTTAATAAATGTTTCTTCCCTTCCACTAATTGATAAAGTTAATTAGGGGAGATACGAGCTGAGTAACTTCAATCAAATCACTTCTCTTTGCTCTCAGTTCAGGATTGGGCTTGAAGGTCTCTAAGATTATATTCTGCTCTAAATCACCTATGACCTCTTTGCCATTGTGGCATGGGGGCTCTCACCTCCCAATAATGCTGTGGGCAGATGCTCAAGATCAGCCTGTTCCTGGCAAATGATTGTGATCTGCCAAACATGCCTGACAAAACTGCCTTGAGGTCTGGACTTGGAGCTTAGTATGGGCTGTTGAAGTGAAGGAGGTGGGGTGGGCAGGGGTTTTCAGGGTGAAAGCTGTCCAAAGAGGAAGGCAATTTGCCAGATCAAGCCCCAGCTGGCTCTGCCTCTCCTTAGGACCACAGGAGGAAATGCTTCAGGGGGTCCTGGAACTCAGTCAGTACAAACTCTTCATTCTGCAAAAGAGAACAATTAGCCACAGAATTCAAGTGATCTGCCCGAGGTCATCCAGGTCACAGAACCAGCAGGTCCTTTGACCCCACACTCAAGGCTCCTGCTAGTTCTTTTATGGATGGTCCTCCAAGTTCTTGGGCTGCAGCCACTTCAAGGTTTTTCTCAGACTCTTGGAATCCTTGGTTTGCTGGAATATTGAGCTCAAGGCCCACCAGAAGGGGGTGGGCCTTCAATTCATAGAAATGAATATCCTTTCCTGATTGCTCAGCTGTTAGTTCAGTCCCTCAAACTGACCTTTTATCTACTTTGCGTATATACCTGTATTTGTACATTAATGTCCCTGGCTTGACTTTAAGCTCCTTAAACACAGGGACTTTTCACCTTTGTCTTTTTGTTCTCAAGAGCAGCAAGGTGGTGCAGTGGATAGCCTGGTAGGCCTAAAATCCTTCTAAGTTCAAATCTCGCCTCAGGCACTTACTGCGTGACCCTGGTCAAGTCACTTAACCCTGTTTGCCTCAGTTTCCTCACCTGTAAAATGAGCTGGAGAAGGAAATGGCAAACCTTTCCAGTAGCTTTGTCAAGAAAATTCTAAATGATGTCACAAAGAACTGGACATGGCTAAACAATTTTTGCTCCCTAGCACCTGGCAGAGTCTTGCACATAGTAGGCATTTAATAAACAATTGATTGATAGATTGTTTTCCCTTACTGCCATCAGCTGAAATGTGGCTCTCAGGGATGAAGGGGTGTGATCCAGTGCCTAGAATGCTATATTTGAAGCAAGAGAGCCTAGGTTTCAAATCCAGTTCTGCCTTTTACAAGCTCTATGACTTGAGCAAATCACTGACCTTCTGTGGGCCCAGCTTCCTCTTTAAAATGGGGGGTGCACAGGCAAGGAACAATCATTTCTGAAAGCCTTACTATGCGCCAGGCACTGCCCAAGTGCTAGGTATACAAGCAAAGAGAAAGTTAATGGCTGCCCTCAAGAAGCTTAGTTTCTGATGCGGGAACTGAAAGGGGGCCATAAAATGGAGAATGAATGAGCTGAAGAAGGGTCATGGTGAGACTCCAGAGAGTCAGAAATAGAGCTGGGAGAAGAATGAAGCATGGCTAGTCTAAATCATCCCCAAAATGGAAGACTTTGAAAAAAAATTCCCCAACTGGAGAAGGGGCCCAGCTGTCAAAGAGGTGTTCCAGGGTGCAAAGTCAGCAGGGCCATGGAGTTAGAAGAACTAGAAGGGCAGCCAGGAGAGAAATGAACCATGAACTAAGGGATCTCCTTTCTGTTTCAAGTCTCCTGGGTCAGCTCAGGCTCCCCTTTCTTCCATCTAGTATGCCCAAGACAGGGGTTGGTTTAGACAACAAAATTTTTACTAGTACTTGAAGGAAAATACAGTAAAGTGATAACAATTTCTAGAATGAAGAATTAGAGTCACAAAGTTCAGAGATTTGAGACCTGAGTTAAAATGCCAGCTAAGGCATTTCTTCACTTGGTGAATCTGCAAATCACTTATGTTTGTTGAACCCTAGACTCCTTAGCAGCAAAATATAATCATAACTTATATATTGCAGAGAAGTTGTTGCTTTTATTGGTAATGTAAATTCCTCACCAGGAGCATTCTACATTGATGAAATCATAGGTTCAATCAAGATTGTAATATAATAATTATTATAATAATTACCATTGCTATTATTTCTCAACTTCATATGATTGCCTTGGAAAAAAATCAATTTTGTGGACCTTAAATACAATATAAATGTGATATTATTATTATTAGTAGGGGATAGTCTGAATTAAAATTTTACAGTGACTGCTAAAAAAAAATGGCACTTCATCAAATTCTGGCACCAAAGTTGATTCTTTCTTAATTCAGTTCAGCTCAACAAGTAGTTATTAAGGCACCTACCCAAACCAAAGCCCTGTACTAGTCACTGAGCATATAAAACAAACAATTCTAGATGATCCCTGGCCTCAAGGAGCTTTCAATATGCACACAGATAAGGAAACACAAAGTAATTTCAAATAAAGTGAAAACTGATCACAGGAGGAGACCAGGAAGGGCCTTGTGTAAGAAGCAGGCTGAGCTGTACTTGATATTCTAGGCCATAATAAAGACTCGGCCTTATGCCTAAAGTACAAGTAAGCATGAGACAGAAACAAAGTCAGCAACATCATTTTTTTTCTCCCTAAGTAATTTCTGTACAAGGTTTTTGCTTGTCCAATAAGGGTAAAATGCTCAGCTTGGGAAATAATGTTTGCAAGTCTTGGTTTTCAGGTCTTTTATCACCAGCTCAGTAACTTTCCTTCTCTTGGGTGATCTTTTACAGTCATTATACCCTTACCAGGCTGCTATATAAGTGGCAAAGCCAGCTGCTACCTGGAGTGGACTTCAGAGGGCTGGATTTATTTGCCTAAAAGATATGCTGATGAGAAGAGAAGACACTTGGCAATATTCAGTTTCTCTGTTGGGTAATTTTGTCTGGCAAAAGTCATCTCTTCTTTCATGTGGGTTTTGCGGCAGAAGTCTGGTGGGGCTAATGAAAGGAATCTGAGTATGAAGAATGAACTTAGCTATCCTGAGAACAGAGATGCTGCAGATAATTACTGGGTACTAGAACACCAAGATCAGGGGTGGTGGACCTATATAGGACCTTGAGGCCACATGTGACCCTGTAGGTCCTCAAGTGCAAATCTTTGACTGAGTCCAAATTCCACATAATAAAAGGATTTATTCTGTAACTCAGTCAAAAAACCACACCCAAGGACATAGAAGGCCATGTGTGACCTCAAGGCCATAGGTTCCCCACCCCTGATAAAGACCATAAGCATTAGACTGATTTGCAGATCCTGAGCTCCATCATAATGAGGACAGCCAAGACAAAAGGGAATGAAGTGCTTGGGCTTTGAGAAGCCTCTACCTGTTTTAAAGACTCAACCAATGGTGCCTTATATGGTGCCATTTGCAGGAGTATGTTGGAGCCAGTTCAAACTGACTTGGGAGAAGTGATTGTTAAATTTTAAGTAACAACATTTACACCTTGGAAATTGGCAAATACTAAAAAGCATGACTTGATTTCTTGTTTTATTGATTATCTAGACTTAAGAAAGTGATGGAGAAAATGTTAATGTAGATTGAATTTCAAAAAAGTTTTTTATGTATACATTTTTCCCCTTTGGTGGGAAGATTGTTAAATATTTATCAGCATGTCCGTGCATGTGAGGATCATCTGAATCAATGGTTGATGGTTAGCTTAAAGAAGACTTGTGTATGTTTGAGGGATATGATAGCTTTTTTTAGTGTCTGAGGGCTGGCATTAGAAAACTTTATATCATAGACTCATAGATTTAGAGATAGAAGGAACTTTCGAGGCCATTAGCATAATGGACTTATACCCAGGCCCAGAAAATTGAAGAGATTTGCCAAGGATGGAATAGAAAGAAGTACCAAAGCCAGAATTCAAATCCATATGACGAAAGTCCAAAAATATTTCTCTTTTCACTGCACCATATCTGTTTGACTTCAGAGGGCAAAATTTGGAAAATGCAAAAAGGCAAATATATGCTAGGCAATTAGATTTACTCCAAAGTGATTGACTATCTTGGGAATATTGTCAGTTTCCTGAGGTCTTCAATAGAAGGATTATTACTTGCCAAGTGTAACTGAGGAGAGATTGCTTTTCAGGTATGGTTTGGAGTGGAGGGCTTCTGAAGTCCCTCCCAGATGTGAGATCCTATGATCATGTCAAGACTCTTTCCTCTTCAGCCAAATCTAATATGCTGTCTCCTCACATAGTTTTACTCTAGCAAACTGAACAACTCTCTGCCACTCCCCCGCCCAAAACTGCCATTCTTTATTTACTTATCTCTGTTTTCTCATGCAGTTCCCTGTACCTGAAATGCACTGTCCTCTCTTACCCTGACCCTGCCTATTGAATTCTATCCATCTTTAAAACCTTAACTCACATGTCTTTGGTTGAAGGAAATGGAATTGTTCAGCCTGTGGAAGAGATGATTTGTTAATGTAGGTGAGTATTGCTGGCCACCTCCAAATATTTGGAAAGCTCACCAAATAGAAGGATCAGTATATCCTAACTAGGCTGAACTAAGTAAAATGTGCAAGTTGTGTAGAGACTATTTAGACTGTAGGTGAAAAAAAATACTTAGAGGAGATTACAAGGGTGGGGAACATGTGGCCTCAATATCATATGTCTCCCTAAAGGTCCTCAAGCATGGTGCTTTGGCTGAATCCCAGTTTGGATTCCATTCATCTAATACACCCAAGGAAATGTATTAAAGTATTTGAAGGTGTCTCATATGAAAATTTTGGCCTTCCCAGAAGACAGAATAAGGAACAATGAATAGAAGTTTAGATTTGAATTTAGATTTAAAGTCCAAAAGAAAAAACCAACAGAAAAAAACAAACAAAAAGCATTTTCCTAATAATTAGATCTATCCCTGATAGGAATGGACTGCTTGGCCCAATAAGGGGTTATTTCTCATTCTCCTTCATGTAATAAAAAGCTGGTTGGATGACCTTTTCGGGGTGTGTTGCTTTTTTTTTTCAGTAACACTTGAACGAAATGATCTCTGAGGTCACTTCTAACATGTAAATTCTATGGCCTTTGAGATAGAGAATGTATTTATTCCACTCTTCCTATCATCATCATCATTATTATTAATTTAACTTCTATACTTTATTAATATGATCAGTAGCTAGCATTTATACAGTGCTTTAAGGCTTGCAGAACACTTTACAAATATCTCTCTCCTCACAATAATGCTGAGAGGTAGATGCTATAATTATTCCCATTTATAGCAAGAATAATAATAATAAATATAATAAGAATAATTTATGTAGTACTTACTACATGCCAGGAATGCACTTTTATAATTATAATATCATTTGACCCTCTCAACAATCTTGGTGGTCAAGTGCTATTGTTGTCACCATTTTATAGATGGTGAGATTGAGGTGAACAGAGGTCATATGACTGCCCGGAGTTTCCCAATGAAGATATGTCTGAGACTGGATTCAAACTCATGTCTTTTTGACTCCAGACCAGTTGCACTGTGCACTATGGCCCCACCTCTCAATTTCAAACAGGTAGGAAAATTTTTAGGTCTTCTCATTCTCATATTCACATCAGGTTAAATTCTTTCTTTTTTTTTTCTGACAACAGTTTATTGTAGCCAAGACCTTGAGGTCATTGCTGGGGATGCTAAAAAAAAAAAAAAAAGGAAGCCATGGCGGCCATTAGACAAGTTTGCAACCAATCAGTAAGCAGTTGTCTCATCTATAAAAAGTAGGGTTGGGGTAGGTGGCCCAGTAGGACATTCCATATAGGATGTCACCCTACAAGACATTCTTGTTTCAGCTTTTCTGCACCTCGCCCCTAATCCAGTCTCCATCAAGCTCTGGTGTCCTGAACAATAAAAGAAACCTTTTAGCAAATCCACTTAGGGAACCCTAAATGTAATCAGAACTCCCAAGACTGATTCCCTAGTAGAGACAAGATGTAATAATCCCCAACAGTGTCTATGGTTTCAGGCCAAGAAGGGGTGAGTGCATCCATGGCCTTGAGCCTCACTGAACTAGGTTAGGGCAGATCTGAACAAAGTTTTATAGAATATGGAGACTGGGGGACAGCAATTACCTTGGCTATCTGATAAAACCTGCTGGGAAATATCAGCTACTTTGGGGGAAATCTTGATTTAGGAAAAAATAAAAAGGGGACTGACTAAATCCTTCCCCTGCTGGATCTAGCTAGCCAAGTTAGTAGGATTTCAATTTTGAAAAGAGTCCCAAGTAGCCTGACATCCTTACTTTATGTAGGAGGAAACTAAGTCTAGGAAGACATATACAAGGTCACACAACTAGTTAGTAGTAAAAGTAGGATTTGAACTTGAATCTTCTAACTTCCAAACAATATTAATGAAAACAATGATCATAGCTAGAATTCACGGAGCACCTTAAGACTTGCTGAAGACTTTGTCTATTTTATCTTATTCAATCTTCCCAAGAACCTGAGAGGTAGGTGTTATTATAATTCTCATTTTATCGATGAGGAAACTGAGGAATATGGAGGTTAAGTGACTTACTCGGGGTCACACAGCTAGTAAATGTCAGTGGCTGGATTTGAACTCAGGTTTTCTTGGCTCTAAGTATAGAAAGTATTCTACCTTGTTGCTGACAACAATCTTTCCAAAAATAATAAAAGCTAGTAGTTTCTTTATAAACATAATTTTTGCTAAAAGAAAAATGGCATCTCTTGCTTTTGTATTACATTTCACATTTATATTCAATCCCTAATACATATTTCCTCCTCCAAAGAGTCAATCCTCATAACAAAGAACTAGAAAGAAGAATAGAAAAAAAAAACTCAGTTCAGCAAAATTAGCCAGCACATAACTGGATATGATAGTTTATCCAATGTTCAATACTCATGGGTCTCCATCTCTACAAAGAAAGGAGGGAATACATTATATGAGCCAAGCTTGATCATTGTAATTACACAAGGGTCAGTTTGAAGAGGTTTTTTTTCACATGTTCTTTTCATTCACCTTGTTCTTACTATTTATGTGTTGCTATTTACTTTACTTTGCATCCATTCACTTAAATCTCCCCAATCTTTTTAATTCTTCATATTTATGATTTCTTATGGTGTCATTCTCTTGGTATTAAAATTCATTGATGCATCACAATTTTTTGAGTTATCTCCCAGGCAATGGTCATCTACTTTGTTTACTTTTGATTTTGTTTATTACAGATTAAATAATCAAACAAGCATTTATTAATCCACTTCTGTATAGCGGCATAACAGTAATGAGATTTGAAGTTCCTTTTGTACTGCTAAGCTAAGAGGTACTTAGCACCTAGTTCAGATTAAGCCTTGGTTAAAGAAACAGAAGGTATGAACTCTTGTCCCCTGTTGCTGATGTAACAGGAAAGGGCTGAATAGGGAGGGGTAATGCTGTAAATAAGGAAAAACCCAGAAAGGGAGAGTCATATCTTCTTGGAAAATGCCCCATGGAGGCAGAAGCTGCTGCTGCCAGGGAGGCTGAAGAGGAGCCAAGGAGGCTGAAGAGGTAACCCACCTCCCCTGCACTCCAGGCTGGAGAAAATGACTTTGTTTTTGAAAACTGGATGGAGTGATTTTGATTTTGGGAACCAGCTGAAACTTCTGCTGAGTCTGAGAGCCAGCCAGAGCTGAGGGCCAGCAAGAGATGCTGAGGAGTTGAGTATTTCCAAGGGCCAGATGGAGCTGCCAAAGACTGAGGAAGCATAACTCTGATGCTGGTACTTTTTATGAACCTGTTTCTGGTTTTGTTAAACCTTGTCTTCCCAGAAACAGACACTGTGAAGGATTTGAGATGGACTGGAGACTATGAGCTCCAATGTGGAACAAGCACTGCACAAAGAGCTGGACAAGGACCTGGGAGCTGTCTTCCTTTGAACCCAGGTGACAGTTTGGTGAATCCAGGTAGGAACTGGGACCATGGAAGTGTATTCAGGGAATCTGAGAAACCACCCCAAGTCAAGCTGAATGAAGACTTTATTTGGATACTGTGCACTGACTGAGAAATTGTAATTTACTGGTGACCTAGGGGTCGAGGGTTGGTATATTTTCTGATGAATGAGTAGTGAATGATGAAGGATGATTGAATGATTCATTGAATAAATGATTGTACTTAATGACTGATAACTGAATAAGTGACTGATTGAGTTAACTTAGTGTGCTGCAGGAGTAGAGAACTTTAACTATTGTACTTTGTGTTCCTTGAGGAGGCAAACCTCCTTAAGGATGATTGAATGATTGAGTTACTAAAAACTTGTGAAAACTTTGTGACCACTGTGGTGAAAACTGTGTGGCCATTTTCTGTGATAAATTTTTGTGAATTCTATATTTTGATTTTCTGTGGTAAGTTGCAACTTTGTGAATGCTGTACTTTGATTTACTATGAATGTTTTGCTTTGATTTGTTATGGAATAGAGTGTTTGCTATACTGTGTAACCAGAACCTTAAAAGCTATTCACAGAAGCATTCTTCAGAAAGCTGCTTGTGCTTGGCTTAAAAAGCAGGCATTGTGCTAAGAGCTGGGGTTACAAAGATAAAAGGGAAACAGTTCCTGTCCTCAAAGAGCTTACATTCTTACATTGGTGCCTTTCTGCCTTTTAGCCAATCCACTTAGGAAACTCTAAATCTAATCAGAACTTCTAAGACATTCCCCAGCAGAGACAAAATGTAATCATTCCCAGCAGTGTCTATGGTACAACAAATAACATGTACCCATATAAATATAAAATGACATAAAATCAATAATTTTGTGAGGGAGGGTACCAATAAAAAAGTGTCAATGTGAATGTTTTGGTGTCTATGGAACATTTCTTTCTATCTTTGACTACCATGGAGTATATAAGCCAAGCTACATAATCTCCAGGTCAAAACCTATGGACATTTTAATCAATTTTAGTATAATTCCAAATTGCTTTCCAGGATGATTGGACAGCTCATGATGAGAAGTTTTCTTGACTTAATGAAGGCTTTCTAAATGGTAGGCAGGGGGTGTTACTGAGTTGTTGGTTTGCTCAATAATTGCTTACATTTAAGGGGCTTTTATCTTCAAAGCACTTTTAAAATTTATTCTCTTACTTGATTATCTTAATATCCCTAAAGTGTGTGTATGTGTATGTATATGTGTATTGTATATGTATGTATGTGCATACATGTATATGTATATACATATATGTACAAAAACATGCACATACACATAAATATTCCCTCTATGTTCCCTATATACACACATACACTTATGCATACATGTGTGCATGTGTATGCATAACTATCTGTGTGTATTTATAATGAAGCACGCATGTATATGTATAGTAAGTGTTACTTGCAGATAGCTCTAGACTTGGTGTCAGGATAATAGTAGTAGCCATCAATTATATAAAGCTTCCAGGTTTACTAAGTGGTTTGTACATCTCATTTGATCCTCCTGCTAACTCTATGAGGTAGATCCCATCATTATTTCTGTTTTATAGATAAAGAGACTGAAGCAGAGAGTAGTTAGGCCACTTGCACAGGTGCACACAGCTAGCAAGTATCAGAGGCAAGATTTCTGTTTCACTCTTCCAGACTCCAAATCCAGCTCTGAAAGCATTGTGCCACTTAGGCACCTGGTTTGAATCCTGTCTCTGATGTTTATAACTTGTGCAAGTCCCTTGGATTATTTTGTTTCCTCAACTACAAAAACTACAAAAAGGAGATTGGAAAGGATGATTTACACAATCAAAGTGAAGTGAAAAGAACCACATTTCTAAAGAAAAACACCTTTGATCAATGTAATGACCAGCCATACTAGCAGCAAACTGATGATGAGTCATACATACAATCTACCTTCAGAGAGAAGTTATGGATTCAATGTGAAGACTAAGACTGATTCTTTTTACATGGCCATTGTGGGAATTTATTTTGTTTGACTGAAATATATGCTACAAGGCTTATAATGTTTATCTTCTTTTTTGCTCTATTGAGAAGCAGGAAAGGGTTGGAAGAATGGTGCTTTCAACAGAAATAAGGAAGTTTGAAGGACGAATAGATTTTAGAAAAAGATGAGTTCTGTTTTGAATATGTTGGATTTTAAATTCTAAGGACATCTCCCCCATCAGGCCAGGTGATAATGCTAGACACTAAATAGCTATGAATCATCTAATAGCACAATCTTAAAGAATCAAAATTACAGGTGACCCTACAGTCATTGGAAAGATGCATCATAGCTATAAGTGGGCAGCAACTTATGATCAATGATGACTTGCTCACAAGAACCGGAATAAAAGAATGAATCTAGGAAATGTACAGAAAGTTAGGCAGTAATGTATAGAATGTTAAAAAATATACCTTGAAGAAAGTCTTTCTACTTGTTAGAACCCTCCTTAGCACAAGAGAGATTATACTTGGTCTGCTTGACCTTCTTGGGAGGAAGATTTAGGAGCAAGGGGTCAAAGTTACCTAGGGACAGATTACAACTAGACAAAAGGAAGAATTTTCTAAAAACTGGAATTGTCCCAAATTGAAATTGATGGTCCCAAGAGAAAGTGGATTTCATCTCACTGGAAGTCTTTATGTGAAACTTGGGATGACGACTTGCTAGGGACGGAATAATTTTTTCACGTGCAGATTAGACCAAATGGTATCTGAGGTCCCTCCTAGCTCTGAAATTCTGTGATTTGGGGAATGATATAAACAAGAACCATATTGGGGTGTGGGTGGGGAGTGGCCAGGTGGCAATGAATTACAACCTGTACCACAGGGGGAACTATCCAAATGAATGAGATAACAGTCATGGATATATTCAGGAATGTGAGCTTGTTGGGGATAAGAAGTTTTTTATTTTCATAGCAGGTGTTGAGCAAATATTTCTTGAATGACTAGCTATGTAGAAAACAGTTCAGGACTAATCTCGCAGCTCCCTAGGGCTTGGTCTCAAAGCAGCAGCTATTACTTTTCCCCTCAGGGGTCTAAGGTTAAGTCTGAAGGGTTGTGGCTTTTAACACTATTGCTCATAAGCCCCCATCCAGAATACTATCTATTGATTATAAATCAGATTTGATTTACTTTTCGAAAGAGTATTTATGAATATAATGGGAGAACAGCTAATATGAAATATACTCCCCTCCCAAATATCAGGTTCAAAGTCTCCTATAGGTACACATGGGTCCATGGGAAAAGTGGGTTCAAACTAAGGCTACAATGGTGGTGAAGTGCCCTTATAAGCTTATATGCATGGTAAAGCAGTAACTTACATCTCCTACTTACTGTTCATCTTTTCTTAAGTCTTAGCCACTAGTCTTTTCAGGTGCAAATAGCTCAGGCTTCTTAAAGCTTTTCCCCTTTTCAGTAACTATCTTTCTGCATCCTTGATGGTTTTCAAGGTGTTCTTAGTGTGACTCTCCCTACTCCTGACTGTACTGGGTATTAAACATCCAGTCTCTGATAATATAGTTAATGGGACTGATGAATAGAGAGTAAGAGTATCACACTTTCTCTGAGTGAGTGCTTCTTACCTTCTTTGGTTCCCTCCTATATACATACTAAAAAAGGTGGGCTAGTAAATATTTAACAATCAGCTCTCTTTAAAAATGTAGACAGGACTCATTTTTAAATTTAATCTACATTATTAGCATTATCTCCACTTTTAAAAGTCTAGATAATAAAAAAAAATAAATCAAGCCATGATTTGTAACATTTTCAGATTTCCAAAGTGTAAATGCTCACTGAAAATTTAACAGTCATCTCTCCAGAGCCAGTTCCATTTTCCTCCAGTACACCATAGGGTCTGCTTCCTCAAGATACTCTGAAGCCTGGAAGTTCCCAAAGATTTCATTGCTTTACTATTGTATTGCAGAGCTTACAAAATTGGCATGGTGTGTCATCTTGCCTCCCAAAGTGTGACTGGATCTTTTCAACTGATAGTAAAATATTTCCTGTGTGACTTTCCTTTAATGATCAAAGAATTTCACTCTTCCCAAATTGATTTACAATTTGCTTGCACCTAGTCAACAACTTGGATTGACAGAGTGATTCAATTAAGATTTTGGGGCCTTCTGTGTTTATATTGATTAGAGCTGGTATAAAAGCACCCACAGCCACAAATGAAGGAATAGAAATGAATGAATGAATGACAAAAAGCTATTCTCATAGAATGTAAGTGGATTACTTGCCTGGAGTTCCATATTTGTTTATTAATTACATTTAATAAACACATTTATTAAATATTTCATATTCAAGGGAAAACTGAGGCTTAAGTAGTAGTCACAGACTTCTAAACACTTAGAAAAGTCTTAGATATCACCACATTCAATCCTGTTTCACAGATGAAGGAGCCGAGGTTCAGAGAGGGCAAGGAACCATTCTGGAGACACTCAGCTAATTAGTGGAATAACTGAGGACCCTACCTTTGTGCTTCTCTGTTAGGACCCAAATTACCCAAGTCTTATTCCTTGTCTGTGGGGGGCCATGACCAGTAATTATGATCTGTATCTTACCACTGGACCCAGATGGCTCCAGAAGAGAAAGTGAGGCTGGTGATATTGTATAGCCCTCCTTCATTTAAATCCAATTCACTTGCAAGTCATGACATCATCTTCCTGAGGTCATGGTCCTCTTTAAGAATGAAGGACAAACAACAACAACCTTGTCTGCTAGAGTCTTTGGGATTAAAGGTATCTGGATAGTGTCTTGGAATCTCTATTATTTGTATTGACCTTATTCTAGTAATATAAAGGCACTGCAGGAAAGTAGAGAGATAGGTGACTCTCCTTGGAGTCAAGTGCATTTGGATTCAACTACTGTTTCTGATAAGCACTAGCTGATAGACCATGGGAAAGTTTGTGGATACTGACCTAAGCAACTTTGTGTGACTCTAGTCCCAAAACTTGCCACACATTAGCTGTGTGACCTTAGGTAAGCCACTTTTCTCTGAGTTACAGCTCCCCAAATGTAGTGGAAGGAATTTCTCCATTGGATATCTTCCATGGCCATTAAATCACAGACCCAAACCAAAAAGAACAAGAAAAAAATAAATACTGGCTAAATGAATATAATGACGATGATAATGATGGCAACAATGACAGTGATGATGATGATGATGATGATGATGATGATGATGACTGATGATGATTGATGATGATGATGATGATGATGATGATGATGGTGGTGATGATGATGATGATGATGATGGTGATTATGATGATGATGATGATGATGATAACTTTTCCCACTAAAGTTCAGGTCTGCCCCCATCACCACCCTACTTAATAAACTCCACAGGATAAAATATAAAATACTCTGCTTAGCGCTTAAAGCTCTTCACAATCTTGTACCTTCTTACTTATCCTGTTTTTTTTTCCACACTTTACTTTTCTCTCCATAATCTCCAACCCAGCTATACCAGTCTACCTACTATTCCTCAAACATTATAGTCCATTTGCCAACTCCATGCCTTAGCCCTGGTTGTCTCTACATGACTGGGATGCTCTCCCTCCTTACCTCTTTGAGCTCCTTCAAACTCTTCTAGTATCTTTTTCACTTAAATTTTTTTTAGTGACATTAAGTTTTAAAATAGACAAAACAAAACAAGAACAAAAAGATTATGGTCAAATCTCATTTTTTTGCAAAAGACCTTTCCTGTCTTCCTCCCCCTCCCCAAAGTTCTAGTACCTTCCTTTATTATCTTCTATTTACACTATATATAATTTGTAAGTAAAGTTATTTACATGTTGTCTCTCCCATTGGAATGTAAACTCCTTGAGGGCAAGGGCTGTGTTTTTACCTTTCTTTGTATCTCAAGTACTTAGTGCATTGCCTGGCACAAAGGAAGTGCTTCATTTTCTGACCAATTAGGCATATGTTGGGCATGATATTAAGCCATATAGATACAAAGCAAAACCGAAACCAATCCCCATTCTCAAGGAACTTGACATTCCAATGGCGGAGGTGACATATGTAAGTACTGTAATTCTTTTTTTTTTTTTTGGAGGGGGGAAGGCAGGGCAATTGGGGTTAATTGACTTGCCCAAAGTCACATGGCTAGTAAGTGTTAAGTATCTGAGGCTGGATTTGAACTCAGGTCCTCCTGACTCTAGGGCTGGTGCTCTATCACTGTGCCACCTAGCCAGCCCCTACTGTAATTCTTTTAACCCTTTGCCCATCTTGAATGGAAAATTTCCAAAGGCAACTCCGTGGAGAAATGATACAGATAATATGATCACATCACATTCCACTCCTTTTTTTTTAAAGTAAGGGAATCTCTACCAATGGTTTTGCCAACAGCTTTGCTTCTGAAGAGCCTGGAAATCTCATTCTCGTTCATTGCAATTGCTATCTGGGGGACTTGAAAATTAGCTCCTGGCTGAACCATGTTGAATACGCAAACTTAACATGCAGGAAAACCTCTGAGATAGAGTTTCACCCACAGTTGTCTTCATCTGCTCAGTGACAAGTAGATCTGATTAAAATCTTTGTCCTCCAGAGAGCAATAGTATTTTCTGGAACCTCACTCCTCCTTGAGCCAACGGCTGCAATTTTGATTTATGACCCTATCTTCTGTGTGCTCGAGTTATAGTATTTTGCCACAAAGCTGACAACAGCCCATTGAGGGGCTTTTTAAAAATACATTTTCTTTTCTGCCCATTCGTTCTAAAAATGCCTACGTTATTTTACTGTGCGGCTCTTTTTGGCATTGAGATCTCAGTCTGCATACCCTGTTTATAGATCATTTTTATTTCTCTCTGTCCAGACAGTAGCCTGTGGTGGTAAAACTTCAGGACAGATGTTAAAGATAACTCTCCAGTAATGATGACGATGGTGATTGTCAGACAACCCAGTGTTTTAAGCTTTCTAATAAAGCTCTCTACGTTTATATTTCATTCAATCTTCCCAACAGCTTTGTGACGTAGGTGCTACCATTAAACCCACTATAGAGATGAAGAAACTCAGAGAATTTAATTGATACACCCAGGGTCACACAGCTAGAAAGCATCAGAGGCAGAATTTGAACTTGGGTCTTTCAGACTCTTTGAAGAACATTCTTCCATCTAGATACCCATATGCTATAATAATAATAATAATAATAATAATACTTTCAAATTTAACATCCTCAAAATTACAATAGTAGTAATATCCTCAAATAATAATAATAATAATAATACTTTCAATAATAATATCCTCAAAATTACAACAGTAATTATATAGTAGCAATAATGTCATTATGAAATAATATAGATAATATTTTATATTCATATGGTATTTTAAATTCAGCAAATATATGCAATTCAGATAATATATGTAAAATTATCTCAATTGATTCTCACAAGAATTCTAGGAGATAAGTATTAATATTATTTCCATCTTAAAAATGAGGAAACTGAGGCTGATCTCCTTGACCAGGGTCATACAATGATAATGTGTCTGAGGCAAGATTTGCACTCTGGTCTTTTCTCCACTCTGTTCCTATCTCCAGTTTCCATGTGAATAGATCCACCTCCTCTCCAAGCAGACCATTGGCTCCATTACATACAACATAAGTGGCTGTTTGTCATTTGTTCTTCAAGAGGACCATCACATCAGGAAGTTGAAACCATGACTTGCAAGTGAATTGGATTTAAGTGAGGGAGGGCTTGTGCCGTTATTTGGATGGGGGCATTAAAATCGGGTGGAATCAGGAAAAGGCTTCTTGAAAGAAGTCATACTTGAACTGAATCATGAAAGTGGTTAGGGAGAGCACTCCAGGCATGGGAGCCAACCTGTGCAGCAGCAGAGAAAATATAGGGTGCTGTGTGGGAGGAAGAGTAGTTTTGCCAGTTTTCTAGAGGGTAGCCTGTCTGTCCTGATTTTAGGAGGATCATGGAGAAACAGAGAAGTACTATAGAACTAGAAAACAGCAAAGTTTTCATTATTTTGTTTTTGGAGGGAGGAAGGCAAGACAATTGAGTTGTGACTTGCCCAAGGTCACACAGCTGGTAAGTGTCAAGTGTCTGAGGCCGGATTTGAACACAGGTCCTCCTGACTTCAGGGTGGTTCTCTATTCACTGAAGTTTCTACATCAGTTTTCATTTTTTAAGAAAGAGAAGAGAGTTTACACATTATATACCAGGGACAACTTGCATTCTTATTCATAGGTTTTAAGGCTTATAGAAAGAAGGTGTTGAAGAGTTCACCTGTCCAACCCCCTCTCTCTATGGGTGAGGAAACTGGTCAGTCCTACAGAGTTGCCTAAAGCAAGAAGACATTATTAGGCAACTTGCCTAAGGTTAGGGTGCTAACAGAATTAGACATGCAATTTGAGCCCGAGCCTTCCTGTCTCCAAGCCCGACATTCTAGCAATTACTCAATAATGCTTCTTTAGATTTTTCATCTATGAAGTAATTTAATGCAACCTATTCAGAAAGCCCCAAATGCATGACCGCAATGTGGCAAGATTGTCCTTATGTATTAGGAATTTTGTTCAGAAATTTCAGTCATGTACAACTTGTTGTGACTCCATTTGGGACTTCCTTGGCAAAGATATTAGAATGGTTTGCCATTTCCTTCTTTGTCCCATTTTACAGGTGAGTGAAACACCATGCACCAGCAGATTCCCAAAAGAATGCTACTGTTAACAGCTTTTAAGGTTCTGATTACACAGTATAGTGAGCACTCTGTTTATTCCATTACAAATCAAGGCAAACATTCATTATAAGTCACACTATAATATTCACAACATTACATCTTATCACAGAAAAATCACAATATAGTGTTCATAACAGCTTAACATTAGAATGGCCACACAGTTTGCACTACAGTGACCACAGTATTTAGAACAAAGCATTCAATAAATTCATGATAATGTTATCAATAATCATTGAATCAATTCACAGTACAATAATCAGTCTTCCACTTATGGGGCAAATCAATACACCAACTTTATCATTCAATCAATTCATAATCCAATAATCAATCTTTCACTCATGGGGCAATCATACATCAACTCAATCAGTAATTAAATACAATCATTAGAAAACCACACAAACCCTCCACCTCTAGATATCCAGCAAACCTCAATTTTGTCCAAGGGGAGGCTTTTTCTTCATCTTAACTCTGGGTGGTCTCTCTAATTCCCTGGATCCCCTTCCATGGTCCTGGCTTCCTCCTGAATCCACCAAACAGTCATCTGGATTCAGAAGCAGACAGCTCCCAGGTCCTCATCCAGTCCTCAGACGTAGACAGCTCCAAGGTCCTTGTTCAGTCCTCCAGGAAATCCCTGGTACACACTGAAGTTAACAGGGTCCAGCACATCTCAGACCCTTCTCCCCTTCTGTTGCCGGGAACTCAAGGAGCAGCCAGGCCACAAACCAACAAAGTCTTATCTCAGTCATGCTTCTTTAGTCCTCCAGCAGTTCAGCTGTCCCTAGGACCCAGAAGGAATATTGGCCTTCCAGGAAAGCCCTCTCAACCTTCCAGGTAGCCTTCACCAGGTTCTGGTCCCAGGAAAACTCCAACTCAGTTCTCAGTGAGCTTCCAGATGCTGGGAAACTAACTCTCTGTCTCTGTCTCTGTCTCTGTCTCTGTCTCTCTGTCTCTGTCTCTCTCTCTGTCTCTCTCTCTCTCTCTCTCTCTCTCTCTCTCTCTCTCAAGAAAACTCCAAATCACTTCTTCAGGCCATCAGCCCAGCTCCCAGATACTTAGACAATCCTGCTTCCTCCAACAGGAGCCAACAGGAGGAACATTCCAATTCTCTTTCTCTGTCTCTAGAATTCTTCTTATATACATACGCTGGCCTTCTGTCTTAGCCAATCCCCTTCTGTCACATAATCAGGGGAGTTCACACCCTCTCAACAGGGGACAGAGTCCATACCTTCCATGCAGCGCTCACACCTTCCATACTTAGCCCTAAGTTACTAAGGGCTAAGTATCTGCTAAATTGATTGCTGTTACAGTGAGGAAACTGCAGCAAACAGGGTGACTTGTCCAGGGTCACATAGCCAGTGAGTGTCTGAGATCAGATTTGAACTCAGGAAGATGAGTCTTCCAGACTCCAGGCCCAGCTCTCTATCCATGATACCACCTAGCTGCCCCTAACCAGAATAGTGACTGGCATTTTGATGCTTTCAAATTTGCCTCCATTATCTTATTTGAAGCTTATGCCATCTTAGGAAAGGAATATCTGCATCAATTTTTATTTCATAAAGGTGGTACAGTGGATAGAAAACTGGACCTAGAGTCAGGAGAATCTGGGTACAAATTCAACTTCCAACATATAAGACTTTGTGACTGGCTATGTGACCCTGGACAAGTCATTTAACTCTTCTTTACCTGTTTCCTCATCGGTAAATGAGGATAATAATACCACTTCCCATGGCTATTGTGAGGATTAGATGAGACAAGAATTATAAAATGCATAGGACACTGCCAAGCATACAGTAAGACCTCCATAAATCTTGCTGCTTAGTCATTTCAGTCACATCCAGTTCTCTGTGACCCCATTTGTTTTTCTCTTTGCAAAGATACTGGAGGGGTTTGCCGTTTCCTACTCCAGCTCATTTTACAGATAAGGAGACTGAGACAAGCTAATTTAAGTGACTTACCCAGGGTCACATAGCTAGTAAGTGTCTGAGACTGGATTTGAACTTAGGTCTTCCTGACTCCAGACCTGGTACTCTAATGGACCACCTAGCTTCACTTATATAAATGTTAGGTGGTGGTGGTGGTGGTAGTAGTAGTAGTAGCAGCAGCAGCAGCAGCAGCAGCAACACCAGTAGTAGTAGTAGTAGTAGGAGTAGTAGGAGTAGTAGTAGTAGGAGGAGGAGGAGGAGTAGCAGCAGCAGCAGCAACACCAGTAGTAGTATAGTAGTAGTAGTAGTATAGCAGTGGCAGTAGTAGTGGCAGTAGGAAGAAGAGGAGGAAGAAGAGGAGGAGGAAGAAGAGGAAGAAGAGGAGGAGGAGGCGGGGTAAAATGGAAATAATGGTAACTACCTCCCTGGGTCTTGTGAACATCAAATGAGAATATTTGTAAAGTGCTTTGAAAATCTTAAGTGCTGTATAAATGCCATTATCTACATTTAGTAGAAGAGGTAACTGAAGCTTAGAGAGGTTAAATGTTTACTCACAGTCCCATGAGTGTCAGAGCCAGGATTTGAACCTGTGTCTTCCTGACTCCCAGTTCAATACATACTAAAAACAAATGCCGCTGATTTGGAGGGGAGTGCTAGTACCTGGAAGAATCAGGAATCGTCTCTTAAAGGAGATGGTATTTGAGCTGAGGCTTGAAGGGTGATAGACATTCTGCCACTTGATGTCACCTCTCACACTTGTAACACACACAGATGGCTGCCTCTCAGTGCTTTGATGGACAACCTGTGTGTGATTCATTTGCATTTACCATCTTCACATGCCCAAACCACTGGCATCATGCACCATTAGGAAGGCTCATTTTCCATTTACTAAGCCTCTTGGTCATACAAAAGGCCCAATTGACTGGTCTAATAAAATTGAGACAGATGTGAATTGATTAACTCCAATCTTTGATTGCATTAGACACATTAGATTGCTGACTTTTTCAAGGCCTTTCTAACAGAAAAAGTCATTTTATCCCCCCTCCCCTCTCCCACCTTACCCCACCCCCTGCCAGGGGACACACCACAATAAGCTCATATAACAGAGAAGTACAGCTGTCCACTAATTAGCAAGCCTACGGTAGGCTAAGCATGACACCATCATTAACAGGTGCCAGCAGGAATCAATTGAACAATTGATAATTAAAAGCCAAGTGCCTCTGATCCTAAACCAAGAAGGTTTTTAATGAGGCCTAACTGGAAACAAGGACAAGGATAGAGCCAGGGCCCTGTTTCAATCCCAGAAAACGTTGGGCAGATAATAGAAGCTCCAAGGTCATTGTTCTGTTTCCTGCTGCCTTAACCAAAAATACCAAAATAACAAAAGTAGAATTTATGTTGATTTGAGTTCACAGAACTAGATTTAAACCCCAGATATGTCATTGTTGCCAGCGTGACCTTGGGTGAGTCAGTTCACTTCTGTGAATCTGTTTCTCAATCTGTAAAAATGAAAAGGGTGAATTAAACTTCTAAGATCTCTTTCAGCTCAAAAATCTGTTATCTGGTCATTCTGTGATTCTGTGATCAGTTTGTCTAATTAGTGGTTCTTCAGTAAATATCCTCACATTGCCAGGGTGCTAGGGTCTACTGGGTTACCACTACATGGTATCAGAGGCATGTCACTTGGGGACTGATACACCTAAGGCATCATGTCATTATCCATTGGGGTGCTCCCTGTAGGCAAATTTATGCCTTATGGTAGTAAATGAAATAGCACGATGGAAAAAAAACTATATAATTCAAACCCAGTTGCTGTTAACTTATTAACTCTATGATCATGAAGTTATTTAACTTCTAAATAACTCACTTTCCTTATCTGTAGTATGGGATTAAATAATACCGAAAGTGACTACCTCATAGGGTTGTAACGAGACTCAAATGAGATAAAGATACAAGTCTTATATCAATGTCAGTTATTATAATTTTAGATGCTAAATGGGATGCATTTTCAGACTCACTTAGACAATTTATACGAGAACTGCCTTTGTTTTAAACAAGCCCTCTAGAACTGATGAGGTAAAATTGATAGCAGAATCTGACCCTCTTCAGGGGAAATGATCACTCTGATAAAGTCATGCTGATCATTTGTGATTGCTTCTTCCTTTTCTAGATTTAAACCTTTTATCCTTTTAATTGTAACTTCAGGAAGGCTGCTTATCCACACTATTATAAACAATGTGATAGTGCCATTTGGGGATGGCCGCTCTAAGGGATG
Organism: Pseudocheirus occidentalis; assembly: GCA_028646575.1. Taxonomy (NCBI): domain Eukaryota; kingdom Metazoa; phylum Chordata; class Mammalia; order Diprotodontia; family Pseudocheiridae; genus Pseudocheirus; species Pseudocheirus occidentalis. The sequence continues at coordinate 33,429,004 of CM053594.1, read as the reverse complement.
GGAGAACACCGGATCATAGAGATAGAGCTTAAGAGACCTTTTTGAGGACATTCATCATTTTATAGATGAGGAAACTGAGGCCCAGGGAAGTTAAGGAAACTCATCAAGTTAATACATATAATAAATGGCATGATTGAGATTTGAACCCTTTACCATCTGATTCCAGAATCAGTGTCTTTGAGTTATCCCAATTACTTCTCTATGGAAAGGGTTTTAAATTACCTAGAGTACAGGAATGAATACAAAATGACTCCTGATTCTGTTTTTAAAAGATTTATTCTTGCCCCATGGGGAATAGTAGGTTTGTAGAACTCTTTAGTTAACACTGACCTGGGATTCGGGGCATCTTCATTCTAATCCCAGCTCTGCTGTTTCATAATTGTGTGGTCTTGTGTAAGCTAAGCCCCTCTGAACCTCATTTTCCTTATCTTTAAAATGGGGACAATGAGACCGGCCCTAAGTACCTCACGGGGATATTGGAAGGATCTAGTGGTGTAAGTGAAAGCTTCTTGTAAACTATAAAGTTTTCTATGAAATAAAATGCGCTGTTTAAATATAGATTTAGAGCTGGAAGAGACTTTAGAGCCATTGAATCCAGCTTCCTACTTTTGCATATTAAAAAACTAAGGTTCAGAGTGGTTATGACTTAACAATAATCACACTGATTTAAAATGCTTGGAACTCAGTGCTCTTTCTAATGAGAAAGAGGGGAAGAAGGAGGGAAGGAGGAAGACAGTAAAAGAGGATGAAATGGAGGGAGCAAAGAAGGAATGAAGAAAGGGAAGAAGGAAGAAAGGGAAGGAAGGAAGGAAGGAAGGAAGGAAGGAAGGAAGGGAGAGAGGGAGGGAAGAAGGAAGGAAGGGAGGGAGGGAGGAAGGGAGGGAGGAAGGAAGGAAGGAAGGGAGGGAGGGAAGATGGAAAGGAAAGAAGAAGAGAGGGGAGGTAGGGTGGTTGTCCTCATTTTAAAGGAAATATTCAACCCCATCCTTTCCCAACTTGAATTCATGCTGGCTGTTCATAGTGGTTTCCCATATGGGTCCATAATGCCAATTCTGTTTACTTTCAGTTTCCTAAGGTCTGAAGGGAAATGCATGTCTACATTCACCACTAGATCTACTGAGCACTTCACCTCTCTACTGCTGTGTTTCCCATTTACTCAAATTAGCCACAATAACACTGTGTGTTCTTGTGTATGTTTGTGTGTGTGTGTGTGTGTGTGAGAGAGAGAGAGAGAGAGAGAGAGAGAGAGAGAGAGAGAGAGAGAGAGAGAGAGAGAGAGAGAGAGAGAGAGAGAGAGAGAGAGAGAGAGAGAGAGAGAGAGAGAGAGAGAGAGAGGCTGTTGTGGAGCCAGCTCTTCCCAGTTCTCAGATATCAGCAAATGCTACAAATCAGCTGCCAATTTGTTGTTTTGTTGATTGTCTAGCCTTAAAAAGGTCTTGTTAAGATGTTAAAGATGTGGATCAAACATAGTTGTAAGTTGTACATTTTCAGAGAGCTGGTTGTTGAACATTTAGCAGTAAACCTCTGTCATTAACTCTTAAAATATGGGATATTTATGAATAAAGAAGGCAAAACCAAGCATAATCATAACCTATAATTTAATGAATAGAAAGTTAAATCAGGAGCCATCAAAACAAGATAGTCCATCCATAAACACACAAATGCACATAGGCTGGGAGGGTGGACAGAGAAGAGTGAGAAACTGAAGAAATATATTAGGGAGGCACATTAATAATGCTAACAAAACAAATCCAAAAGCTCCCACATGCTATGTGGATGGATGGGTGTTCATGATCTCTTTGAGGAGCACTCTATTCCATGTATCACCTACAGGGTAAGATTACTCTTCTACTGAGCTCCTCTTCTCTTGGTGAATAAAGACATTCCCCTGCCTCTCTTCTGACATTCTTGGTTGACTGAAGCAATCAGAAGTTCTTTTAGGTGAAACAATAATCTTAACTCAAGGATCTGAAGAACTTACCAGGTCTCCTCTTTTCGCTATGGGATTATGATATTTTTTTTCACTGAAAAGCAGTTTTGTTTAATCCTGGGACCTGTAAAGCTATTACCAAATTGTTATCTATAGGTTTTAAGGGGCTTTTCCTTTAAGCTCTCAAGCCATAGAGGGCAGCTAAAGACAAGTTAAGTCAACTAGCATTCATTAATGTAGTAAGTAGTGAGGTTAAATAGAAAGGAAAAAAAATAGACCCTGCCCTCAGGGAGCTTGTAGTCTAATGGACAAATGTTTGTGAACACACACATGTGTATACACATATGTGTGTACATACATGCATACATATATGTGGATATAAACATATGTTTATAGATAAACAACTGTAGAAATAAACTATAGCAAGATAATGATGATAATAAAAGCTACCATTTCTATAGGTACCAGGCATTTTGCTAAGTGCTTTACAATTATTATCTCATCTGATCCTCATAACAACTTTCAGAGGTAAGGGCTACTATTATTTTCATTTTAAGCATAAGGAAACTGGGGCAAACAGAGGTAAAGTGACTTGCCCAGGGTCCCACAGCCAGTAAAAGTCTGAGGCCAGATTTGAATACATGTCTTCCTAACTCCAAGCCCAGGGGTATATCCACTCTGTCACCTAACTGCCATGATCTCAGACAGAAGGTACTAAGATTAAGGAGGACTGGGAAAAGGTTTCTGGGAGAATGTGGGACAACAGAGGCATGTCTTTGGTAGGTTCTCAGGCAATAAGAAAACAAGGCAGGCCTTGCTAGCTAGCTCTTCATTCACTCCTGCTTTCAAGCAGAGGATTCACCTTCCCTCCAGTCAGCCCCTTCATACACCTGGGCTTTCTTCCAATCAGAACAGCTCCTTGCTTGAACAGAAGAACCTGTAGCCTTTCTCAGCTTCTGTCAGATTCTCAGTTTTTGTAGTCGTCTCCATACCATGTTCTGTCTTGTGATGCTTGGACTTTTCTAGCCATCTCTTGTTAGCCTTTTTTTTCTCTCTCCTGTACTCCATTTTTGGTTCTTGGTTTTTTCGTTTGTTTCTTTATATTGTTTTGTTTTTCATATCTACTCCTGATCTTCTGCTCTTTCTTCTAAACCTCAAATTAGATCCTCCCCCTAACAATGATACAATTCTCATTTAGGTTAAAAAACAAAGAAACCAACAATTCATGTTTCTGTCCACTGTGAGACAAGTAGTACCTATATCACAATCCTTTAGTGCCCAAGACATTCTTTGATTCAGAGTTTCCTAGCAATAAACGTCCAACTCCTGGGAAATAATGACCTATAGCCATTTTTAAAAAAGAACACTTTTGCCTCTGAGGGGCATGTTTTTACTCTGAATCTTTAAGAATATTCTGTATCTTTCCTCAAACACTTTCATTGAAGAGACATTTATTTTCCATTCTCACAGCATTACCTGTTTTTCTGTTCCCATGGGTCTTCATTTCATACAAAATGTCACTTTTCTGTCCTTTTCAGCAAATAAATTGTCTATTTAAGAAAAGGACAGCATTTTAATTTGCACCAGTGAGATCACACATTTAAACACAAAAGATGGTATCACCTGATACTTAAATAGTATCAGATAGTACAATATCATTTGATATTCAATATTATCTGATACATAACTACAGTTTTCAGAGAGAGTCCTTTGCACACATTACTTCATTTTAGCCTCATAGATATTATACCCATTTTAGAAATATAATAGCAGAATTGTATAGGAGATGGAATACTGAGTTTGAGATACAAAAACCTGAGTTTGAATGCTTCTTTGATACTAGCTATGGGACTAAATCCTCAGGCAACTCCCAAGGATTTATCTACTGTTTTATAGACATATTGTAGTTTGTCTTGGTGGAAGGAGTCCTTACATTGGAAGTTTTCTGTGTTGATTATTTTAGAGATCCATGGTGCCTTTATATATGGGGAAACTGAGGCTCAGAAGATTTCCCATGTTCATCTAGATAGTCTGTCCATTTTTTTACTATTTTACATTGAGGTGAAAATGTACCACAGCCCAAATACTGTAAAAGAAATCAGCTGAGTGTCATCAGCACATATAATATTCCTATCAGTAATCAGGGTCTTTGAAGGCTGGGATTTGAGTTAAGTTAAGGGAAAGTGATGTTAATAATGGAACTGAAAGTGTCAAGTTATCTCCTGCCCCCATGGGTGACGAGCTTGCCATCTGAGCCTCAAAGAATCTCATGAGCCTTCATCTGGGAGAAAGGTAGGAGTGAGGGGAGATCTAAAATTAATGAAGGAGCAGAAAGGATGAGCTTCTGAAGGTCTGGCTGCAGGAAGCATAAGAAGTGGCTGCCCAGTGCCAAGAGGTGAAAGGAGATGGTTGGAAAATTCTCTGTGACACCTGTCAGTGGCTGAGATCAGCAACCTTGGCAGTCATTCAGTACAAGCAAAATCGCCCTTGTCAGCCAGTGGGAAAGCCACATTGAGGAGCAGCACAGTGCCAATACTCCATCTGGGGAGGGGACAGACTTCCATAATAGGAAATGAATATCTCTATGTGATCTTGAGAGGGAGGATTCTGTCCTCAAGTTCTATGCCCAATGTCACTTAGTATCACTTCCCCATCTAGAAGCCCATTGTTATTGCTCAAGAGGGAGGGCAGTGTTAACCTGTTAACAAGTTAATTCTCAGGGTTTATTAAGCCCTTCCCTGACAGTGAAGGTCAGCCCTTCTGTCAAGCAAATACACGCTTTCCATGAGTGTTAGCTGATTTTACACACTGAAGTTTAAGCAATGGGACTCATTTCCTAATTCACCTGGTACTAGCTCCAGGCCCCATGTACAGCATCCCCAGTAAGGGGAAATCCAATGAGCTGGAAATGCAGGTAGTTTGATGGTTCAACAGATAGAGTACAAGACTTGGAGGCAGAAAGACCTGGGTTCCAATCCTCTCTCAGAAATCTATTAGGTAGAGGTGGCTAAGTGGTGCAGTGAATAGAGCACTGGCCCTGAAGTTAGGAGGACCCGAGTTCAAATTTGGCCTCAGACACTTAACACACACACACACACACACACACACACACACACACAAAAAACTAGCCATGTGACCTTGGGCAAGTCACTTAACCCCACTTGCCCTACATCCCCTTGGAAGAAAGAAAAAGGAAGGAAGGAAGGAAGGAAGAAAGAAAGAAAGAAAGAAAGAAAGAAAGAAAGAAAGAAAGAAAGAAAGAAAGAAAGAAAGAAAGAAAGAAAGAAAATTTGCATTTATTTGTAAAATGGGGGTGTTGGTGTTGGGGGGGTTAAGTCATTTCAGTCATGGCTAACTCTTCTTGACTTGAGGAAACTGAGGCTAACAAGGTTAAGTGACTTGCCCAGGGTTACACAGGTAATAAGTATCTGAGGCTGGATTTGAACTCACAGATGTCGATCTTCTTGATTCCAGGTCCAGAGTTCTAACTACTGTGCTATCTAGCCGCCCTTAGGGATACTTCATGCTTTTTTTGGGGGGGGGGAGGAGTTTATTGCAAAGTTGGAAGAGAGGCAAATTTGTAAAGCATTTTATTGGAAGAAAGAAAGAAAGGAGAAATGGAAGAAAGGGGAAAGAAAGGGAAGGACATTTGCTTAGCACCTGAATACATATACAAGTCCCTATGTTCAAAGAACTTACATAAAAAGAAGCCAATCGGAGGAGGTAGGGAGACAAAGGTACAGGGGTGGCAGTGGTTGATGTATGGAATCCAGCCTGGGGAGGAATAGAAACATGGCTAGCAAGGATGGAGGGTACATACCTCTAATGTGTGAATTCCAGAGCCAGAATCAACTGTTAGAATAAAGAGCTGGGGCAGGACATCCAGAGGACAACTGAGAGGAATGAGATAATGGATAACGTATGTTACTTTTTATATTGACGTCAAAGTGTATACACGTCAATCCTCCCCTCCCAGAGTATAACAGAAGCTTCTTGAGGTCCAGAAATTTTGTGTTTATACCTCTAGCACCAAAACCAATTTTGGCGCTTACTCAGAGCTTAATAAATGGTTAATGAATCAATATGACTGAAATGATAGCATATGGGAATCTAACAGAGTGCCGACCTCTCTGGAATGGGTCGATGACATGTCTCTCCTGTAGAGTATGTTTCCTCAAAAGAGCACTTCCATACAAAAAGAGTTGGTCAGGATAACTAAATTTTGTCTCCTTTCACTCATCTTTCATGTCCTGAGGGAAGATTTTTATAATTTAAAAGCAGGATTTCCATTCATTGGACATTTCCACTCATCGGATATCCCCACTGTCCCTCAGCCATTGGACTTACCACCCATGTCAAAAAATAAATCTTTATCCGAAGGCTGAGGCTAATAGCTCAGACTGGTGGATGGGGACCAAGAATGAAGACTGACATGTCACCTGTTCCGACCAGCCAGAGGCTCTTAAGATCTGGTGGCCTGAGGGCCTAGAATATCTCACCTTGATTAGGTAGAGAAGTTTCCCTAGCAAATTTATTTTCATAAACAGCTAATCACCTTGGCCTCAAAATAAACCAAAGGCCTTAACAAACCAAAGTTATTGATAGAAGTTACTCCCTAGTTTCTTTACTTTAAATCAGGGGTTTGCAAACTATGGCTGGAGGACCAAATCCAGGTCACCTGTTTTTGTATAGCCTGTGATCTAGGAATGGTATTTACATTTTTAAATATACCTTTATTTAAAAATGAAAAAAAAATTAAATTGCAGGCCATACAAAACAGTCAATAGGTTAGATCTGGCTTTCCTGCAAAACTATAGATTCTTTTTCTAAAACGTATTGTGGAAGAACTAGACAAATTGTACGAACTATACCTCATGGACACAAGCAAATTCTCTACAGACAGGTGAAAAAGATGAAAAAGGGAGTGGTAAAAGTAGTAGAGGTCAGAAAAGTTAAAAAAAAAAAGCTAGTATTTTTATAATGCCTGGCACTGTGCTAAGTGTTTTTACAAACATTATGTCATTTGGTCCTCACCACAACCTTGTGATATAGGTGCTATTATTATCCCAATTTTCAGGCAAGGAAACTGAGGTAGACAAATGAAGTGACTTAACCGGGTTTACACAGCTGGTAAGTATCTGAATCTGGATTTGAACACAGGTTTTCCTGACTCCAAGTTCAGTGCTCTATTTACATCACCACCAACCTTCATCAGCAGGACATTATCTTATTTCACCCTCACAAATACGTATATTCTGGCTACTATATTTGCTATTTATTTATTTGTTTACTGATGAATTTATTATATTTATTGATTTATTACATTTATCCTCATTACATTTATCCCACTAATGAAGAAACTGAACCTAGGAAAGGATAATTGATTTGCCCATGTTCGTATGACTAGTAAATGTCAGTTATGAGCAGAGTGATAACTGGGGTTAAATGAGAGGTGCTTGCTTCTAGGGCGGTAGAATTTGGATGAGGCTGGCATTTGTCTTCTGTTAGTGGGAGATCCTCCTGATGAGGTGTAGGCTCAATGAAGTGTAGGCTCTGAGACCCCTCCCCCCTGTTTGAGCTCTCCTTGATTCTTTGAGGTACAGACTCTGGGAAAGTAAACCTTCCCAGGGAAGACATTTGCCTGCGGTCATGAGCCTTGAGATGCGGCTCTGCCCAAGTCTTTAGCTCGCTTTGTTCCTATAGTTTCCCACCCTTGAA
>CM053594.1:33395833-33420856 GCA_028646575.1 Pseudocheirus occidentalis | reverse complement strand
TGAATTGATGAAACTGTGAACATTGTACTGAATCTAGATTTGTAATGGAATAAACAGAGTGTTCACTAATACTGTGTAATCCAAATCTTAAAAGCTCTTCACAGTAGCATTCTCTCAGGAATCTACTGCTGATTGGCTTTACAGTTGACACCTTTTTTGCCACTTGAGAATTACTTCTTAGAACATTGACAGGTGAAGTGACTTGTCCAGGGTCACATATAGCAAGTAAGTATCAAGGGCAGAATTTGAACTCAGGTCTTCCCAGATCTGATGTTAGTTTGCTAACTTCTCTTTTACACATAGTAGGTTCTTAATATTTTTTGCAGGAATGAATGAATGAGTGATTGAGTAAACCATTGAATGAGTGAGTGACAACCAATGGGTGAATAAATGAGTGACTGAATAAATGAATATTTGGGAGGGTGAATAAAAGATTGAGTAAATAAATGAGTGTATAAGTGAGTGAGATTAAAAGGAAGTATTAAGCAAGTGGGCAAAGGAGTGAGTGACTGAGTAAGTGAGGGAGTGAACTGGTGGGTGAGGAGGGCAAGTTCAACTAGAATACTATGTTTGAATGTCAAAGCTCTGTTCAGGGCTCATCCTCATCAAAGAAGGCTTTCTCACTCACTGAATGTCAGTCAGTCCATAATAAACACTATCAAAATGTCAGCTATTGATTGGGAAAAAACTTGAATAATAACTTGATGAGACTTTGTGACCACTTATGATCCCTACCTTCAGGGGGAGTGTGCGTGGCCAGACAGGCAACCTAGTAAAGGATTTGTTGATTCCCGTTGTGTTACTAAATGAGAAAATCGATGGAAAAGGCATCAGCACAATTAGTAAAGCCTTCATGAAGAAAACAAGATGTGAAAAATACCACTCTGTGAGCAGAGTCCATTTGGAAACAGCTGAAATGGTGAGTGGCTGATAAGGATGTTAGGGATGGACTCCTTTAAAATCCTGTGTGAGAAGCACTGTGGGTGACCGATTCACTTCCCTTCCACTCACATTAATTCAATTCAATAAAGTCCAGTTGAAAGAACTGGAGGTGTTTAATTGGGAGGGGAGAAGACTGAGGGGCTCTCAGAGTGGGCATGGTCAGTGTTTCAGAGCAGTTAAAGAATGAGATTTGTTTTATTTGGCCACAATAGGCAGATCTAGAAACAATGGGTTAAAGTGACTAAGAGGAAAATGTATACTTGATAGAAGGCAAAATTTCCTCAGCATTACAGCTGCCAATCATTAGAAGGATGAAACCTACTGAGGAATAAGCTGAGAAGAGGGATGATTCTGTCAATGAAGGAAAATTATAAGGAGGTAGATTTCAGGAGAACACCTGTCTGATAATGCCGTGTGTTGTCTTGCGGAGTAGTGAGCTTCCCATCCTTAGGAATGTCTAAAGAGGGGATGAATAACAATCTATCTGGAGTATTAGGGATGGAGGAGGGAAGAGAATCGTTTCCTGTGTTGCATTAAACGACCTTTGAGGTTCTTTCCAACTCTGAGATTCTAAATAGTGCTTTGTATACCATTGGTGCTTAATAAATACGCTAGAATTATGATTCTATACTTTTCCTCCTATCTAGAATGTGCTCTTACTTCCTCCCAATAGTATTCCTATCTTCTGCAAAGCACACTCAGGTGTTACTTCCTACCCAAGGTCTCACATTTCCTTATTCTCCAAGTTTTCATTGTTCTCTCCCTCCTAAAATTACTTTTATTACTTTCTCTGTACTTCTGACTTATTTGCTTTGGCAAGCATTCCCCTCCCCTCCCACCCAACATAAGCTCATTAAGGGCAGTAATGGTCTTAGAAGTGGAAGAAATAGAAGAGTCCAAAACTTCTTACTTAGTCCAAACTTCTTACTTTATTGATCACAAAACTGAGGCCTAAATGCCTTGACCCAGGTCACATGGCCACTAAATGTCAATATCAAATGGAATTTTATTATTTACATGTTCCTATGGCAAGATTCCCTCTTCAAGAACACAGGCTGTCACACAGGGAGAGGTGAGGACCTGGAAGGTGGATCTGGTCTGAGGCTGATATTGACTTTGCTTTTCCAATAATCTTGAAGTCTGATGTTAGCTTTACTATATATATATATATATATATATATATATACATATATACATATATATACATATGTATGTATATATATATATATATTTAATACGTATTAAAGAAATATCAAACAATAACTTTGAGTTCTCCCCCATGCCACTTTCTTTCTAGGACTCAAAACCCGATTTTTAAAAATAATAGTAATAAAAATAATGTAAATAATAGTAACAAAAATAATGTAAAAGATTTCCTTTTAAAAAAATCAGATGATTTTGCACATTTGTGCAAACACACTTGAAGTGTTTAAGTACATGCACTCATGTAAAACACACACACGTAGACACATACACACATCACATACCAGCTTCCCTATTCTAAAACACGAGGCACATCCCTTGCCCTAACCCTAGTCTTTGGGGACATTACTTATTCAGGAAGCACAGCAGTATTAAATGTGTCACTGTCCATCAGAATACACTTGTATCCTTTCTTTCCTCTCAGCTTCTGAAATGCCTAATATGATTAAGAGTTTGGTTGAAAAGATGTTTCCAAGCCTCCAGTCTGGATGAATCTTTCTGAATGTTAATTACCCCCACTTTTGACATATGCCCTTGAACTGAAGTGTTTTAATTTTTTTTAATCCCCATCATTATTGACAGATAGTAATTACTATGAAGAAGTAGGTGGCTGCTTTGTTTTGGACTACCATGAGGAGTGCAGAGAAAGCTTCTATATCTGTGGGCCCTTCAAACTTGGACCAGCCTTTGACACTCCAGATCCATAAATCCATATTGCTTAGGCACATGTACCTTCCCTAACTCTCCTTTTCTTTTAATTGATATCTTCCTCCACTGGAATGTAAACTCCTTGAGGGCAGATACTGTTTCTCTTTTTGCTTGTATTTATTCTCTGTGTTTAGCTCAGAATGTGGCTTCTTAAGAAGAGATTAATAAATTATCTATCTATCCATGTATGTATGCATCCATTTATCTATCTATCTATCTATCTATCTATCTATCTATCTATCTATCTATCCCTGTCCTCTCCAGTCTATCTCTATCCTCCTATCCATCCATATGTGGAACCATCAGTTATAGCAAATGGAGAAGTTTTGAATGCTGTGGACAAGTTCACTTACCTTGGTGCTGTGCTTTCCAGGGATGTACACATTTATAATGAGAATGGTACACCCATTGCCAGAGCTAGCCCAGGGTTTGAGAAACTCCAAAGGAAAGCATGGGAGAGAAAAGGTATTAAACTGGCTACCAAACTGAAGGTCTACATGGCCATTGTGCTGACATCATTGTTGTGTGTCTATGAGACCTGGACAGTCTACCAGCGTCATGTCAGGAAATAGAATCACTTCCATTTGAACTGTCTTAGGAAGATTCTGAACATCACCTGGCAGGATAAGGTAGCAGACAGTAAGCTCCTTTCTCAAACGAAACTGCCAAGCATTCAAAGTCTATTTCAACCCTGATGGACTGACCATGTTGTCCAAATGCAAAATGTATGCTTGCCATAAAAAGGCTATGTTGTAATGTAATGGAATACTATTGTGCTATAAGAAATGGGAAGGAGATAGACTTCATAATTACCTGGAGAGGCTTATACAAATTGATGCTAAGTGAGAAGAGCAGAACCAGGAAAAATTTGTACACAGCCACAGATATATCAGATGTGTGACAACCAGCCTTGATAAACTGGACTCTTCTCAGTAATGCACAGTTAAAAGACAGCTCTACAAGTCTCAGAATGGAAGGAGATATCTACACTCAGAGAAAGATCTAGAAAGACCAGAGTTTAAATAGAGACTGAAGCAACATATGCTATTGTTCGTTTCTATGTTTGTTTTTTTTCTTTTTTCCCCCATTATTTGCTCCATTGGTTACAACACTTCTATACAACCGGACTGTTGTACAATGTGAAAGTGTTTGCAGATCCCATACATGATTGTATGCCACAATGAGGGGGGTGTGGAGAAGGGAGGGGAGAAAATCTGAAACTCAAGTGATTCTGTAACTGAATCTTGTAAACTAAAAGTAAATAAACAAATCAATAAATTTAAAAAACAACAACAACAAAAAAGCCTATGTTACATAGAATTCACACAGGGCAAGTACTCACATGGTGGTCAGAAGAAGTGAGACAAGGACACTGTCAAGGTATCTCTGAAGAACTTTTATTTGTTTGTGCAACATGGGAGACACTGACACAGGACCACTCAGCATGGTGTGCCCTCATTAGAAAAGTTACTGTGCTCTATGAGTGAAGCAGAACTGAAACACCTCTAAGGAAACACAGCATGTTCAAATTTAGGGAATCCACCCCAAATGCTCACACCGACTATTTGTGCTGAACCTGTAGTAGAGCATTCCCAGTTCTTATTGGTCTGATCAACCACAGTTGGATATACTGAAACTTGACTCTTGAATAGTGATATTGCTTTGGTTCTCTTTGAAAATGAAGGACAACAATCTAATCCAGTGGTTCTCAATCTGTGGGTTATGTTCAATTTGTAACAATGAAAATACATCCTGCATATCAGATATTTACATTATGATTCATAATGGTAGCAAAATTACAGTTATGAAGTAGCAACGAAAATCATTTTATAGTTGGGGGTCACCACAACATGAGGAACTGTATTAAAGGGTTGCGGCATTAGGAAGGTTGAGAACCACTGAATTCTAACCAAATCCTTTTGTTCACAGCTAGGAGCACACAGTATCTTAATAACTATCAATTTTGTCATCTGTATAATGAAAGGTCCATATTAAATGACTTTTAAGATACCTTATGTGATCTTTTCCTATGTCAGAAACTACCTGATAGAAGAAGGAGAAAGCCCATTCTGGGCCCTCTGGGGATGGGAGACTGTTTCCTGCTATCCCTATCCCTACCCTGACAGCCTCAGTGCTATAGACAGGACCTTGGACCTTTGTCATGATCCTCTGAATAATTTTGTGAGGAAAGTTAATTATTTAAAACCTTTGGGAATGTTGGCATCAAGACCACCGTGTGGTTTTCTATTCTAGGTTTGTATACTTGCTCTACCTGTGAATTTAACTACATACTCCAGGGTCAGTTCCTGACTTCCAGTTCAATTCAGCCAGTCAATAAGTATTTATCAAGGCTTACTAAGGGCCTTGGCAGTTAGGTGGCAGCTAGCTGGCATAGTGGATAGAGTGCTGGGGCCTGAGTCAGAAAGACTCAGATTCCTGAATTAAAATCTAGCCTCAGGCATTTACTGTGAGAGCCTAGGCAAGTCACTTAACAACCCTGTTTGCCTCAGTTTCCTCATCTGTAAAATGAACAGAAGAAACTGAAAACCACTCTAGTATCTCTGTGAAGAGAACTCCAAATAAGGTCACTGAGAGTTGGGCACAAGTGAAAAGTGACTCAACAACCACAAACAAACAAAAAAATGGTTTTAAGGAGCGGCTAGGCAGTGCCCTGAATAGAGCTCTGGCCCTGGAGTCAGGAGGACCTGAGTTCAAATCCAGCCTCAGACACTTGACACACTAGCAGTATGACTTTGGACAAGTCACTTAACCCCAATTGCCCTCCAAAAAGAAAAAAAAAAGGAGGGGAAAAAATGGTTTTAAATCCCATCTCTGCTGCTTACTACCTGCATGACCTTAGGCCAGGTATTAGCTTCGGTTTTCTTAGCTATAACATGAGAGGGTTTGATTAGATTAACTCTAAGGTAGTTCCACCTCAAAACTCTGATACTAAAACTTTTAGCCTAGAGAGAATAATTGATTTGGCAAAGATAATGCAGAGAACTAGTGTCTTAGGAGCACGAGTCAGGTGTCCTCACTCTTCCTCTAGGGCACTTTTCAATCTTCTCCTAATAATTCTCTGGGGTAGCACATTCCCTTCTGCTGTTGTCTTCTTAATTTTTGCTTCCTTAATTACTGCCTCCTTTGAGTGTGTGTGTGTGTGTGTGTGTGTGTATGAAATAGACCCCCTCTTAATCCCCAAAACATTTTCTGTTGATATGTCTCTCTCAGTTTCCAAGGATTAGACTCACCTGATTCATACTCAGCTGCCACACGAGCTACTTCTGATGAATGCCACTCTCCTTCTTTGCTTTCTTTTGGGGACTGAATACAATTTCCCATATCCACTCCACCCCACTCCCTTAGCACTTCTTCTTGACATAAGGATACAACCTTCTAAAAGTTTCCTCCCTCCCTTCCTTCCTTCCTTCCTTCCTTCCTTCCTTCCTTCCTTCCTTCCTTCCTTCCTTCCTTCCTTCCTTCCCTCCTTTCTTTTTCCTTCCTTCCTTCCTTCCTTCCTTCCTTCCTTCCTTTCCTCCTTCCTTCCTCCCTCCCTTCCTTCCTTCCTTCCTTCTTTCCTTCGTTCCATGTGGAACAGACCCTTGACCAAAATAAATTAAATGACTCAGAGGTTTGTTCAGAGAAACAAAAAGAGATCTTTATTACCTCCTGCAGGAAGCAGGGAGTCATCACCACCAGAAACAGTCTGGTGAGAGAGTCCCAAAATACAGAATGTAAAGCTCGATTATATATCCAGAAGACCACCTCTCCCACTCTTTCACTGTCGATGTTCCCATTAATTAGGAACTTAGGCTCACAAGTCTGACCACAAGAATCTTGTCAGCAGTATCAATAAGGATGTAAAATCAGACAAAATATGTCATCAGTATCAACTTAGATATGAAAGCAGAAGATGAATGTCTGACCATATCAATATTGATATGAGAGCAGACAATATTTCATGAATAATGGGGATTTTAGGTCATAGTGACCTGCCCAGAGTTTTCTAACAAAAATTTCCGTTTTTATATTTGTACAGGTCAGATGATGGTCAGGGGAAACAAGTCTGGGACATCTGGGCCTGTGGTTGAATCTGAAGGGTCTGTACTTTCTCCTCCTACACATTAGCTTAACTTTGCAAAAACTTCAACTTACAACAAGGGAAGTAAGGCAAGGGTCCCAGGCTGCCTGCTCAGGCTGCTGTCTTTGGTAACTTGCTACGAATCTTTCTAGATTTTAGAATACTGCCTGAGAAGTTTCTACCTCACACATACATCTCGTTAATAGAAACCTAAGTCTGGGGTCCAGGCAATCTATTATTAAATCTTTTAGAAGTCATCACTTTTATCCCACTTCCTTCCTTCCTTCCTTCCTTCCTTCCTTCCTTCCTTCCTTCCTAACTTCCTCCTTTCTTTCTCTTTCTTTCCTTCTTTCTTTCTTTCTTTCTTTCTTTCTTTCTTTCTTTCTTTCTTTCTTTCTTTCTTTCTTTCTTTCTTTCTTTCTTTCTTCCTTCCTTCCTTCCTTCCTTTCTTTCTTTCTTTCTTTCTTTCTTTCTTTCTTTCTTTCTTTCTTTCTTTCTTTCTTTCTTTCTTTCTTTCTTTCTTTCTTTCTTTCTTTCTTTCTTTCTTTCTTTCCTTCTATAAAAAATTACTTCTTTGCAACTTCTACCCAGTACTCCTAGTTTTGCCCTATGGGGAAAAGTAAAGTAAATCCAATCCTTTTTCTTTGTTTTACAAGACCTTCACATCCTTGAAGAATACTCTGCCATAATTCTGCCCATCCGTAATACTCAAGATGTCTCTTCTCTAAGTTAAACATCCCAGTTTCTTCTATGATTTCTCATGTGGGATGAACTCTTAGACTCTTCAACATCTTTACTGGCCTTTTCTAATAAATATACTTCCTAATAAAACATCCCCTAAAGTGAAAACCAATCCTTTCCACGTGTTCTGACCAGGTCAGAGTATAATGGCATTTTCACCTCTATTACTTGAAGGGACTTGAAGAGAATTTAATACTATGTTACATCTTCTTTCAGAGATGGAAGCCAGATGATCAAAATACCTTTTTTTCAAGTTTTCAGCAACTCTGCCCCTTACACAGATAGTAAAGTTTTGAATAATCATTCTTTCTTGATGAGGAGAATTTTATGCAATGGACTTTGGGGTTCAGGGGAAGGAAGGAAGGAAGGAAGGAAGGAAGGAAGGAAGGAAAAAGGAAGGAAGAGGAAAAGGAAGGGAGAAAGGAACAGAGGGAGGAAGAATTGGTCATGTACTTTGTGCTAGGCACTTTGTGAAGTGGACCATCTCTACCCAAAATGCATTTACGTTTTAATGGGAGAAAACTGTCTACTAAAGAAAACTGAAAAGGATATACATGGGGCTAGTGGGGATGGGGTGAGCGGTGGACTTGAAGTTTAGAAAAAAATCAGGAACCCGACCAAGAGGAATGAAAGCAGACTCAGCTGGGCCACTCCACAAAAATGGAGGCTCCAGTAGGAATTCACCATTGGGGGCAGGGGGTGGGGGAGCTGCACATTAGTCTTGAGAAAGATTGAGTGGGCAATGTGAGTAATAGGCTATAATGGGCAAGGAGGCCCCAGGAACTGAAGGAAATTCCAGGATGAACCAGCATTAGAGGGGACATGGTTTTGAAGTCCAGAGAAAACCAGGAACTGGGCTAAGAGGGAGTTTCCTAGGACACTGACTCCACAATGTTGGTACAGACCAGTCTTGTCTTCTGTCTTTGTGTTTATGAATACCTTCCCAAAATGCTTTCTCTTTACAGACTAATGCTTTTTGAACCTCACTGAAGCCTTGGCATTCTATTAAAGTGAACAAGTGTATTGTTATTATACTTCTAAGTGGGTCAGTGGATAGAAAGTTGGACCTAAAGTCAAGAACATCTTAGTTCAAATCCAGTCTTGGACACTAACTAGCTGTGTCTTCCAAGGTAATTAATTTAGTCTTTCTGACTCAGTTTCTTCATCTGTAAATGATAATATCACTTATATCTCAGGATTGCTTCTTCTGACCCCTACATGAGAGCCCACCTTTTGTCTACATAACATAGTGTTTTAGACAAACATATGTTTGGCATTCATCAGAGTTGTACCCTTAACAGTAGAGTCTGAATGCTTGGCAGTTCAGCTAGAGAAACGACCTCAGTGTCCATTAACCCATCTTCTGGGTGATCTTCACAATCTTTATAAGACAATTCAAATATAAGTAATTAAATTTCCTTGCATGGCATTGGTATACTGTCCAGGTTTCACAGGCATATGACAATGAGGTCGACCCAATGGCTCTATAGACCTTCAGTTTGGTAGGAAGTCTAATACCTCTTCTTTCTCACACTTTCCTTTGGAGTCTCCCAAATACTAAGCTAGCTCTGGCAATGTCTGCATCAACCTCATCATCTATGTGTACATCCCTGGAAAGAATAATGCCAAGGTAAATAAAGTCATTCACAGTATCCAAAATTTTTCCATGTTCTGTAACCAACGTATCCACACATGGATGGTGTGGTATTTATTGTCTGTCAGAGAACCTTTATTTTCTTGATGTTAGTTGTTAGACCAAAATTAGCATGGGGCAGAGAATTGACCCATACTTTGTTGTATCTCAGCTTCAGAGGCTGTAACAAGTGCACAATCAACAGCAAACAAAAAAGTTGTGCACCAACTTTCCCTCCACTTTAGTCTTGGTTTGTAGCCTGAGTTAAATATTTTACCAGCAGCGCAGTCAGTGATCTTTGTGCTGTGTTCATCCTCATTGAAGGCATTCAAAAAACATTGCTGAAAACATCATGCTAAAAAGCATTGGAGCAAGCACACAGCCCTGCTTCACTCCAATAGTGACTGGGAAAGTTCAAGAGCATCATCTATTATCTAGAACTTAGGCAAGTATGACATCATGAAACTGATGTACAATGCTGATGAATGTCTCTGGACGACCAAATTTTGATTGCATATAATCATATATAATATACAATACCGCATATATAAAATTTTAATTTATGTAAAATGTATATTTATATCAAATATATTTACATGTATATAAATTGGTTTTCTATACATATATGTATACATAAACATGCACACATACATACATACATACATACATGTGTGTTTGTATGTAAAAGGAAGAAATCCATAACAGACCTGAGAGGAAAAGGTTGGTTTGATTCCTATCATCATTCATTCTGGGTTCCTCCTACCTCTAGTGATCTCGCTTAAACTTTGCACTTTGTTGGATCAAACATTTTCTCTTTTTCTCTTTTATAAAGATTCGTCCAATATTCACAATTCATTGTCTTGTTCATCATCATTATCTATTTTACCGTACAGCCTAATGACAGCTGTCCAGACTGGAGTTACTTCACAACCAAGTCACACAGATGATTGGGTGGACATCAAGCATTGAGAGAATGCTGTGAAGGCTGCTAGCTTCCTGCCAGACCTTTGGGGTTGCGTTGAATAGAAGCCAAGTCAAAAGGCAGGAGTCCAGCAGAAACACCACTGAGACTCATCCAACCTTCTGTTTTCTTCAAGGAGCTGACATCTTGTTTCTAATGGGCATGGAAGAGCACAGCCGAAATGTCATTAATTTACATAGGGGGACTTGCATGGACTATCATGGATGCCGTCCCCTGTTGTGTCGAAACTAGATATAGTTTGGAAAACTCTCTCACCAAACCTCTCTAGCTCATGTCCACAGTCAACAAAACATCGGGAACATTGATATTTGGCTTATTTTCCTCTAGACAAATGGGCCCTCAGGCCTTCTACAAGTACTTTATGATAGGGTAGCTACTGTGCTGGGCTCTCACCACAGGCTTCAAGGGCTAAGCCAGTTGGATTTTGATTAAATATTTTTCCAGTAGCTTGGCTGAGGCCACTAATGTTTCCTAAACCACCCTGTATAATACTAAGCTACTGGATCCTTATATCCAAAGGGGACATTCAGGGGCAGAGGGTACTCCCAATGTTTTGAGTACAAAGTTTGAGTCAGCTTCTAGGGTAAAGAGGTTTCTGGAGCATTGCAATATAGAAAAAATCCAAGAATTTGGCCTGCAGATGGATGAAGCCATAGCTGGCCTTAACAGTTCTATCAGGAAGATAATGTTGATATAAATTAGTATGTACAACACATGTAGGATGAAGATCAGACTTTTGATTTCCTTGATTCAGGGAACTTCAGGATGAGAGGACCCCTCTATCAATGCAAGTCAGTACTTTCTCTGCAATGTATTATCTTAGAGACTTTCCTAGAATCCTGACAGAGTCACACAGTCAGTATGGGTCACAGGCATGTGTCACCAATTCAAAAAGAGTATGAACTGGTGTGTGTGTGTGTGTGTGTGTGTGTGTGACATGTTTAGGAGGGAGAAGGGGGAAGGTGAGGTGCCAGAAGCTTGGGGAATTAGGAATGACCGCAAGTAAAAGGTAGAGCTGAGTTTGGCAGGAATTCAGGGATTATAAACTGTAGGAATGAGAAGAGAATGAGAGAAGCAAGGGAAATTCTTCTGTCCTGTGCAAAGACCTGAAGATTGAGATAGAATGTCAGAGGGACAGCCAGAAGGCCAGTTCAGCTAGTCCATGGGTTTCATGAAAGGTACTAAGATATAATAAGGTCTATCTTACCCCCCCTTTCAGAATCTGCACTTCTACCAAGGTTCAGCTCAGATGCCCCCTTTAAGGTGACCATTTCTTGATCTTCCCTGTCCTTAGTATCCTTTCATCCACGAATTATATTGCATTTACTTGACTGTGTATAATCTGTTGCCTTAGTAGAATCTGAGTTCTACAATGAAAGTTACCAGAGTCATGAATATAGGACAGGGAAAGAGATATGAATTTATCATTTTAATGATCTAAGGAAACTCCAGATGAGGAAGCAACCTTTACCAATGCAGGTTGGAAATACATAGTCTTTAAGAATGTCCTAGAACAATGAGACATTAAGTGACTTGTCCAGGATACCCCAGTCAGTATGTGTTCATGACTAGTAGTACTGGAACCTTGAACATAATAGGGACTTGAGAGAAATGATTATTGATAGCCCATGATTTTGAGAGATCCAGAGTTCTACTTTTTCTAAAGACCTCATTTCAAAGGTCATTCTCAGAAGATTGAACTAACTTTCTCCTCAATCTTGGTCAGACCCCACTTAGTCTTGGAAGGAATTTAATCTAAGGTGAATTCTTGCCCATTGTATTCCATTGGAGCAAGTTTGGGTGGAGGTAAATCCTTTAACTAGATTGTCCAATCCTGGGCTTGGTTTGGGTGTAGAGATCGTGTCTTTTGCCAAGAGTTGACAGGATGTTATTCTCTCACTATTTCAGTTCCTCATTGGAGTGAGCCCATTTCTCATTGTAATATTCATTCTCTCATTAATTTTTAACCAATTAGAGTTGACCACCACCTTTGGAACCCCCATTTTTCTTTCTTTTCTTCGCTCCACTTAACAGTATTTTTTCCCAATTACATGCAAAGATAATTTTCAACATTCACTTTTACAAGATTTTGAGTTCCACATTTTTTTTATCCCTCCCTCCCCACCCCCACCTTTCAAGAAGGCAAGCAATATGACATAGGCTCTACATGTACAATCATATTAAACATATTTCCACATTAGTCATGCTGTGAAAGAAGTATGAGGCCAAAAGGAAAAAACCATGAGAAAGAAAAAAAGAGAGAAAATAGTATGGTTCAATATGCATTGACTCTGCAGTTCTTTCTCTGGATGTAGACAATATTTTCTATCATGAGTCCCTTGGAATTGTTTCAGATGACTGAATTTGTGAGAAGAGCAAAGTCTATCAAATTTGGTCATCATTCAGTGTTGCTGTTACTGTATACAAAGTTCTCCTGGTGCTGCTCACTTCACTCAGCAACAGTTCGTGTAAGGCTTTCCAGGAACACCCACTTTTCCAAGGGCATATAAACTGTAAGCCCACCACTATGAGGGTCATGGCATTCAAGAGTGTCACTGAGCTCTTTTTTAGTAATAAAATGCCAGCATTGTTAACAAAATGACTAATTATCCAGAAAGTATATCTTTGAGCTTTTAAATTCATAATCTTAATGATTTCACACTGACTCAAGTTGTCAAATGCCCTGGATTTTGTAGGAAAGTTCCAGGCTTATTTTATATGATCACAGAAGCAAGGCATAGGTAAGTCCTTAAACTATTAAATATAATCTGTAATTGTAATTAATATTATTAATCACAACAATAGAGCAATTCACAGAATTTCAGTATAGATATTGGCTAAAAATTCTTTGTTGCTGTGGGTATCAATATTTCATTGGTCTTTAGTCACAATATCCATGTGAACATACTACACCCAAGGTGTCTATGGATGGTTGTTATTATTTGTTCTTCATTCTCAAAGAGGACCATGGCATCAGGAAGGTGATGTCATGACTTTCAAGTGAATTGGATTTAAGTGAGGGAGGATTGTGCACAGTCACCAGCCTCACTCTCTTCTCCAGAACCACCTGGGTCCAGTGGTGAAGGAGGAGAAATGGAGATGGCCCTTGAGTAGATAGGATAAAATCAAGAAAGAAGAAAAGAAAAGACAGGGAAGGAAGAAAGGGAGGCAGGAAGGAAGGAAGGAAGAAAGAAAGGAAGGAAGGAAGGAAGGAAGGAAGGAAGGAAGGAAGGAAGGAAGGAAGGAAGGAGGGAGAGAAGAAAGGGAGGCAAGCAAGAAGGAAGGAAAGAAGGAAGGAAGGAAGGCAGGAAGGCAGGAAGGCAGGAAGGCAGGAAGGAAGGAAGGAAGGAAGGAAGGAAGGAAGGAAGGAAGGAAGGAAAGAAAGAAGGAAGGAAGGCAGAAAGGCAGGAAGGCAGGAAGGAAGGAAGGAAGGAAGGAAAGAAAGAAGGAAGGAAGGAAGGAAAGAAGGAAGGAAGGAAGGAAGGAAGGAAGGAAGGAAGAAGAGAGAAAAAAGAAAAGAAGGAAGAGAGGAGAGAGCGAGACACCGAGAGAGAGACAGAGAAAGACAAGAGACAGAAAAACAGAGACAGAGAGACAGAGACAGAGACAGAGACAGAGAGAAGAAATCATTTAATTTCCTACAGACCCTCTCCTTGGACCAGTGGAATCTTTCCGGTTTGCTGGTGAGAAGGGACAAGTGTTGAAAATATGCAAGAAACCAGCCAAATGTGCTATTGTGTTTCAATCAGTCTAGTGCCCACAACTGGAAAGATTAAAGTGTTACTGTCTTAGCAGATGGGAAAGTGTTTATTTCTCAGCCTAAGCCGGGGCAAGGGCTCCAGGCAGCCTTTTGTTTTTAGAAAGAGATTATCATTTTCAAAAGGAGCCTGGCAAATTTAATTACAGACTTTGTAGTCCCCTTTTCTTAAGGAGAAGATATTATTCTATATACAGGCTGCATTAGGGGGGAATGTTTCTTTTAGATGGAGAATTAAAGGCGGATTTTAAAATGCAAATTTGCTTTACATGAGCACCCACTAAATCAATTGTCAATTGTCTGTCCCAGAAGAGGGGACTAGAAGCATAGAAATACAGACTCTCAGAGCTGGCAGGGACCTCAGAGACCATCGGATCCAACCCCTTAAATGTCAGTTAAGGCACTGAGAAACTTCCAGTCACGGCAGCTTCAGGGCTTTCTCCTCCTTTTTTCTCTCTCTGTGCGTGTTAGACCCTTGGCTACAGAATCTCAAGTCCACAATAAGCAATTAAGCTCAGTTCACAATCTACTCCAGGCTCTGTGGTAGCAGGATCCAGGAATCCAGAGACTGAGGAAGTTATATTCTGCAGGAGGGGGAGGAGGGATGAAACAAGGACCCAGAAAGGCATAGAGACTTGGCTTGCCACGTCATTGAAATAAGGAACTTTGAAATGAGCAAATCCCCTCTGCCAATGCAGTTGAATACCTTCTTAGAGTTGCTTAGATTAGCAGGCTGAGTTGCTTGGATAGTGTGTGTCAAATATAACTAGAACCTGGGCTTTCCTCTCTTGCTTGCACCTACTGCTACAAATTACCTAGTGACCTTCACTTTTCTGGGTCTCAGTTTTCTTATCTATAAAATGAAAGAATAAAAACAGATACCCCCCCCCCCCCACTCTAGGTCTTACCACTCAGTGAGTTCATGTGTTGAGCAAAACTGCACCACAAACATAGTTCAGAACAGACTACATAATTTTGGCAAATAATTGAAATCAAACATAGGTGATGAGAGGCAGTTTGGAATGGTACATAGGGTCCTGAATTTGGGGTTGGAAAGACCTGGATTCAAATCCCATACCTGATAGCTGTGTGACTTTAGGGAAGTCATTTAATGTCTCTGTGTCTCAGTGTCTTCATCTGTAAAATGTGCTTTAGTGGTGAAGGCATTGGTCCTGAGTTCAAGATTGGCCTAGATACAAATTTTGCCTCTGATACTTACTAGCTATGTGGACATATCAAGTCATTTAAATTGCCTGAACCTTAGTTACTGATCTGATAAACATTAGCATTTACTGAATCAGGGCTATTATCTCATAAAATGGATTCAATCAATGAGCATTCATTAAGTACCAGCTAAGCACCAGGAACTGTGTTAGACATGGGGTTATAAGTACAAAGAATGAAACATTTTATAGGAATGAAACAACTCTTATTCTAAACGGATAACAAGATATACAACATGCACTTGCATACATGTACACATACACACATATGGATCTATCTGTATCCATATCTACCTCTATATCTCTATCATCTATCTATCATCTCAGTCATCTATTTATCTGCATGTATCTATTATCTGTCTATTTATCTATGCTCTACCTATCTACCTATCTATCTCTTTATCTATCTATTTCTTGTTCTCCCCCCCACTTGCTTTAAGGTATTCTTCTTGGATTAGGAGTGTGCAATAGACATTCTATATATCCCTATCTTTATCTCTATCTCTATCTCTATTTCTATCTCTGTCTCTGTCTCCATCCGTGCATCCATGCATCCATGCATCCATGCATCCATCCATCCATCCATCCATCTATACATCTATCATCTATTGTTCTCCTACATATGTATATTACACCTATGCATATGTGCATACATATACTTAATACTTATATACACATATGTGTATATATAAACACATATACATATATGTGTGCATGAGAAATCATGAAAGACCATGCAGATGATGGTGGCTGAGCTCCATTTGGGAGAGAGAGATTCTATGAAACAGTGATAAGTACGGAACTCATTTGAGGCATGAGAGTCAGCTAGTGCAAGGGGGATAGAGGTGGGAATTGGAGGATCATGTATGAAGAGAAAAAGTCAATTTGATTGAATGGCCGGGGCCAGTTTGTCTAGGGTTACCTAGGGGTAACAGCATACCACTGAAGTTGATTGAGTAGCTAATAATAATAGTGATGACTAATATTTATATAATGCCGTGTATGTTATGTATGTGTATATATATGTCTAAATATACATATTGATATATGTATCTGTATATATGTGTGTGTGTGTGTACACACATACACACACACATAGCTCCAAGCACTATGCTAAGTGCTTCATAGTTATTGTCTTATTTGACCCTCACAACAAGCAGCAAGTTAAGACAATTAATATCCCCATTTTACAGATGAGGAAACAGACAGAAGTTAAGTCATTTTACCTGGGGGTCACCCAGCTAGTAAATGTCTGAGATCAGATTTAAACTCAAATCTTCCTGACTCCAGACCAGATGCTTCATGAGGTAGCTCATCCTATTGCTATATAACTAAAATTGTTAAGAAACTCTCTGATATATTGAATCAAAATTGGTTTCCTTATAATTCAAGTTATTAATAATACTTTGATGAAACTTGACAGTAGCAGGTTCAGGATTAGAGTCAAAATAGTGCTCTTCCTTCCCTGTGTGACCTTGGGTAAATTAATTCTATTCTACCTCTGATATTTAGGACTTGTGTGACCTTGGACAAGTTTTTAGTTTCTCTTGACCTCAGTTTCTTCAAATGAAAAATGAAGGGGTTTTGGCTGGATGATTTAAGGTCCCTTCAGTTCAATTCACCAAGGATTTCTTAATCATTCACTATGTGACAAACATTGCTCTAGGTAATAGGTATACAAAGTGAAAAAGTCTTTGATCTTAAGGAATTTACTTGCTTACATTGTACTCTGAAACAAGAAGGCCATGACAATTCTATTTTGGTCTTACTGTCCCCAGAGAGTATAATAATCCCTGTTTAAAATGAGCCTCTCTTATAATGAGGGAGTTGTATAGCGCCTGTCACCTATTAAATGTTCACTGATTTTTTTTAAACTACTGGGAAGATACATCATGTGTATAAAACATAAGACCTACATCTAGTAATACAGCAACATTTTGACAGGGAGATGGGGGGAATCCAGAAAGTGCCTTCATAGAAGACAGGACCTGAGTTGGGCTTTGAAGGAAGCTTAGGGATCCTATGAGGTCATGGTGAGAAAGGCATGAGAGACACCTTGCAGAAAAAGCATAAATAAGCAGGAAATTGATCTTTGCTTATAAGGAATGGGAAGCAGTTTGGTTTGACTTGAATGAAGAGCCCATGAGGCAGAATGATAAGAAATAAGCCTTGATTCCTATGACCCCAGGGCCTCTGACTCCCAAGACCTGTGCTCTTTCTACTTTATCAAACAAACATAATGCCCTATGAATTCTAACTACTCAATAAATATTTGTAGATGTTATTTTGCCCGATTGGATCTTGAGGATTTCCTCCATCCTATTCCAGTGGGTCTATAAAGACCTTCTTCCCTTAATCTCTCAGCACCCCTTTCTCTTGATGCAGCTCTGCCTTCTAAGCCTCAGTTCTGTAAACACAATTTAATGTTCTATGCTGAGAAAAAAAAGTGGTTATGTAAAAGAGCAAGCCAACATCCTGAAGTCTATTCATTGTGTAGCTGCTGAAGTGATGCCTGGAGGGACAGCAGCATCTGCTGTGAAAATTAAAAATAAAAGCCATTCTTCTCTTTTCACAGACAGAGACTGAATGTTTCAATCCCTGGTTCATTGCCTTTACAGATCTGCCTGCAAAGTTTGTCTTAGCTTGGAAACACCCTGATTTCATATGCTTTACGTACTCTGTATCCCAGCCCAACTGGACCACAGACTGTTCCCTGAACCTGACACTCCTTTTTCTGCCTACATTCATTTCCACAAGCCAGCTTTCATGCTCAGAATGGACTCTCTTCCCTTTTGCTTCTGACAATCCTTATTTTGTTTTGTGTCCTGGAGAGAAGGCTGGCAAAGATTACACATGCCATTCCACAAAATGGCATCTCATGCCACCATTTTCACCCTGTTTCATGCCAGAAAATGTCCTATTAAGTGACTGATTGCCCAAGCAAGGGAAAGGGGAAGGGAATAAACATTTATGAAGTCCCTACTGTATGCAAGGCACTGTTCAACCAACAGTCTCAGAAAGATGGCACCTATAGCCAGCTGGTATCCCTCTCCTTTTAAAATTTTTTTTATTTAAAAGGATGCCCATAAAAGTAAAAGAAGTTCAAATTCATTTACTAGCAGGGGGCGTTAAAAACCCTCCATAGTTTAGCTTCAAAGGACCTGCAGTAGGAGATGGGGGTATCCCCTATCTATGTTTCTCTGTTAAAAGTCAGGACCAAGAATAGGCCTCATCAACTCAGCACCTCTCCTGCTAATTATTTTAGAACTCTTCAGTTCTATCATTTCTTCTTTGTGTAATAATTTTTTCATCTCTGACTTGTGCCCCCAGATACTTGGTGACATGCCTTCCTTCCCTTCCCAATACGTGGGATCAATCAAGCTTCAAGGAAAGTATTGTTAGGTTAGGAAGCAGTTCAATTGGATTAAATAAAAGAATGATAAAATTGAAACAATAGGCATCTATTTCTTAGCAATGGCAACTATCAGTTTCTCCCTCAGTCCCCTCTGTAGTGGGGAAGATCCTCATTCTTGCTGGTTCTTTTCTGGCATGAAACAGGGAGAAACAAAAAGATTGTAATGAATACAAACCTTCCAGCCTCAGCCAAACACAAGAAGGAGGGAAGATCCAGACATTCAGAGAGGTCTGTGCTGGCTGAGAGGTAGGCTTCTCACTTGGTCAAGTGTCTACACAAACATTAATCCCTGCAAGTTCTTAAAAGATCTCATACCATCGATTAATTTCATTATTTCATAGTATTTTGCACACAGTAGGTGCTTAAAACCACATCTTCTTGTCAATAAAAATATATTTTCTTAAAATAAAAAAG
Source organism: Pseudocheirus occidentalis (assembly GCA_028646575.1). Taxonomy (NCBI): domain Eukaryota; kingdom Metazoa; phylum Chordata; class Mammalia; order Diprotodontia; family Pseudocheiridae; genus Pseudocheirus; species Pseudocheirus occidentalis. The sequence continues at coordinate 33,401,757 of CM053594.1, read as the reverse complement.
AAATCTTAATCCCAACACCCATATACTCTCCCTCATTGCTTGCTAATGGGCTTGATTAGACAGAAATTACTTTTCCTGTTACAGTTATCATTGCTGTGATGTTTATACTTGTCGGCCTCTGCTGTTAGCAGAGGAGCAGAATGATTTCCCTGCCCAACATAGACATAGACCAATGCGTGGAGAGGCATTTCATTCTGCTCCTGCAAGGCAAGAGCCCCTACCCTTTATTTTGAAACCTGGGACCAATGATACCTTTGCACTGTCTTGTTTAAGGTCAGTGAAAATTACTTTCAGGACTCACTCTTGGCCTCAAATCCTGGGAGTTGCTGTCCATGGGCAAAACCAAGCAGTTTCTCAATCGTAGCTCTACAATATAGGTCTCCATGTATAGCTCACATAGTCTTCTTCCAATACTCTGTTGTTAAATGAGTCTATTAGAATCATAGTATTTTAGATTAATATGTTTAATATAAATATATAAATGTGTAAATTTTATATAAACCTCACATTTTACATCACAGAGGGACTGGGAACTCGAAGTCAAAAGGCCTGGTCTTAAATTCTGATTCTATTACTTGTTACTTGTGTGACCTTGGGTGAGTCACATACCCTTTTAGGGCCTTCGTGTATGCATTTATGAAACAAGTGGCATGTAAGGTCCCTTCTAACTCTTAATCTATGATATTATTAATGGACCTTTGGGATCACTTAGTCCAACTCCTTCCTTTTACACACCGGGAAACTGAGAAATATTAAATTAATTACAGAAGGGTCACAGGGCAGGTAAATAACATAGTTCGGCTTTGAACCTAGATTTTCTTCCTCCAATATTATTGTTATTTCCATTCCCTGAATTTGATGTCTCTTCTTTCCTCTTCATGCCCAAACACAAGCCATTCTCTAAAAATGGAACTTGTGTGGGAAAAAAAATTTAAAAAGAAAAAAGAAAAAAAGAAAAAAAAGAAAGGAACGTGGAGGCCTTCCTCACATCTACCTCTCTGGATGCTAACTCAGATCACCTTCTGCAAGAAGTTTTCTCTCATCCTCCAGTTGAGCGCTGTCCCCTTCAAGTTCTGTTTAGTTCACTTGTCTCAGCGTATTTTGCATGTCTTTCATTCCCAGATGAATGCAAGGTCCTTGAGGACAGGAATTGGTTCATCTTTTTATCCTTTTTTGCTTAGCATAATTTTATTCCAATGGCAGTTATGCAATAAATGGGTTTTTTTTGAGTTGCTGAACTTAATTGAATTGGAAATTGGAGAGGACACTCCGTATTTAGCCTAGTAGCTCTGCCCAGCTGGATAACCACCATCATTTTCATCAATTTGTTGGTTTTTTAGTGAGCTGTCTCCTCCTCCATGAGTTTGGCAAGGTATTTGTTTGGCTGCTCAGGGAAAGAATCTCATCACTGGATCTGAGGGACTTAAAAACTGGGCCATCTTGAAAAAAAGAAGGCTGCCAACAGAAGGGGAAGTGAGGATAAGGGAAATGTAATCATAAAAAAATACCCTGGAGTCTTTGGGCTTCTTAGATGCCCATAAAGCGCAGTTTGGACAGGCTCCCCTTGCCCCGGATATTGGATATGCCCCATCTTCCTGCCTACTTCTGAAGATTTCCATACTCTATTCTTGAACTCTCCTATTCATCCAGGTCCTTTTGAGTTGGAAAGTTTGACTAGATGGAACCTGAGGTATAATATTGTATCTCTGGGATTCTGAAATATCTAGCAGTTTCTTGCCTATGACATAAGAGCCTGTTGTTGTTTGTCCTTTGCTCTGGAAGAGGACCAATGACATCAGAAAGTTGTGTCTTGATTTGCAAGTGAATCAGATTTAAGTGAGGGAAGGCTGTGCCAAGTCCCCAGCCTCACTCACTACTCTAGATTCATCTGAGCCCAGCGGTAAGATAAAGATCAGGAAAAATGGAGATGATTCCAGGTGCAGTGGCAGACCTTGGCCCTTTTAAGCTAAGGTCTTTTCCAGGCCTCAGTTTATCTGAGGTAATGCCCATTTAATGATTTAGCTACGTAAGAAATGAGGCAAAAAAAGACCTCTTTTACCAAGTCAAAAAAAAAAAAGAATTATTTTTGGAGGGGGAGACCCTCAGAGTTCCTGACCAAAACTATTCACATTCACTCAGAGCCATTAGGGCCCAAGCAAAGATCAGGTGGGGCTGGGCTGGGACCTATTGTTGGTCAATCACTGAGAGCCAGAGTGATTTGGGTTTGATATAATAGATTTGAAATCAACCAGGCTACCACAAAACAAACAAACAAACAAATCCTGACAGAACAAAACACCCAAGTAACACACTGACCACATCTGACAATATAAGCAACATTCTATATCCATATTCTTTCCCCCCGACCTTCGCACCTCTGGTATATTTTATTATCTCTTCTCTGAGGCCAAGCTTGGTCATTATAATTATACAATCTCCAGTTTTCTTTTATTGTTCCTGCCTTCTGTGTTATTGTGATCATCGTCCATTTTATTATTTTTGTTGTCTTTTTATTTGTAATAGGAGCATAATAAATTTGTCGTTTATTTGTTTCAGTCATATCTGACTCTTTGTGACCCCCTTTTGGGGTTATCTTAGCAGAGATACTCTCTTTTCTTCTCCAGTTCATTCTACAGATGAGGAAACTGAGGCAAACATTATTAAGTGACTTTCCTGGGGTCACATAATTAGTTGAGTGTCTGAAACCAGATTCAACTTGATCAAGGCTAAATTTGAACTCAGGGTTTCCTGACTCCAGGTCCAATGATCTATCCAATGAGCCGCCTACCTACCCAAGCATAATAATTGCTCATTTATTAATTGATGATTTATTGTTCTATTTACTTCATTTTCATGAATTTATTCAAATCTCTCCCTCTTTCTCAGAATTCTTCATGTTCATCATTTCCTACTGCAGGCTAATATTCCATTAGATTTAAATCATAATTCTTTTAGCTATTCTTTAATCAATTGGTTTTCATTTGCTTCTAAATCTTTGCTACCCCCAAAAATTACTATGGATATTTTGATAATATTTGAGGTTTCTCTGTCTATCTCTGAGGCAGATACTGAGCAAATATCCTAAAATTTCTCAGGGAAAGAGAACAGAAGAATGACCCAGTGAAACTGAAATGGTTTTCATGTTAAGAAAAACCAGGGCAGAAGAGGTCTTTGCCTTCAGCCCAGAGTTTTCACCTTTTCTAAAATTCCCTGATCCCTGACCCTACCTCAAGGCATTGAGTCTCTCAGATTTACCCTTTTTATATCCAGTACTTAGCATGTAGTAAGTGCTTAACAAATGCAGAGAGGGAGACAGACAGACAGAACAGAGACAGAGACAGACAGACAGACACAGACAGAGACAGTCAAGCATAGATAGACAGAGACAAAGAAACAGACAGAAAAGGAGACAGAGACAAAGGGAGAAATAGCAAAGACAGAGACAGAGAGACAAGATGAACAGAGAGAGACAGAGGTAAAGAGAGAGACAAAGGGAAAAAAAGGAGAGACAATGACAGAGATAGAATAGAAAGACAGAGAGAAAGACAGAAACAGAGAGACAAGATGGACAGTGAGAGACAGAGGGAAAGACAGAGAGGGGAAAAAAAGAAAGAGAGACAGAGACAGTGACAGAGAATCTCACCCTTAAAGGGAAGAGAGTAGGATCACAATTCTAAAGTGCCACACGTTGGAGACCTTTGACTCAAGGTTTTCCACTGTCCACTCATCTGAGACTCCAGGAAACAATTTAGCAGTGGAGGGAGGTGGCAAGGCTGGGGGCAGCACAAGAGCTATGGCTCAATGGTTGGGGGATTCCTTTATCTTTTCAACTTGGCAGGCTACCAGTGAGTGTCACTATGGTCTTGAGTATAGAGGAACTTCAGAAATGAAGACGACAGACAACAGAGGGTAAAGGGAGGGTAGGGGAAAGAGAGAGAAAGAAAGAAAATGAAGATCAAAAAACCTGTGTGTCATTTCTATGGTACCTGTAATTGGATTCAGCTCACCCTGCGGCCTGAGTGCCAGCCTGCTTGCATCTTTTAACAGCAGAAGGCTTCGTTGCTCATCTATACTAATCCCTCCACTTCAGAGGATTTTTAATTGGGGGGATTGAGGGCTAAGCCCTAATGATGGGGGTCTGCTTCTTATTCTTCTTCTTAATGAGCAGAGTGGTATTCCTGGCATGGCTTCCTCTGTAAGTCTGATGGAGAGAAGCTAATTTGCAAATTTTTTTTCCTTTTTTTTTCTTCCATCAATAGATTAGTTTTCCACACTTCCCCAGATACCAAAGTCTCAACAAGCTCAGAGGAAAGGCAGCAAACCTATAAACACAAATGAATACAACTGCCCTCCATGATATGTACAAACACTTCAATCCAAAGACCACCACTGATACTTTTTTACATCAGGAAAAAAGAAGTATTCAAATAGAAATTGGGAAAGGGGAATGAGGATGGGAATGGGAATGGGAAATGGGAATAGAAATGGGAATGGGAAAGGTCAAGGTACCATCTTGCTATTGGGAAACTGGATCAAATGATCCTTTCAAATCAAGAAAGAGCTCTGATTCTCAACTCAGAGGATCTGGATTCATATCCTGTTTCTGCTATTAGCTATCTTTGTGACTGTCAAGATTACTTCTGTTTCAGAAAGCACTGAATCTGGTTTGGTAAAATTTGTTAAATAATTCCCTAGTCCCTGAAAAGAGTTGTCTACCTAAATTTCTTAGTGACTTCTGACATCTTATCTTGGTTCTCTTTGCAAAAAGATCACAGCTACATTTAACTTTCAGTTTAACTATTTGAAAGATTTCATAATCAATTTGCCACAGAGGTGTAATCTAAGTCCTCACTCCACTAATTAATCAACTGTAAATAAAAAAACAATGATTAAGTGCCTGTTATGTATCAAACCCTGTCTTAGGCTGGGGATAAAAAGAAGTGGAATAGTTCACGTGGGAGACAATATGTATATGTATATGGATATGTATGTGCATATGTCTATGAATATGTCATTCAATAAACATTTATTAAGTACCTCCTATGTGCCAGGTATTGTGCCTTAAAGGACTAGAGGTACAAGAATGAAAAAAGAGACAGCCCCTACCCTCAAGGAGCTTACAATCTAATGGGCAAAAATAACATACAATTGGCTAAAATGATTGGAGGAGAAAGTGACAAATGTTGGAGGGGATGTGGAAACTAGGACAATAATTCATTGTTGGTGGAATTGTGAACTGATCCAACCATTTTGGAGAGCAATATGCAATTATGCCCAAAGAATTATTAAATTTCCCTTTGACCCAGCAATGCCTCTTTCAGATCTATTTACAAAGACAATTAGAGGGAAAACAAAAACAAAAACCTATGTGTTCTAAAATATTTGTTGCAGTTCTTTCTGGTGGCAAAGAACTGGAAATTGTGGAGATGCCCATCAATTGTGGAATGGCTGAACAAATCGTGGCATATTATTGTTTTTTTAATTTATTTTTTATTTGTTTTCTTGTTTACATTATTCATTTTCATTACATTTTTGAATTACACATTTTCTCCCCATCTTGCCCCTGCCCCAACCCTAAAACAGCAGTCCCACTGTAAAGCCCCTCCCCTGCTCTGCTCTCTTATTTTCTGGTAGGGCAGGGAGGGTCTCTCTATCCCAGCCCCTGTATATCTTAATTCCTAGTTGCAGGTATTGGAGAACTTTAAATTCTAGATTCTTTCGATTCTTCCCTTGTCACCCACCCCCACTGGAAGGACACTCAGTTGAATACAGGCTATGGATGTGTGATTATACAGGACATCTTCGTAGTGGACGTATTGTGACAGTAATTGTCTGTCTCTCCTTCCTATCCCTCCCCCCCCCGCCTTGTTCTGTTCTCTACCCTGTCTCTGTCCATTTACTGAAGTGTGTGCTTCCAGCATCCC
>CM053594.1:33360210-33395333 GCA_028646575.1 Pseudocheirus occidentalis | reverse complement strand
AGGAGCTGAAAGCCGCCAGGCTCTTGTCCAGTCCTCAGAGATGAACAGTTCCCAGGTCCTTGTCCAGTCCTCAGGGCAATCCCCGGCACACACTGAAGTTCACAAGGTTCAGCACACCTCAAACCCTTCAGGACTTCTCTTCCCTGGAACTCAAGGATCAGCCAGGCCACCAACAAACAAAGTCCCATCCTGTTCATATCTTCAGTCAGCCACTCAGGAACCAAATCCAAGGTCTGTCTTGTCTCTGAAATTCTCCTGCTTATAAAAACTGGCCTCCTCCCAAGCCAACATGGTTCAGGGGAGTGTCTCAGCCAATAGCATTCTTCCAAGTCACAGGGGAATTCACACCTTTTCACCAATGGACAGAGTTCCGGGAATTCACATCTTTTCACCAATGGACAGAGTTCTATACTTAACACTAGGTTACTGGGATCTACTTAACATCTGATCAAACAAATTAATTACCATTACAACAGGTCACACAGGTTGTAATTAACAGAAGCAGGATTTGAACCCAGACCATCTTTATCCCATATTCTTTCCAACTTACTATATACTCACTATTTCTGCTTTTAAGTCAATGATTCTATCCTTCTTTCCCCTCTATGATGCTTTCTTCTTATTTATAGTATTTGTATGGTTTTGAGCAAATCATATCACCTCTCTGGGCTTGAGTTTCCTCTTCAACAAAATAAATATCTTTGACAATCTCTAAGGTTCCTTCTAACTTCAAATTTATGCTCCAAAGAGTTAGGACTCAACCTCATGTTATTATGAGAATTTGGCCAACAGAAGAGAAAGTTACCTTTCAAGAAAGCTGTGTTTAGAATGCTTTGCTGATAACCACTATGATCAAGAAAAATCATTGTAGTGGATTCAGAACAATGGGGCTTGGGTTTGATCCAGTGCATTTTCCACTCTTCTGCCTAGCCCCTGAATAACCACACAGGAATCACTCCCCCTCCAAGTTCACACTATCCATTCTTAATATGTAATAGATCTCTGTGGTACTTGCCATCTCCAAATCCTGTTTTCCTTCATGATGCTGGAACTAAGAAGTCAGAGGTAGATAATTTGATATTCCTCCAAGCAAAATCTCACAATTCCATACAATGTCTAAAAGAATTTTTTCAGTTCCATTAAAAAGAAAATTCTGTCTCCTAAGTTGTCATTCAGTAGAGCACACTTTGTAGCTTTTACAGATATGTGAGTGTGTAAGGCAGAAGGAAGAAGGTCTATTTGGGGTAAAATAAGGCAGGGGGATGACACACATTGTATATTGTATGGAAACCTCTTCCCCATTCTGTGCTTATAAACTGCTGCTCGGAGTAGGTAGGCCATCCAAACCAGCTGGCACATGACACTCCAGAGAGGGCTGCACCCTAGCAAGGGGCAGATTGACAGTACATATAATGCCTTTTGAAGAACTGAGCTGAGAACAATTAGAAGAGAGATCCCTGGACATATATTGTGGTTCAATGTACAAAGGCATGTTGGAAGACCCCAGAGCTAATAAGGGGATATGAGAGAACCCAAAGGTGGATTTTCTTTCTTTAGTAAACGTGCACCTTGCCAAACTAAAATGCCAATTCTTTCTCACTTCTTCTAGTATTCAGTCTTTAAATCTTCTGAAAGAGCTTGAGGATGGGGAAAAAGGGCAAAAGAGGAAGACAAAGGAAAAGGAGGAAAATGTGGGTGGAAAGCAGACATTTATGAAGGGAAGTATTTCAGACCAAAAATAATGAAAACCATATGCAGTGATGTTCTGAGCTATCACCAAAGGGCTAGGGAGAGTCCATTGCTAAATGTTAATTGGAAGCATTTGCACCTGCACCTGGGAAATCTTCAAATACCACCAATCAGGGCTTGATTTGCTGTTTTGTTAATTGGATAGACTTTTTAAAAAGTGATGGAGAAAATGTTAATAATGCAAATTAAATTCAAAAGTATATCATGCATACATTTTCTTTCACAGAGACATTTGTTAAACATTTATCCACATATCCCCATAACATATCCCTTTCTTTTGTGTTAGTAAATAAAGTTCCAGGATAATTTTCATAGCCCTGTTGCTAGCTACAGAGTATGAAGACAGACAAAAGAAATATACTCATGACAACTTGAATATTCTACACAGAAAAAAAGATCTCAGGTCAAGTCTATCTTTTTATTGACTACCTTTCCCCCTCGGTAGGTGCCCTCCCTTTCAGACTCATTTGATATTAGGGTCCAAAGCATGCATTAGCCATTTATTTAGGCCAGGACCCTGTAATGTTAATGGAATCTGAAGATCTTCCATGCCCCTTTATATTGGCAAGTAAGCAGGTACTTAGCACATTGTTTCAAGTTAACACCTTGTTTAAGCTATTTAATTAACACAGAAGTACTTAACACCCTGGGAGAAAGCTGCTGATTGTAACAGGAAGGGGCAGAATAGGGAGGAAATAAGGCATATATAAGGAAAAGCCTCAGCTGAGAGTGGTAGAATTTCCTGGGGTAAGTGTTTGGAAGCTGGAGCTTCTGCTGAGACCTGTCCTTTGGGAATTTCTGCTGAGAACTTCCAAGAATAAGGCTGAGGAGTTACTGCAAGTGAGAGACAAGGTCCCCTGCTTGAGGGAGCCTGTTCTGTTGTGAAAGTTTGAGAATGCGGGTGTTCACTGCATTAACCATGTGTACCAACTTTGGAGCTGCTGTAATGACTTTGGCTTTCTGGTTTTGGGACTCAGTTTTCTGATATTTGAATAAAGGATTTGGTTCTATCCTCTATGTGGAGAGTCTGCTACATTTTGTGATTCACAACTATACCAGCATATTCATAACCACTCTGGGTGTTGTGAACATTACATTATTGTTACATATCTCTAAATAAAAAAGAGTCAGTCGAGCATGAAACAAGCATTTATTAAGCACCTTATATGTGATAGGAATTACATTAAACTCTGGAGTTATTTTTTAAAATGCCAAAAAATGTTTCCTACTCTCAAGAAGGGCAGCTAGGAGGAAAAGTGAATAGAGTGCTGGGCCTAGAGTCAAGAAAACTCATTTTCATGATTTCAAATATGGCCTTAGATACTTACTAGCTGTGTGACACTGGACAAATCACTTAACCCTGTTTGCCTCAGTTTTTTCATTTGTAAAGTGAGCTTGGGAAGGAAACGGCAAAATCACCCCCAGCTTCTTTGCCAAGAAAATCCAATTTGCTGTCACAAAGAGTCAAACTCGACTGAAACAACTGAACAACAACAACAAAACCTTCAGGAAGTTCACAACATAATGAGGAGACGACATAGCCATATATACATGCATACACACAGAGATATACATATACATATATATGACTATGTGTAAACAAGACAATGTAAGTAGCAGAGATTTATCATACCTGCTCAGCTGGATAATCCTCAAAACCTTGCATAAGTTTCTCCAACTTCATGTTGGTCTGAGAGAAAATTCCTGTAATCTTTACTTTTTGCTAAACCTGTTCCTCCAGAAACTTTAGCCTTCTATACAGAAAGGAAATAAGGAACTTCTGCAAGACTATGAAATTATTTTTAAAATGAAACTCTTATATTTAACAATAGATTGTAAAATTTCTGCTGTGTAGCCACAAAAATAGCTGGCATTTATATAGTATCTTTAGGTTTGCCTAGGTTTTATCCTCATAACAAACCTTGGAGGTAGGGTTATCATTATCCTTATTTCACAAAAGGGGAAACTGAGTAAGAAGTGAAATGACTTATTCAAGGTCACATACCTAGTATCTGAGGTCCAATTTGAGCTCAGATTTCCCTGTCTACAGATCAAAATGTCTATCTACTGCATAAGCCAGTTGGCTTTTAGAATGATTTTTGAGATTTCCCAATTGAGACAGAAATGTAATAGCAGTTCATATAGACGTAGACATGAATACATGACAGTCCTTTGGATTTCCCATCAAATGTTTAATAGATGCTTTGTTTCCTTTTTCTATTACATTCCTGAGCTCTAGGTGAGTCTTCCTGTCCAGATCTCTCAGTCCCAAGGAATTATGGGCATATAAATCATGGCCATTTATAGGGCCATGGAAGGGAGGCAGCCAAAGAATGGTGTATAAAGTGTAGATGAGGAAAACCTCTCAGACCTGGTCCCAAAGCTATTTTTTTATAACACAGGCCAGGCCCTGCCCAACCTGCCTCCCTCCTACCTTTCCAGCCTTCTTAAATCCCCAAGTACTCAGTGATTCAGTGGTATCGAATCCTTTGCTTTCCCTCACACAAGGCACTCTATCCCTCATCTCTGGACCCTTTCACTCACTGTCCTTCATTCCTGGAATTCTCTCCTCGTATCTACCTCTTGGCTTCCTTGGCTTCCTCGCAATGACAGTTGAAATGTCCTCTACTCCAAGAAGCGGCCTCCAAATATGTTAATGCTAGGGCCTTCCTTATGCCTATCACCAACTTGTCTTCTATCTGCCTTGTTTGTACATAGTTCTTTATGTGTTCTTTCCCCCTTAGTTTGTGAGTTCCTTGAGAACAGGGATGCCTTTTTGCCTTTCTTTATGTATCCAGTGTTTAGCACAGTGCCTGGCACATAGTAGGGGTTTAATAAATACTTGTTTACTGACTAACTAACCAAACATTCTCAGGGAACCAATTTCGAGTCAAACTGACTTTCTCTTAGGCATCTAGGTGGCAAAGTGGATAGAGTGTTGGGCCTGAAGTTAGGAAGACTCATCTTCCTGAGTTCAATCCATCCTCAAACACTCACTCACTGGGTGACCCTAGGCAAGTCACTTAATTCTGTTTGCCTCAGTTTCCCCATCTGTAAAATGAGCTGGAGAAGGCAATGGCAAATCACTCCAGTATCTTTGCCAATAATACCCCAAATGGGTTCATGAAGAATCAGAGAAAACTAAAGTCTTCCTCTTAGCCCACTGATGTCTTAAGTTTCCCAGAACATAGAATGGAAGTGAAGTGTAGTGACTGAATAATAGAGGTGAGGCTTTTTCTGTATGAAAGCAGAAGTCCTGAGTTGCCTGAGATTACTTTGTACACATATAAATGTACTGACAGTCTCTCATCTGGAAGCATTTGAGCAGGTTCATCAGTAAATCTATTCTCTACAACCACCGCTATCAGGGAACCATATTCTTAAATAATCTGTTTGGATGTGGTAACACTCATTGTACATTGGGCAGCACTTTATATATAACAGAGCCATTAACTTAGAAAGCCTTTGCTACTAATCAATCCATCAATGGACAAGCATTTAGTAAGCACCTACTATGTACTAGACATTGTGCCAAGGGCTGGGGGATGCAAAGAAAGACAAAAAGAGTCCCTGCCCTGAAAGTTTTTATATTCTTATGAGGGAGACAACAGGTGAAAACATAGGTTCATACATGGTACAGAGTAGGAGGGAAGTTACCTTAGAGGAGAAGACTCAGGTGACAGGGGCTATTAGAAAGGCCTGCTACAGAATGTGACATCTGAACTGAGTCTTAGAAGCAATCAATGATGTCAAAAGGCAGGGGTGAGGATAGAGGGATTCCAGGCACAAGGAAAAATCAGTACAAGGATATAGAGACCTAAGATGGAGTGCCATCTTTGAGGAACATTCATTATCAATGAACCATGGAGTACATGGAAGAGTTTCTATTTTATATGTATTCTTAAGTACTTAAACAGTGTAGGGCACATAGTAGGTTTCATATGAATCCTTATTCCCTTCCCTCTTCCCCCACTTATATTTGATCCTGAAAGGCTCAAGGGAGCCACTGGAGATAACTGAGCAGGGCAGGAACATGATCAGACCTATGCTTTAGAGAAATCACATTGACAAGCTGAAGGAGCATGGATAAGAGAGTGGAGAGACATGAAGAAGGGAGAGCAGTTAAGAAGCTACTCTAATGTTCCAAGTGAGAGTTGATGAAGTCCTGAACTAGGGTTGTTTCTCTGTGAGTGAGAACAAATTACTGTGTATTAGAGATATTTGGAAAATAGACACCACAAGAATTGTCAACAATGCCAGGTAATCGAAAATGAAGAGTCCAGAAAGACCCTGATGTTGGGAACCTGAGAGACTAGGAGTACAGTACTGCCCTAAACAGTAATGGAGGCATTAGGCAGAAGGAAGGCTGATGAGATATATATTTGGACATGCTTCATCTGCCTCTGGGACATACAACTTGAAATATTTAAAAGATAAATTGCTGGATAATTTGGGGATAGACTGATCACCTCCACGTGTCTAAAAGAAAATCCTTCAAACCCAGGAACCTCCAATGTACCATCCTCCATTCATTCCTGCCTTCATTTGCTATGGGACATTTCTCTGAATTGTTTTTCCTTCTCACCTCGATTAGACTCCTTTAGAGCAGAGACTATCTTTTAGCTGTGTATCCTTAGTGATTAGCACAATTACTAGAATGTAGTAGGTGCTTAATAAATGCTTGTTGACTGACTGACTCTTCTTAGTTGTTTTTTGGAACCTCTATCTCCTTTTAAGGATCAACTCAAAGAAATATCACCTGTTTTAAGAGAACACGCTAATTCTCCAACTGGTTATGACAGCCGTGTCATATGGATATGGATATCCAATTGCTTATATAGCCATCTGTCTGTATTTTATATAATATATATGTGGATAATAACTATAACACATATACGCATATATATATATGTAAGCTCCTTGAAGGCAGAGAACATCTCACTTTCAAATTTATATTCCTATTGCCTAGCATATAGTAGGCATGGAAAAAGGTTGGTTTCTTGATAATTGAATCTAAAATTCTCTTTAATCTAGCATTTTTCCAGGGAACACTTATGCTTAAAAGATGAAACTTTATATAAAGGAATAGTTAGAAATTATTAAAAAAAGCACTCTCCAACTTCTGAAATAGAATCCATCCTTCTTTCTGCCTCTTATTAGATTTGTGGTCCAAATCATTGACCATATGATATGGAAATACCGGTAAAGCATCTTATTAGAACACATAAGATATATGTAAAGCATTTAAATCAGTGCCTGCCACATAGTAGGCTCTTAATAAAGATAATCTATAGACCAGGGTAATCTATAGACCAGGGAAGACTTCCTAGAGGAGTTATGACTTAGTTTAACTTTGGAAGATAGACAGAACTTGGATAGATGGAGAAGGGGAAAGGCATTCCAAATGAGGGTCATACCATAATGAACATTAAAAAAAAACTCAACAACTTGTATTTCCATAATGCCTTAGTCAGTTAATACATATTTATTAAATGTCTACTTTGTGCCAAGAACTTTGCTAAGCCCTGGGAATGTGCACAAACACACACACACACACACACACACACACACACACAGAAACATAGACCCAAAGGCAAAAGGCAATACTTGTTTTCAAGGATCTAGAAGTCTAATAAGACAACGTGCCAGCCATCCCATACAAACGAGCTATAAACACGATAAATTGAACATAATCAAAGTAGGGTTTATATTGTTTGCCTCCAAACAACCGGGAAGTTGGTCCAGCAATATCATCTTCGTGAGTACGAGAGATCAAGTGATAACTTCCCCATCCATAAAGCTAATGGGTGGCACACTGGGAATTTGCATGAAACCCAGGTTCTCTTACTTTAAATCCTGTTACACAATGCCGCTGTGACATAGAAAAAATGAAATGCAGAATAAAGGTGACAGAAGTTTAGCTGTGTGGTAGAGTGGAAAGAGGGTTGATTTTGTTGGGGGACTTGGATCCTAGTATCAACTCTGATACTCAGTAAGTACTATATGACTTTGGGCAATAACTTAACCTATTAGAGACTCAGTTTTTTCCTCTGTAAAATAGGCAATTTGGATATTATTGCTAAGTTCCCTTGCAGGACTAAATGATGAAATTTCTTGTTTTATAATTTTACAAGGATGAAATTGAGGCTTAGGAAGGTTATGTGACTATCCAAGGTCAAGTGCTATTAGGTAGCAGAGGTAGGATTTGAACTGAGGTCCTCTGACCTAAATCTAACTTTCTCCCTTCCATTGCACTGCATAGTGTTCAAGTAACTGGAAGGGGAGAGAAAATTCATCTACATTTTGAAGAGGAAGAAACTAGGGCCCACAGAAGGGAAGTAAGATACCCAAAGTTACTGTATAAGCTCACCTGTGAGATGGTGAAAAATGCATGTTTGATTTTTTGTCGATAAAGGGAAGGAGAGTTGGGGGGGAAAGGTAGAGGGGTGTTGAATTCAGGGATGAAGAGTTTGCACTTAATCCTCTGGGCCAAAGAGGGCCATGGAAGGACCAAGTATCAGATAACTGCAGAAGCATGGTGGGCAATGAGCCAAAACCGCTGGAGGCGGGAGGAAGGGGCGGCTCAGGAAGACCTTCAGAAACATGCAAAAGAAAAGGGTGCTCCTAGTCAGAGCCAAAGACTGGGTCAAACAGTTCATTTCTTGAAGAAGTTTTCTTCTTCTGGCTCCCTGCCCTGGAGGGGCAGGCTGCTGAAAAGTAAGTCAGGAGTGGAGCTCACTCTTCACTTGCTACTCCCTCCCATTTGCAGCAGCCTGGGCCCGATACCAGCCTCAACGCCCCTGTGAAATGAAGTCGAATATATTTATGAGTGCCATCAGCACTTGCTTCACTTTAATAAACTGCTCTCAAGCTCCAGCTCATTCAATATTTATTTTCACTCCACACCATGTCTTTCCCCGATGAAAGTTAATTGTTTTGCTCTGAATTACTGGGATTTAAAAACTCAATGAGATAGAAAGGGGGTGGAACACAGAGAGACAGAGAGAGACTTATCCTGCACATCATGGCTTCCATGTTCCTCTAGGTAAATGAGAGCCATCCATAGAGCTCTTGGGCTAAAGTTCCAGAAAGTTCCAAGAGCAAACTGGGTCAGAAAGTATAGCCCTAGGCATAGTGGAGAGAGAGGGAAGGGGAAGGGAGGGGAAAGAGAGGGGGGAGGGGGTAGAAGAGGAAGAAGAAGGAAGAGGAGGAGGAGGAAGAAGAAGAGGAGGAGAAAGAGGAGGAAGAAAAGAAGGAAGGGAAAGAGGGAGGAAAGAAGGAGAGAGGGAAGGAAGGAAGGAAGGAAGGAAGGAAGGAAGGAAGGAAGGAAGGAAGGAAGGAAGGAAGGAAGAAAGGAAGGAAGGAAGGAAGGAAAGAAGGAACGAAGGAAGTCTCTGGCTCTGGGTTTCCTCCTCTGTTTTTAAAAGCAGTGGATTCTCTAGGCACTGTCATAGAATATTTGTGTCTCCTAGGATTTTGTACTGGACCTTCTCCTCCTTTCAGTCTACAGTATTTCACTTGCTGATTTCATCAGCTACAAAAATTCAATTATCGTCTCTATGCAGATGAATCTCAATTCAATTTATTCAGCCCCAATCTCTCTCTGACCTGACTATTGGATATCTTGAACTGGATGACTCGTAGACATCTTAAACTGAGCAAGTCTCTGCAAAGACTTCCCTTCCTATTTTTCCCTCTTCTTTATTTCTCCATTACTGTCAAGAGAACCACTATCCTCCCAGTCAGCTAGATTTGCAGCCTTGGCATCATATTTGACTGCTTGCTCTACCTCACCCCCCCAATATCCAAATAGTTGTCAAAGATGTCATTTATACTTTGGAAAAATCCCTAGTATATTTACATATGGCCCCTTCTCTACACTTGCACTACCATTACCTTGGCACAGGCCTTGACTTCTTCACATCTGGACTATTGCAATAGCGTTCTCACTGGTCTCCATGTTTCTCTGCCCCCTCTAGTCCATCCTTCACTCAGCTCCTAAAATGATGTTCCTAAAGTGCCAGTTTGCCTATGTTGGTCATCTACTCAATAAATTCCAGTGGGTCCCTATCACATCTAGGAGCAAATATAAAATTATCTTTTGGGCCTTCAAAGCCCTTTGACCCCTAACTCCTTCCTTCCTTGTCAGCTCACTCCCCTTCCTGCGCTGTGATCCAGTGGCATTGGCCTCTTTTCTATTCCTCTAATAATACAATACATCTCTTGACTCTGGTCATTTTAATTTTCCAGTCCCATGGAACTGGCTACCTCCTCATCTTGGCCACCTGGTTTGCCTGACTTCCTTCATGTCTCAGCTAAAATCCTATCTTCTACAAGACCCATGACCCCCTTAGTCTTAGTGCCTTCCCTCTCTTTATATCACCTCCAGTTTATCCTTTATATGTCTTGCTTGTACATGGATTTGTTTGTTTTTCCATGTTGATTCTCCATTAGACTGAGCTCTTTGGGAGCAAGAACCAGTTTTTGTTGTTGCTGCTGCTACTGCTTTTTGCTTTCCTTTATACTCCTAATTCTTAGCACAGTGCCTGACACATAGTAAGTACTAAATAAATGCTTGTTGATTTGTCTTGAGTGTTTGACTTTGAGTCAGAAAGAGGTGAATTCAAATCCTGTCTACATCACTTATTAGTTGTATGAACTTGGGACTTTCTGAGGCTCAATTTGTCCATCTGTAAAATGGGGATATTAACAACACATCCTTTACAGGGTTGTTTTGAGGATCAGATATCATAGCACATGAAAATCATTGTAAACTTCTAAGTACTCTAAAACCATTAGTGATAATTATTATGTTTTCTTTAGGACAATGGGACAGGATTGAGGGACAGTTATTTATTAAATATTCTGAGCTCCTGAGAAGTCATTCTTCCTTCTCAATGGGAACTGATTGACCAGAGGAAACAAGAGATGGGAATATCTACTGTTCATGAAACATGCTTTTTGTATGCCCTTGGTCTGGCTGGTACTTAATGGAGGGCAAAGGAAATGCCATGGGCTCACCATGCTCTGTCTTCCATAGAAGAATCAACTGAATATACATATATTCTCTCACAAGGTAAGAAGCAGTCTGGTGGAGTGGAAAAAAAAGAATTGGTCTCAGAGACAGGAAAACCTGGGTTCAAGTTCCCCTGAATGCAACCCCCTTACTACACACACACACACACACACACACACACACACACACACTCATACACATCCACTGTCTGAGGACAAGTTGCCTAACTTCTCTCTAGGTAATTCTCTAAGATGATGTGTTGCAGAGAAAGGGGTCAACTGGCACTGGCAGAAAGGGTTACTCATTAAGAGTGCCCTCACCAATTACAGTACCATTTCCTAATCCTAATACAAATGTTGTGGAAGGCATTTGTTTATTCAATCTGCAGAAAGTATGAGTGTCCACTCCCTTTAATCCAATTCAACAAGTATTTATAAAGTATATAGCATAGGTTAAGTATCAATAGATACAAAGAGTGCAAGTAAAAGGTCCATCCTCCTGAACCTTATGTGCCTGGGTTGGATATGACATAAAAATCATAGGTAAGTACCGAGTAATTGATTGTAATTTCAAGAGAGAGGAAGGAATAACAATTCATGGCATCCAAAAGTCCTGAATGTAGGACTTAGGCATTTTAAGATGTTGACTTGAAGTGAAACCACTTGTGCAAAGTAATGGAGGTGAGAAATGGAATATTCTATATGGAGAACACCAAGCAGGTTAATTTGACTGGTAGAGGAAATGAAGGCTAGGGAGAATTAGTAGGTGGGGAAAACACAGCAAAAGTTGCAGAGTCAAAACTAAATTCTGACTTCTCTGACTAGAAATCTACTGATTCTACTCTAAGATGACTTTATGAGGCATGGCCAGGTCCACTTTCTAGAGAAACAAAAGCAACACAATGAAGGTTAAGGAAGCAGGGCTATTTGGCTGTAATAGGAGAACTGCAGTTAATGACATTAGGGATTGCTCACTCTCTCTTCTCTCTCTCTCTTTCTCTCTCTCTCTCTCTCTCTCTCTCTCTCTCGCTCTCTGTCTCTGTCTCTCTCTCTCCCCTTCTCCCTCTCATTCTCACTCTCACTCTCACTGTCTCTCAGACAAGTAGGCAGGCAGAGAGATAGATGAGCTAGAGACAGATATAGATAGATGGATGGATAATAGATTTATTAAATAGATGAATAGATAGAGGTAGATGATATATGGATGGAGAGAAGGAGAGAATAGATGAACTGATAGCTAGATAGATCAAAGATGGATGAATAAATAGATGGGAGAGATAGATGATAGACAATGGATAGATAGTTCTTACTATGTGCCAGTACTAAGAACTGGGTATATTAATATAAACAAGACAGTCTTTGCCCTCAAGGAGCTTATATTCTAAAAGAGACCTGGAAAGGGGGGAAGATAAGTGTAATCATTCTGTGAGGATAGCTGAGAAGTCACTTGAAGATTTCATTTGGGGCAATGCAAAGTACAAACCTTCCTATAGAGCCTGGCCTCCAAAGGGCACTTCAGTTCAGTAGGGTGGAGATGGGGGTGAGTAGAGGCAGCATGCTGTGGAAATTCCCCTGGTGAAAGGCTCTCCTATGGATCCTTACCTTATGGATCCTTACATGTCCAAGTGTAATCCAAATTATAATGTGTAGGTAACATACAAAAATGCAAACTCTCTCCATCCTCCACTCCATGATGTTTCTGCAGCCTGACTTTTCTGCTCAAGGGGAAGATCGCAGGCTACAGTGAGATGAAAAGATCCCATTCCTGTATGCATTTATTCTCCTCTCTCTGTCTTGGCATTTGTCAAGGCCCCTCTGCTATGGTGAGTGAGCAGGAGACCTGTGTCCGAGAGCAGCCTCTGATGAACAAAGGCATTATTTTTCTCCTTTTGCTATCATGTAAGCCTCCCACAGGCTGCTAGGTGCTCAGTGATGCAGTGATGCAAAGAAAATAAATATTATCATAATGGCTTATGTTTATAGATTGGTTGTGGGCAGTCTGATGTAAATACTCAGAGTGTTGGAACTAGAGTCACAAAGTCCTTGGTTCTGATGCCTCCCCTGGTACACAGAAGCTTTGTGACTTTGGGTGAGTCACTCACATTCTTTGAAATAGTTTTACCTTCTGAAAAATGGGGATAAGAGGAGGATTTATCTAATAATATGTGAGAGTCAGCATGGCATAGTGGATAGAGGTCAGCACCTTAGAAAGATCTGGGTTCAAATCCTGACAGGTAGTAGGTACTCAGTTCCAGTCACAGGTCTCTCATGTCACTTCTGTGCTTCACAAAGTGGCCAGGAGTAGACACATAGATTGGCAAGGAGCATAGTGCCTGGCATGTCATAAGCAATCAGTAAGCATGTTGTCATTCATTCACTCACTCCTTCATTCATTCATTCTTTCATTTTTTCCTCATTTTATACGTAAAGAAACAGATGTTCAGAGAGGTTGTTTGTTGACTTATCAGTGGCCACCCAACAAGTAAGTGCCATAGGTAGGATTTGAACTCGGAGCTCTTTCCACCAGGCTAGAGAGTAGAGATGAGTACATCCAAACCAAAACAATAAATTACTAGCTCAAATCATTAGGAGCATCTCCCTAGAGCAGCCGCTCAGATATACTAAGGATCAGATCATCCAGGGCTTGGGGTGAGAGTGTCAAGAGCACACCAGTGGGAACCTTATCAGTACTGGCTAAATTGAAGAGATAGTTGGGGGAAGGCTGTCAAATTTAATGTGTGTTTCTTGGTGACATTTTTCATTGAGGCAAATATGATATATTTGGAAAGCTGTGCATGTGGAAGACTTGGCATAGTGAATACAGTGGGGGACTGGGGATCAGGAAGAACTAGGTTTGAATCCTAACTTGGAAACTTACTTGCTATGTCATTAAGAGCAAACCCTTTAACTGAGCAAACCAATCAATCAATAAGCATTTATTAAGCACCTACTATGTGCTATATGGGCAACTGGGTGACCCAGTAGATAGAGTGCAAGAGAGGGAATCAGGAAGACACATTTTCCTGAGTTCAAATCCGGCCTCAGGCACTTACTAGCTGTTTCACCCCAAGCAAGTCATTTAATCCTGTTTGTCTCAGTTTTCTCATCTATAAAATGAGCTGGAGAAGGAAATGCCAAACCACTCCAGTATCTCTGCCAAGAAAATCCCAAATAGGGTCATGGAGAGTTAGATGTGACTGAACATGTGGTAGAGACAAAAAGATAAAAATGAGAGTCCTTCATGGAGCTTACATTCTAATGGTTCAAACGGTGAATACTTCTATGTGTTGTGGAAGAATGAGCAACCCACTCCACTCACTCCTTCTCTCTTTAGGCTATACATTGCAAAATAACTTTAAGACAATATATTTGTCTGTAGTCCTTGGTCCTACCTGAATGAAAAACCTTATTTGTCTTTCTTGAATCACAAATTCTGAAATGTCTTGCAATGAAACCTTTGCACATCCTTTTTATCACAGACTCACACAGTCTCTAAAAGGAAAGGCCAGATCAGCTCCAGAAGGATTCTTCCCTAATGGCATTAGGGGAATAATCAGATTAAGAGAAGGAAGAAATCTCTGATTAATTCAAAGGACAGACCAATTTCTTGAGTTCACCTTTGACCAGGATAAAAGGAGAATTGTTAGAGGAAGTGGTTAAAGAGATATTTAATTGTTTCAGGACAATACTTCAGTCAGTCAATCCATAAACATTTATTAAGCACTTACTACATGACACTCACTCTCCCAAATATTAAGTGACTATTCTGTGAATCTAATCTGGTTACTGAGTTTTGACCTGAGCTTTATAACTATTTTATTTTACTGTAGAATTTTGTCTTTATTTGGTAGTACGATCAATTGTAAGTCAGAAATGGCTTATGTCAAAGAGGTTTCCAAAATCATGGAAAATTGAAGTTTCTTTGCTGCCTCCCTCCCTCCCTCCCTCTTTCCCTCCCTCTCTTCCTCTGCCTCTCTCTCTTCCCCCCTCTTTCTCTGTTTCTCCCCCCTCTCCTCTCTCTCCCTCTTTGACCTTCTCTGTCTTTCTGTCTCTTTATGTGTGCGTCAGACTCTATAATGATAAATAGAATTATAATAATTTCATTAATTAGAATGAACACTAGTAGTCTTGTGCTTGAAACATGAAGTACTCTACTTTTCTCTCACAGTCTATAGAAAATATATCCAAAATTAAGTCAAAGTTGGGACACCTAAGAGGTACAGTGGATAGAGCAGTAGGTTTGGAATCAGGAAGATTCATCTTCATGTGTTCAAATCTGACCTTAGACACTTCCTAGCTGTGTAATCCTGAGCAAGTCCTTTCACCTTTGCTTCAGTTCTTCATTTGTAAAATAAGCTGGAGAAGGAAATGGCAAATCACTCTGGTATCTCTGCCAAGAAAACCCCAAACGAAGAGTTGGACAAGACTGAAAAATGACTAAACAACAAAACAGAAATAGAATAATGTATTCCCAGCAGCCAGGTGTCACAGTGGAGGAAGTGCTGGACTGGGGAGTCAGAAAGACCTCAGATCAAATCTGACCTCAGACACGTACTAGCTGCATGACCCTGGGTAAGTCATTTAACTTCTCTCTGCCTCAGTTTCTTCATTTGCATAATAACGATATAAATAGCATCTGCTCCTCTGGGCTATTTGTAAGGACAAGATGAATAACATTTGTACTTTATAAAACTTAAGGTCTATAAAAAAATTTTTTCTTTGGAGGGGAAGGGTAGGGCAATTGGGGTTAAGTGACTTGCCCAAGGTCACATGGCTAGTGTTTTATGTTAAGTGTCTGAGGCCAGATTTGAACTCAGGTCTTCCTGACTCCAGGACTGGTTCTCTATTCACTGAGCTACTAGCTGCCCCCAAAATATTTTCTAATATCATTACTTTTCCTAAGAAGGTGAGGGTCCTTTGGGGTTATTTTCCCACACAAGTCCCCTATATTGAACTTTCTTCAGGGCCAACCTGGGAGGGGCGCATCCCTATAGACTTGTTTTCCCTCTGCCAACAATCTCACATCAGTCAATGATGGCTTAGTTCAAGCTTCTGTCATCCTCACAGTCCCCCTCCCCTATGCCAGTCAAGAACTCTCATTTTATTTTTAATGGGATGATGGAAAAGAGAGAGAAAGAAGTCAGTTTTGGTGACAAGAAAAAGTGACAGCCAGCCCAGTTTCCAGAAAACCTCAGCAACAGCAAAATTCTTAAACTGTGAAAACAGGGCTGACAGTCACTTATGCTGCAGAGATGGTTAATATCCTCTGAGATAAACAAGACCAATCCAGCCCTGGCACTTTGGCACTTTGATGATGTAGCCCAAGCCTGAGTTCTGTTCAGACTTAGAACTAGAACAACTAGAACACAGAGGACTGTGGTTCTAGAACAGGAAGAAATTTCAGCAGCCACCTCATTCAACTCCTTTAGTTTTCATCCTAGACTGGAGCCCAGGCTGGTCATAGAATCTTTATTTCCAACTTAAAGGGACCATAGAGATGAGTGAGTTGAACTCCCATATTTTCAAAAAACTTACTAAGTGTTGATTTTGTTCCAATTAGTATTGATTTTCTCTCCTTCCTTACTTCAAGAAATGAAAAAATCAAAAGTCTTATAAGAAATATGCATAGTTGAGCAAAACAAACTCCAGTGTTAGACAAGAACTGAAATGTCTGTCTTACTCTATATTGCCAACACCTTCATTTTATACAAAATGAAGATGAGATTCAGGGAGTTAAAATAACTTATCCAAGTCTCTGTTGTTCATAAGTGGTAAACTGAGTTCCTCTGACTATAAGGTTAGTGATCTTTTCCCTGACCTCTGATGGCTCAGGGTCAGGTAGAAGCCCACCTCAGATCCCCTGATCATTACAACATTCTAAACAGTTGTTTGACTTCTAAAAAGGGCTCAAGTTTGGGTGTTAGGGGCACTAAAATGATTCCCAGGTCACAAATCCCTTCTAAAATACAGTTCTTTCAATGTTTAACTGGTGTCTTTTATTTTGATATCACGGTCATTTCCAGATATACACCATGGTCCTAATTAAGCAAACTATCTGATAACCAAATTGTTCTCATTCTATGATGACACCAGCTTTGTAGAGGACCAGTGAATTTTGAGTTTGGAAGGACCTTCGGAGACAGTATAATAGAGGGAAAAGGTACTCGTTACATTTGGGGTCAGAGAACTTGGATTTAAATCCCTGATCAGATATTAGTTTCTGCCTATCTAACACTAAGTAAAATCCCTTAGGGAGGCAGTGTAATGGTGCTAGTGTTGGTGGTGATCATATTGTTGTTGGAGTTAGTGGTATTGGTGGTAGAGGTGATAGTATTATTGCTAGTGGTGGGTGGTAGTAGTGATGTTGCATGTTGGTCATAATGGTTTGGATGGTGGTAGTAGTTGGTGGTGTTGATTACTGGTGTTAGTATACGTGCTAATGTTGTTGGTGGGAGTTGTAGTGTTGTTGGAGCAACAAGTTTTTGATGGTGATGGTGGTAATATGTTGAAATCTTATCTAACACAACAAACATTTTACAAAGACAAGATGAAATGAGTCCTCAAGCGCCTTACAACTATTCTATTGGTTAGGAAGAAGAGGACTTCATTGCCTACCTCTGACACTAGTTAGGTGACTATAGACAAACTGATGGCCATCCTAAGTCTCAGTTTCTTTGTTGGTAAAATGGAAATAAAACCTTTAGTAGCTACTCCACAGAGTTGTTCTGAGGCAAAATGAGATGATGTATGCAAATCACTATGCAAACCCTGAAGCACTATAAAACTGTTGGCTCTGTGAGCCTCAATTTCCTCCTTTATAAAATGAGAGATCTGGATTGTATGACTTCTAAAGTTCATTCAAGCTTTAAATCTAGATCCTAGTAGAATGATACCCAGGTTGAGAATCCCTTCTGAGATACAGGTTTTTTTTAATGTTTAACTAGTGTCTTTTATTTGAACATAATGGTCATTTCAAGATGTACCCCACAGTTCTAATGAAGTGATAAAAGCGATTCCATCTGATACTCATGAATTCATAACCCACCTACTCCCATCCAGTCAAAAGAAAGAATGGTGGTACAAAGTTACTCATTCATTGTCTTGGTGAATAGAGCACTAAAGCAGGACTCAGGAAGACCTGAGTTTAAATCCATCCTGAAACACTTACTAACTGTGTGACTGTGGTCAAACCACTTAATCTGTTACCCTGGGAACTGCCTGCCTTAGTTTCCTCATCTGTAAAAATAATACGATTATAATAGCACCTATCTCTTAGGATTGGTGGAAAGATAAAACAAGAGATCATATGCACAGAACTTAGCAAACCTTAAAGTGTTATTTGAATTTTAGTTGCTATTGCTATTATTGTTATTTCCTGAGATTCTCCCTTTGATTTTCCAAGTTGTTATCATGAATTTGGTAGATATTTTTTCCTCCTTAAACCAAGTTGACATTTGATATTTTGCAGTGGCTACCCTGTGCTTTTGAGATCTCCAGCCTCAGGGCTAATATCTGAGGTATGAAATGTTAATATCTTCTCCCTGGTAACATTTCTTCCCAAAGGATCCTTCCAGCTTTCCCCTTTTCATTATTGTTTGCTTCAGGGAGTCCATCTCTATCTAGCCTTTGGACCTCATTGGCATGAGGAGTTTAGTTTCTCATCACTGGCTCTTGTCTAAGATTGTTCACGGAGATTGTCAATTTCTGTTGATGTTGTATGTTTGATTCTCTTACTGAGGTCACGAGTGGTCCAAAGACTTGTTATTAACAGGCTAGATTTCTTTTCTATCGACCATGCTTTAAACCCAGGGGTGCTGCCTTAGTCAAATTGAGACCTGTTAAAGAGCTTAAGTTAAAAAGGTCAAGGTCTCTCACTGCTTCTAGGGCCATTTCCAGTCATACTGATCTATATTTCATCACTGGATCCAGATGACTATGGAGGAGAAAGTGAGACTAGTGACTGTGGATAGCCCTCCCTCACTTAAGTCCAATTCACTTTTAAGTAATGACTTCACCTTCCAGATATCATGGTCCTCTTCAAGAAAGAAGGACATACAACAACAATATTAACACTAGTTGGAAAACTTGGTAAAGATGGCCTTTTCTTTTCTTGGTCAAGAGGTCTAGCTCTGGAGATGTGTGTTTCCCATATCCCCTTGGAAAAGGCACACAGTCTCTCTAAGGCTCAGGTTCCTTTTCTGTAAAATGAATGGGTTGATTGTACATAGTGATGTGCACGTTACCTCTGCCGTTAGAATGTGAGCTCCTTGAGATTAAAAGCTAATTCTTTTTGCCCTTCTTAATATCCTTAATGCTTAGTACAGTCACCAGCACATAGTTAACTCTTAATAATAAAAATTAATAATAAAAATAATAAAAATTATTATATATTATGCATGTTATATATTATATACATAATAAAAATAATAATAGGCAGCATTTATACTTCACTTTGAGGTTTACAAAGTGCTTTCCAAATAATATTCCATTTATCCTCACAATAACCCTGGGAAATAGGTACTTTTACCATCATCCAAATTTACAAATAAGGAAACTAAGGAAGACAGAGGTTAAGGGATTTGTCCAAGGTCCCAAATCTAATATGTATGAATTTTAATACGGTTGGACTTGAACTGAGATAATACTGTGTCTAGTTTTCATTCCATTGCATCATCTTAATCAAGTCTTAATTAATGCTAATCTGGATCTTTGACTGACTGCTCTAGATGGTGCTTGGGATGCTTTCTAACTCTTGATATATGATCCTATGAAGAGAATGACCACACAGATTTTAGATGTAAAAAACTAAAAAATAAAGTTTGAATTTCAGAGGCTACAGCTTGCCAAGTAAGCAGAGATATGGTCACTCACAAGAGAAAATGAGATTAGACTCTTCACACATTTCTGCCTCCTCACTGAGAGATTATATACACCACCCTGAATTCAAGGATTTGAGTTGGATGAGTGGGAGATGGAAGGAGAATTATACTTTGTCACTATTTCTCTCAAAACTTTCTCCCTTCTAGGATTAAAAATGTTTTTTTCAATGTACTGCAGGTTTAAAGGGCACTTGTGACACCTCCCACATGTAGCAAGGTAGAATGTACTATGTCTGACCACAGTTACCATCTCTTTGGTCACAAACCCAACCTAAACCTGACCTTTCACTTATTGCTATATATTTTACTTTGTCCATTCAAGTTCTATAATGATCTAGGATTTTATTTTGTAAAAAATGTATTCCTCATGGAAGAATAAAATTTTCATTTCTATCAACAAGGTGGTGTAGTAGCTAGTAAGTTAAATTTAGAATAAGGAAGATCCAAGTTTAAATCCTCCCTCTGATAGTCACTAGCTGTGAAATCCTGGACAAGTCATTTAACCTCTATCAAGATCAATTTCCTCATCTGTAAAATGGGGATATTTACCATCACCTTGCATGGTTATTGGAGGATAAAATGAGAACACATACAAGCAACTTTGCAAACTGTAACGCCTTATATAAACACTCTCTAATATTAATTATTCATGTTAATTATATGTCATATAAATAAATGCAATAATATTTGTGTTTCTATACTATTGCTATTATATATTATAATAATATAAATTTTATTAACTGATTATTAACAATAATTCATGATCAATTATTGAGTGAACGAAGAAATATCCTATACTAATAACTACTCCTATTTGTACTTTAATCAATGATAAAATTAATGAATACGTACAATTTATAATTAAATGTAAAGAACACAAACACAAAATGAAATATAACTATTTACAGTATTTTAGTTATGACCAACATCATATCTCAACTTACCTGAAACCCTCAATGTTACAGAAATTGATTCTTCTTCATTTTCCTGGTCTTATTCCATTCAATTCAACAGTTACTGATTACAATCTCTAAACAATCTTACTATTATTCTTCAAGATTAGTCCTTTCTGTCTTTGTCTTCTCTTCAGTAATTACAGGAAACAGACTTTCCAAAATACACTGTACTTGTAAGTTCCTTGCAGACTCATCATAAAATTCTCTTTGTAAACTTCCCCCTCTTTTTTTCAAATAACACCATAGTTAAAATAGTCCCAAGAAACACATTTCTTCTCACTTCCTTCCCATCTGTATTCTCCAGAGTTTCTTCAAAGTCTCATGGATCACAGATGATACATGCACATTCTCCTCGACTCCACAGAGAGAAGTACTTCTCATTTTGAACCATTTTCTTAACTGGCTTTTAAACTGTGAGCGCAAACTGTTTCTCTTAACTTTTTTTTGTTAACTTAGAATTATATGATCACAGTTGATAATCTGTGATGTATATATCTATATATTTAGATATAGATAAGGATATTTTAAACAAGGATTATAAATGTTTTCTCAAAGTCATCTTTAACATCCTGGGGAGAATGGTTCTTTCAACTGTGGGGCCACCTTGTCAGATGCATTATCTGGAATCTATGTTTCTAATGGAACAGATACCCTTGCAAAAAAAATGAATAATTTTCATCCAGGTCCCTTAATTAGCACAATTGCCTTCCCTCTCTCATCATTCCCATGGTAGTAGGCTGCAAGCATATTATAAACACCTACTATGTGCAAGTTACCATATTAGACCCTGGGGAGATGAAGAGAAAAATGGGGGTGGGGGATTCTATTCCTTGATGTAATTTACATTCTACATGTACATTCTAAGTGTAGTAATGGTTCATTTACATTCTGGTCAGACGTTATGTAAAATAGTTGCTAAATTGCTTATAACATTTGACCCAACTATCCTACTGCTTGCATATGTCCTGAGGAAGTCAAAGAAAGAAAGAACACTTCTATGTATATGAAAATTTTCATAGCATCACATTTTTTTGGTTTGAAAAGAAAAAAATTGAAAACAAAACTAGTGCCCATTAATTGGAAAACGGATGAACAAAATATTTTTGTTACTGTTGTTTATATGTTTTCTTGCGTATTTGTTTGTATACCTATTTCCTAGCATAGTATTTGGTACAAGGTAGGCACTTAATAAGTGCTTGTTTACTTGACTTGGCAGTATATTTGTATAATCTGACATAATTGTGCCATAGGAAATAACACATATGAAGAATTCAGGGAAACATAAGAAGATTGGTATGAGCTGATACAAAGTAAAATAAGTAGTCCAAGCCTCATGCAGACAGACACTGATAGAAGTGTAAACCAGTGGTTCTCAACCTTCCTAATGCTGCAACCCTTTAATACTTGTTTGTGGGTGTATCTGTGTAGTGGCCTCTTAACTCAGTAGCCTAAGGGCCAGCCTTAGGCTGTATTCTCAGGAGGGACTGAAGAGACCAGAGGCAGAAGCTTACAGCAGCTGCCCTTCATTGTATTGTAGCATCCTCCTTAAATACCCTAGAGGTAACATGATTAGAGCATGATCCCCTTGAACACTGAAGGAATGGGCTAATGGAGGACAGGCCAAGCCAGTTCTCAGCTGCTGTTCATCAGGCAAGTGTTCTCATGAGAGAATTCCCTGTGAGCTTAGCAACTACGCTGTTACCCTCAGCACCACAGGTGCTTTTAGACCCACCCTGATCCCTACATAGCTGCATTTGGGAGGACCCACCTGAAGATGGATAAAGGAACAGTGTCTAGGTTCCTAAGACAATCAGAAATATGTGTTTTCTGATGGTCTTAGGTGACCCTGTTTGACCCCCAAAGGAGTCATGATCCACAGTTTGAGGACCCCTTGACTGTAAACAATGCTAAAAGGCAGGTGAAGTCAGATAAAATGTGCTAATCAATCTTGCTTGCATGGTGGAAAAATAGTTCCTTCATTTGGATAATAGGCAAGTGGTGGACTACAGGTATAGAATATAGAATATGTATTGGTTTGGACAAACGTTTTCTTTGTTATAATAGAAAAGATTTTTGGAAGGAGGACAAATGAGAAATGAGTATTTTAAGAAATAAGAGGCTTTGAAAAAACACTCCTCCTCCCCCAAAGGAAAAAAGATGTTATAGTAATGGCAAAGTCGAAACAAGGGAGGAATACTAAACATATCCCCAGTGGCTCATCAAGCATCTCAATTGATCAAAACCTTTTCACATTTTGTTGGAATGCCTTTGATTGATTTGGTTCAATTGAGATGTGTTCTCATCTGGTTAACGTGTCAGGACATTGTACCACCTATCTCATAGGGTACAAGGGTGATTTTACAGATTTATTCTAATATTCCCTAACTTCCTTAAAGACTCAAATCAAATATCGCCTACTACAAGAGGACTCTTCTAGCTCTTTTCCCCAGCTGTTAAAACCTTCTCTTCTGGCATTAGTTTCCATTTATTCTGGATATAGTATGTATGTCCATTGTGATTTGCATTACTATTCTCCTCATTCAAATATAAGCTTCCCGAGAGTCAGAACTACATATATATATATATATATATATATATATATATATATATATATATATATTTTTTTTTTTTTTTTCTTTCTTTCTTTCTTTGTATCTTTCACTTACTACAATGTTTGGCACATAGTAGGTGTTTACTAAATACTAGTGATTGACTCATTACCTAGAGGTGCTGACAGCAGTAGGAAACAGAAGTGAATAGTATTGTGGAATTCTACAAAGCAAAATTGAATATTTTCCTAGAATATTTTCACCTTTTTTCCCTAGGAGACATATTTCTCTCTTCCCTGCTGCAGTCCTATCATTGTGGTATATGCTTCTCCTCTTCTTATCACCTCTTTCTCTCTCTCACGTTTCACGATTCCATGAGATCGTCAGAACATTGGAAATACCAGCAAAGACTCTTCACTTGATGAGAGATTGTCAGTGTTGTGAGATTGGAAGGGAGGCAGGAGATGAATTTCCCTCCACAGAGTCTTGTTATGGGAAAAGCTTGCTCAAGATCATTTCTCCAGGAGTATTTCGGAATGCCGAGGTGCTGGGACGTTAGTTGGTGGAATCGGACATCAGTCTTTATTTGGTGAGTACAGAATATATTTGGGAGTGTGATATTTGGTGACAGAGACTGTATTTCATTAGAGCAGATTAAGAAATGAGAGCTTAGGAAGAAAAGAGAAGCTCTGTTGTCCATGTTACTGTGGCATATCGCCCTTGCATATTTGTAGAGCATTGGTATTAGTATAAGTATTACCTTCTACTGCTATGGAGTCCACATAAACAGTATGGGGGGAAACATGTGCTATAAACCATTGTCTTCAATATTTGAAGGGTTTTCACCTGGAAAAGAGATTGGGCTTGCTCTGTTTGGCCCTTGATGGCAGAATTGAAAATTGAGAAAAAGTGAATTTCGACTAATGTCAGGGAAAATCTTCATAATATTGGAAAATACACAACAGTTCAGAAGGAAGTGGGTTCTCCTTTACTGGAAGGTTTTAAGAAAAAGCTGGATAATCGTTTGTTGGCATATTGTTGAATGGGGCTCTTGGGTCATATATGGCTTAGACTAGATGGTCTCCAAGGTCCCTTTTAAATGTAAAATGTAATTCTACTCTTTACGTTCAGTTTTGGTGTACCCATTCAAATTAAATCAGCTGAATTAAGTCCCATTTGCCATCCCTAGAGCTACATACTGTTGGTCACAATGACATTGGACTATGTGACACTATAGAACCTCTGTGACATTAGAATGGAATAACTCTTTGAGTCCATGGCAACCTCAGAAATGCTCTGTGAGGCTGTCCTCAAGCTAGGAAATTAGCATAAGAGTCATTGCTGCAATTGGATATCCTCTAAAGAACTCAATGTGAGACCAGAGATTTGAGGTAATATGATGTTGAGAAACCAATAGACCTCTTTCTTCTGTCAAGAAAGCATAATTATGTACCTTCACAAAGTCCTATATTCGTACTTGATTGGTTGTGTAAATCAGTCTTTATTCTTGAAGATTCTGCCAACCGGGGAAAAAAATTCTGGTATTTTTTATCATGAGAGAAACGATTTTAATGTGGTCCTGACAGTAGCTTGCATTTGTTTTTCAAAGACCAACGTAGCTAAGTGTAGCCTTCTGTAACAGCCTGGGGTATAGGTTTGGAGGTAGAAAGTGAGGGACTACTTGCACATCTGGCCCCCGCACTTGAAGTGTGGGTATTCCTAGCCATATCTTTTCAACTCCCACATCCTGGTTCATATTTGCTAATCACAACCTTCAATGGTAGCCCTTCAGAGACGTTTCTCTGAATATGCCTTGGACCTGGGAGAGGATGTGATTGAATAAGACAATAGGACTCAACAACCCAACTTTGTCCCAAACAAGAAAATGGCTTGTTTTTAGCCTTAAACAATGAAACCAAAACAGTCTAGTCCAATTCTAAAGTTGTGAACTTTCTAAAAATATTAATAATAAAAACAATAAGATTTTCTTTCACTTTTTAAAAACCTCCAGCTAGGACAAAGACTGTAACTTTTGGGGATCAGAGTTTAAAAGCTGACTCTTTCTATAGATATTTATGCCTATATTAAACTATTCCTTGATACTGTACACCCTCAGGTTGTGAATAATGAATCACACAGCTCAAAAAGCAATTAGGATCAACCTTTTACATCAAATGAAGCCATTTTGACACTAATTAAAACATCTCTAAAGAACAGAAATCCTTGCCTTAAAAAAGCTACCTTTTCAGATAGAAAGGGAGATAGAAAGTGGTAATAGAGAAACATTTTACTTTCTTCCAGAATCTTTGGCTAGGGTAAGTTCACCACTCCTAGCTTCTTCTCCGTCCCTAATGAACAAAAGGTCCCTGTGGAACCTGGATATGTTTAACAGCATCTTCTCTATTTCTTGGTCTCTCAAACAATAAGCCACCACTTTTAACACTTTTATTGCATAATAACATATCTAGTACTTTTAGACATTCAGAGTTCTACTACTATTGCCACCATCTTGTGGAGGTATTTCTGTTCAAAACTCTTGACCTATAGCGAGTGGAGCTAAAATGGCAGAGTAGAAGCAGGGATCTACATCAGCTCTCCCCCAAACCCCTTATAATACCTATAAAAATTATTCTAAACAAATTCTAGAGCAGCAGAAACCACAATATGACAGAGTGATATAGATTTCCAATCCAAGATAATCTGGAAGGCTGACATGAAGGATCTATTGTACTGTACTCAGAACAGAATGCAGCCCAGGTTGGGCCACAAATGGTACTGGAGCACAACTCAGGAAAATGAACCACTGGCAACAGCAGTAGTTTTCATACTTCTCCACCCACAAATGCCAAAGACAGCTTCAAAGGTCAGTGGGAAATTGTCTCACCTGGGTGACAGAAGACCATGGTCTGGACACAGCCCCAGGGTGGTGGCAGCTCCTTCTGGAGCTCTCTTGGCCTACAGACAGTGGGGGAATTGAGCAGTTGAGCTGGGTTGCAGTCCTGGGTGGGAGGAAGAGTGCTGGCAAGAGGGAGCTGGTGGCAGCAGAATCATTCTGGCAGTTTTAAGGAAGAAAACAGTGCTTGTGGTTGCTTCTGGACCAGAGTGAAGGCCAGAAGAGGAGTAAAGAAATCTCCTTTGATCATACCACTTTGGAGGAACTGTGAATTTGTGGGTCCCTAGAGCTATCTATGTAAACAGATGAACAAAAACCCTGAAACTTGGGAAAGTACACCCTCCACTTAACAAAGATCTCAAAAGTCAAGTAATCAGCTGGGAAAATGAGCAAATAGGGGAAAAGATTATAGAAGGCTACTTTCTTGCTATAAAAATGTATTTTCTTACATCCTTGGTGAAGAGGAAGATCAAAGCATACAATTGAAGGAAGACAGAAATATCAAGGCTCCTATATCCAAAATCTTCAATAAAAATATGAAATGGTCTCAGGCCATGGAAGAGCTCAAAGAGGATTTTGAAAATCAAGTAAGTGAAGTAAAGGAAAAGTTGGAAAGAGAAATGATAATGATGCAAGAAAATCATGAAAAACGAGTCAACAGCTTGCTTAAAGAGACCCCCCCCCAAATGCTAAAGAAAATAATACCTTTAAAAATAGACTAACCTAAATGGTGAAACAGGTCCAGAAGGCCAATGAAGAGAAGAATGCCTTAAAAAAAAAGAATTGGTGAAATGGAAAAGAAGATCCAAAAGCTCACTGAAGAAAATAATTCCTTCAAAATTAAAATGGAGAAAATGTGAGTTAATGACTTCTTGAGAAATCAAGGAATTATGAAACAAAATAAAAAGAAGGAAAAATAGAAGACTGTGTGAAATATCTAACTGGAAAAACCACAGACCTGGAAAATAGATCCAGGAGAGACAGTTTAAAAACTATTGGTCTATCTGAAAACCATGATCAAAAAGTAAGTCTAGATGTCATCTTTCAAGACATTATCAAGGAAAATTGCCTTGATATTCTAGAATGAGCAGGTAAAATAGAAATGGAAAGAATCCACCAATTGCTTCCTGAAAGAGATCCCCAAAGGAAAACTCCTAGGAATATTATAACCAAGTTCCAGAGTTCATAAGTCAAGGAGAAAATATTGTAAACAGCCAGAATGAAACAATTAGAGTATTGTGGAAACAATTCAGATACATAAGATTTAGTAGGTTCTACATTAAGGGATCAGAGGGCTTGTAATGACATTTCAAAGGTCAAAGGAAGTAGGATTAAAACCAAGAATCGACTACCCAGCAAAACTGGGGGGGGGGGAATGGAATTTCAATGAAATACGGGGCTTCCAAACATTCTTATTGTAGAAAATTTGACTTTAAAATACAAGAATCAAGAGAAACATGAAAAAGTAAACATGAAAAAGAAGTCATAAGAGACTGATTAACATTGAACTGTTTACATTTCTACATGGAAAGGTGATGTTTGTTAACTCGTGAGACCTGCCTAAGTTTTAGGGTACTTAGAGGGTATACATACATTCATATACATATACACATACATACATGTACACACACAGTGTATGTACACATGCACATATACATATACACACTTATAGGTACATATACATACACATATCTATATCCATATCTGTGTGTGTATTTGTATTTATATAGAGAGAGGTCACAGGGCAAGCAGATTATGAAGGGGGCATACCTAAAAAATTAAACAAGGTCTTGAGAGGAATGTACTGGGAAAAAGAAAGGAATAGGTAAAATGTAGAAAATCATCATCACATGAAAGAGGTAAGAAAAAGCTTTTACAATGGAGGGTAAGAGGGGGGAGGTAAGAGGGAATAAGTGAGTCTTATTCTCATGGGATTTGACTTAAGGAGGGAATAACACACATTCAATTGGGTCTGGAAATTTATGTTACCCTCCAGGAAAGCATTCTTTGGGTGGGGGAGTGGATAAGAGGGAATGGGGTAGGTAGATTGGGGGAAGCGGTAATGAGAAGCAAACATTTTTGTGGGTGTACAGGTCAAGGGAGAGAATAGAATAAAGGAGGGCAGGACAGGATAGAGGGAAATAGAGGGTTAGTCTTTCATAACATGACTGTTATGGAAGTATTTTGCATGGCTACACATGTATGACCTATACCAAATGGAGGGTGGTCTCTTTAAGCTTGCTTTCTCAGTGGGTGGAGAGGAAGGGAGAGACTGTGGAACTCAAAGCTTTAAAAAGGAATGTTAAAAACTGCTTTTGCGTGCAACTGGGAAATAAGATATACAGGAAATGGGGTTTAGAAATCCATCTTGCCCTACCTGAAAATAGAGGGGAGGGAGAAGGGTGGGTGATATAAGATGGGGGAAGGGGTGGTCAGGGTACTCACTGTCTTGGAGTAGGAGGAGAGGAGAGATGGTGATAAAATTTGGAATTCAAAAATCTTGTGGAAGTGAATGCTGAAAATTGAAAATAAATACATTTTAACAAATTTAAAAAAATCCTGATGTGGATCTGAGCATCCTTTCTGCAAAAGTCACAGAAATTTTGTGTGGGAGGATGAAAAGGAAACAATAAATCCTCCTCTAAATAAAAAAAAAACCAGATTCTGAAGACTTATCACTGTCTGATGAGGTTCATTCCAAAGCTTCCCTAAATTAGTCTTATCAACAAAACATTGGTTACTGGGTGGTGAATTCTTTTGAAGTGAAAACCATTGAAAGACAAAACAAAACTCTATAGCCTATTGTTTTATATGGTCCCTGTCTGCTATAGGGAGATAAGCAAAAAAGGGGGACATATGGTCTTATGAGTCATAGTTTTTAAAATGTCTATCAATATTAATATTCTAAAAATAGGAAATCACCCATTAGCAAAGCAGACACCACTTTCTAATCAGTCAACTTGTGTAGTCAGATCATGGACTTGCTAACAAAAAAATCAAAATCAATACCAGAGAAGAAAAAATAAGACAAATTAACTTTATCTATTGAAACAAATAGTAAAAGTTTAAAAATATATATATATGGGAAATGGATAAAATAACAGGCATTGACTTCAAACAGAGGCTAGATAATCACTTTCCAGTTTTCTGAAGAAGGACTTCATTTTGGGAGTAGGCACTGAATTATATAGTTATAAAAGGCCCAATTTCAAAAATTTTATGATTTAATTTAATGATTTTGAGTCCCAGCTCTTCCACTTATGAGATGACCTTGGAGAAGTCATTTATCTTTGGGCCTCAGTTTCCTCCTCTGTGAAACAGGAAAAAAATTATATGTGTGTATGAGTGTATATGTTTATATGTATATATACATAGTTAGATAAAATAAATTATAAAGCTTCAATAACTGTGGACATATAGGTTGTAGTTGTTAATGCTTTTATATTATTTTATTTAATTTTTGTCAGGATCCATGTTGGTAACTCCCTCTTTAGAAGCCCCTTCTATCAAAAGAAGATCAGGAATGGCTTTGTAACTTGTATGCTATAATGCTGTGCATGAGCAACTTTCTAAAAAAATGACACTGTGAACAGCTTTTAAGATTCTGATTACATAGTATAGTGAACACTCCATTTATTCCATGAAAAAGCAAAGCAAAATATTTATAGAAAATCAAGATACAGCATTCATAGCATTACAACATATCACAGAAAATCACAATATAGTATTCACAGCAATTAATCATTAAAATGGCCATGTGGTTTTCTCCAAAGTGGTCACAATATTTAGAACAGAGAACAATGATCTGGTGTCTCTAAGGAGTTTTGCCTCCTTATTCAGTCATTCAGTCATCTCAGAGTACAATAGTCAGTCTTCCACTTATGCAGCAACTAAGTTAACTCAGTCAGCACTTATTCAGCCATCAATTACTAAGTATCATTAATCACTAAGTACAATCATTAGAAAATACAGAAACCCTCCACCCCTAGGTCACTAGTAAACCATGTTATCACCACAGCATTCAATACCCAAGGAGAGGTCCTTTCTTCATCTTGACACTGGCAAATTCTCAGCAATCTCTGTTCCTGGGGAGACAAAGCTTAACAAAACCACAATATTTATTACCAGTGTCCTTATCAATCCACTTTCTGCATGCAGAACAGTCTCAGGACCCCTGAAAACATTAGGAAGACACTCTCCCAGAATTTCTGTAAACATACAATAAGAACATCCTTCTTCAGGGCTTCTGAGCCAAAAGCAAGATTCCAGTACTTCTGCAACAATAGCACTCTCCTTCACCAGCAGACAAATCTTACAAAACAACATCAAAACAGACAGACAGAATACTGGCACCAAAGCCATGCCTAAGTCCACCAGCAATTTGGTCGGCCCTAGGACCCAAAAGAAATCTCAGCTGGCTCCTGGAATAAAAATCACTCCTCCCAGGTTTTTAAAATCAAAACTGTTCTCTCCAGCTTGGGAAGGATTGGGGGATGGGGGGAGGAGGGGTTCCTCTTCAGCCTTCCCAGCAGCAGTAACTTTAGTCTCCACGATTCTTGTCTGAAGAAAATTCTGACTCAGTTCTCAGTCCAGCAGTAGCAGCCTAGCCTCCAGATGTTGCTGAGAGAAGCTTTCTCTCTCTCCAGCAGAACAGCTTCTAACACCAGGTTCTTGGCAGAAGAAATTCTGACTGTGTCTCTCTGGGGCTTTTCTTGTATACACACAAAATTAGATTCCTGTTTCAGCCAACCCCTTCCTGTTACATCAGTAATAGGAGACAAGAGTTCATACCTTCTGTTTCCCCAACAGTGGCTTGATCAGTTAACTGCTGATTGCTTGCTTACTTGCCAATACAAAAAAGGGGTAATTGCCATTACATATGCTTAGTTGCCTAAGACATTAAGAAGTTAAATGACTTACCCAAGGTGACACTGTTTGTATATTTCAGAGGGGACTTGAACTTGGGTTTCTCCTGACTTTAAGGACAGCTCTGTATCATTATATCCATAGTGACTGGCATATATTAATTGATTGATTATATTGGTAGAGTGAGTTTCCTTTCTAGAACTTCCTTATACCAATAAAATCCTAGTTCTGTTGGCCCAAGGTTTTATTAATTATAATAATGTTACTACTAATAATAGCATAAACAATAAACTGGATATTGGACAAACAATCCACTTGAAAAAGTTCATGTGAAACTGGCTATCAAAAGGCATTATTGAGTTTATAAGCGGGAAAACAGCCTTTTTCACTGCACATGTAATCAACTAGCAGCTAATTCATTTTCATCAGTTCTAACAATTCAGTGAAATTGCCAAAACATGATTTGCCGTGGGAGGTTCCTACACTCCTTTGGACAATTACTTATCTAACCTCACTGGCTGTGCTTTGCCTGCCAGCTCTTTGGCCATTTAACAAAATCAATGGATCCTCAGCGGGTTTCTGTTTTACAATCCATTTGTACATTCTCACCTTTGCAGACACATAATCAATCAAACCTGAGTGATTACCCTAGCATTCATTGCTAATTTGTTTCTTAAACATAAGGGATTCTTTGGAGATTTTGCTGGGAGTTTTGACAATGGTTTCCGAGACATTTGATTCCACTTTCAGGTTCAGTTCTGGGTGGCACAATTTAGAAAGGACATTGGCAAGCTGGGAAGCATCCAGAAGAGGGCAATGAGGATGGGAAAGACCACAAGTCTATGCCATAAATGGATTGGAGTTCTTTTCCCTAGAGAAGAAAGGACTCTTGGGAGGATATGTTACCTGTCTTCAGGTATTTGAAAGACTACCACCTGGATGAGGGATTAGTCTTGTTCTCTTTAGCCACTGTAATGGCAAGCAAAGTAGTGCTTTGCTGCTTGTTTCAGCTATTCAAATGCCTTTGAGACTGGCCTTTTATTGTATCAAATTCTTTGTTGGAAACAGTACATATTGTGTTGCCCCTAATAGGCCTAAGGGAATCTGAAGACCTTCTCTGTCTTTAATAGGCCTAATGTCTTCATATGGAGCCAGCAGTAGGAGGAACTTGTGAAAGAGTGGAACAAGAAGGGTGGAACAGGAAGGAGCAGAGCACAGAAAATCTGGAGCAGAACACAGAAAAGCTCTAGCCGAGCTGGGATCAAGCAGATCTGAGAGGGAGAATGCATGTTATTTCAGCATTGTGTTAATCTGTGTTACTTTCTGAGAGCTAAGAGAGAGAATATTTGTGGTGTTAGTACTCTATCTGTTCTGTTGGTGCTGGTGCTACTTTGTCAGAACAAAGCATTCTATCTGTTGAAAGAGGATTTTACTGTTTTTACAGAAATTCTGGGACTTTTCTGTTGATTTGTGTTGGGTTGCTCAGACAGAAATCTTGTCTGTTGATTTGACTTGCTTTGTCAGACAGAAACTGAATTGAGATGATAGTGTTGGCAATGTATGTAAATATTGTTGTAGCCCTGTTAAACTCTTTTCTTCTAGAGACAGAAGCTAGAAAAAGCTTGGAGTGGGGCCATCCCCATAAACTGAGATACAGAATCATAGAGAGAGCTATGTGTGAATCCACGCAAAAGTGGGTGAATCCAGGCAAAATCTGGGAGTGGTCAGCTATGGAACAAGAGCCAAGGGGTTTGGAATCCACTTTCAAGTCAAGGTGAAAGAACGCTTTACTTGGGCACTCTGTGTTGACTGATGAGGTTGTGACTTACTGAATGATATATTTTGTTTAAGACTATGTAGTTACCTTACTAATCAGTTTTATGTTATATTGTTGTTAATGCTGTGTTTTAGTTTCTTCAAAGTTTTGCTACAGTGTATTGCTGAATAGAGAGTTCACAATGCAATTAGATCCTTAAAATTATTCACAGCAGCAGACCTCAGGAGAGCTGCTCATGACTGGCTTTACAGTCACAGAAGACAGAACCATGGGAGAAATGATGTGAGCCGTAAAGACACAGATAGAGAGAAGTAGCTATGTGACAGTATTTTGTGTGATGGACTTAGGAGTCAGGAACACTTGAGTTCATAGCTTTCCTCATACACTTAAAGCAGTTTAATTCAGGGCAGGTGATCCTCAGATTGTTCAGCTGTAAAGTGGAAGGTGATAATAGCACCTAAATCCCAGGATATTTGGGTAATTAACTTTGCAAACCTGAAGGTTTA
The DNA here is from genome assembly GCA_028646575.1 of Pseudocheirus occidentalis. Classification (NCBI taxonomy): domain Eukaryota; kingdom Metazoa; phylum Chordata; class Mammalia; order Diprotodontia; family Pseudocheiridae; genus Pseudocheirus; species Pseudocheirus occidentalis. The sequence goes on along the minus strand of CM053594.1, from coordinate 33,362,143 downwards.
TTATTTGAAATAAATCCATGAAGAAAGAAATCTTCTTAATAATCAAAATTAGTATAAGCTATCTTGGGAATCCTTTGTATTGAATTCTACCAAGTAAAGTCTGAATGACCATTTCTAGAGTATGGTTCAGAAGATGGGATAGTTTGAAGTAGGTGGCCTTTGAAGCCCTTTCCAATGTTGAAGCACCATGATTTTGTGGTAGTCCTCTGTGTTTGTGTCATATTCTTCTTTGTTGTTGTTAAGATGTTTCAGTTGTGTCTAATGCTTCACAACCCCATTTGGGGTTTTCTTGGCAAAGGTGCTGGAGTGGTTTGCTATTTCCTTCTCAAACTTGTTTTACAGATGAGGAAATTGAGATTAAATTATTTTTCCAGGCTTACATAATTAGTAAGTGTCTGAGGTTAGATATGAAGCAGATTAGATTTCTTTTTTATGTAATACATTTTATTTGTTTCTTGTTTACATCATTCATTTTTATGAGATTTTTGAATTACATATTTTTCTCCCCTTCTTTCCCCTACCCCAATCCCAAAACAACGATCCCACTGTAGAGCCCCTATCCTGGTCTGCTCTCTAACTTTCTGGTAGGGCAGGGAGAGTCTCCCTACCCCAGCCCCTGTATATCTTAATTCCTAGCTGCAGGTATTGCAGAGCTTTAAATTCTAGATTCTTTCGGTTTCTCCATTGTCACCCACCCACACTGGAAGGACAACCAATTCAATACAGGCTATGTAGATGTGATTATACAGGACATCTTCATAGTGGACATATTGTGACAGTGATCATATGTCCCTCCTTCCTATCCCTCCCCCTTGTTTTGTTCTCTACCCTGTCCCTGTCCCTTTATTGAAATGTGAGCATCCAGCATCCCTCCCCCGGACCCTGCCCTTTCCTCCATCATCCTGCCTTTTATCCCCACGCTCCCTACTCTCTTGTGTGGCATGATGCCCAGTTTAGAGTTTATGCCATTTCTTCTCTAAGCCAGATTCAATGAGAGTAAATTCAATGAAAGTAAAGTTGTAACAGTTATCCCTTGCCTCTTCCACATGGGATGATTAACCACATTTTGTCTCTCCCTGTCTCCTCTCATTCTAGTCCTCTCCCCGCTCAGAATTTTCCCTTTAAAGTATCATTCCTTCTTATTCAATTGCTCCTATGCCCTCTATATACCCATATAGACACATGCTCAGATATGTATTCATATGTATATATAGCCTCCTATTTACACATATGTGTAAGTATACATATATATTCATTTGTATTCCTTTCACCTATCCTCATACTAAGAAATTTTTCATAAGTTACTATTATCGTTTGTCCATATTGGCATGTAAATAATTCAAATTTGATAGGTTCCTTATGATTTCTTTTCCATGTTTACCTTCTCATGCTTCTTGTGTTTGGTTGTCAAATTTTATGTTCAGTTCTGGTTTTTTCAGCAAGAATGCTTGAAAGTCCTCCACCTCATTGAATGACCATATTTTCCCCTGGAATAATATCTCAGTTTTGCTGGGTACTTGATTCTTGTTTTTTAATCCTAGCTCCCTTAATCTTCAAAATATCATATTCCAGGCCCTGCAATCCCTCAGTGCAGAAGCTGCCAGATCTTGGGTTATCCTGATAGTGCTTCCGCAGTATTCAAGTGGTTTTCTCTTGGCAGCCTGTAATATTTTCTCCTTTAACTGGGTATTCTGGAACCTGGAAATAACATTTCTAGGAGTTTTCTTTTGAGGATCTTTTTGAAGAGGGGATCGGTGAATTCTTTCAAGTTCTATTTTGCCCTTTGACTGTAAAACATCAGTGCAATTTTCTTTGAGGATTTCTTGAAGGATGCTTTCCAAGTTCTTTTTCTGGTCATGGGTTTCAGGTAGACTAATAATTTTCAAATTGTCTCTCCTGGATCCATTTTCCAGGTCAGTGGTTTTTTCAAGGA
>CM053594.1:33259368-33359710 GCA_028646575.1 Pseudocheirus occidentalis | reverse complement strand
AAGTCATTAGCTTCCACTTGCTCCACTCTAATTCTGAAAGAATTATTCTCTTCAGAATGCTTTTGAGATTCTTTTTCTATCTGGAAAATTCGACTTTTTAAGGCATTCTTCTCCTCACTGGGTTTCTGGGCCTCTTTTGCCATTTGAGTTCGTCTACTTTTTAACATGTTGTTTTCTTCAGTCAGGTTGTTGACTCTCTTTTCATGATTTTCTTGGATCATTCTCATTTTTCTTCCCAATTTTTCCTCCACTTCTCTTATTTGTTTTTCAAAGTCCTTTTTCAGATTATCTATAGCTTCTAGGCATTCTTCACGTGTCTTGGAAGCATTTGGTTTGGGAGTTCTGACTGTGTTGTCTTCCTCCCATTCCATGCTTTGATCCTTTCTGTCCACAAAAAAGGATTCTAGAGTTTTATTGCTGTTCTTATTTTGCTTCCTTTTCCTCATGTTGGCAGTCAATTAATTGGTTGGTTTTTTTAGCTTTGTGAAACTCTGCTTCTGGGGGGAAAGCTCGGTTCCAAATCACTGGGATTTTCCCAGGTGCCGGAGCTATTATGGGGGTGTTGCAGGCCCCCCCCCCAGCTTTGGCTTGCTGAAATGCTCCCCAGGGCCACCACCCAAGACCATGATCCAGATCCAGGCCGCTCAACGCAAGAGCACTTGGCCCTGATCAATCGACTCAGCCCCCCCTACAGGATCCACAGGCCAGGGGCTCTGAAGCAGTCCAGTGGGGGCATCTGCCAGTTACAGCAGTTCCTGCCCTTCCCCCACTTCTTCCTTGCCCTATGGGTAGATTGGCAGATCTGCTTTTCCTCCCCCAAATTTAGCTTGAAAGCTTCACTCACTTTCACTGACCTCTAATCTTGGCTTAGTAGATGTGAAGATTTCTCGAGGTGCTTTAGATCTTCTCTGAAGTAGACTCACACTGCGGTTTGGGTGGCTTGGCTCCTCCTGACTGCCCTGGGGCCTGGCTGCATTTTGATTTCAGACTGAGCTGGCCTCGGCTGTCATCCTGTCACAATGATCCCCTGTTGTTGAGCTGCCTTTCGCAAGAGATGTGTTTTCTGTATTTTTGTGAGTTTGAGAGACCTAGAATTTGTCCAAAGTCATATTTTATAGGTGTTTAGGGTGACTGTGTGGGAGCTGCGGGACCTTCCTGCTTCTACGCTGCTGTCTTGGCTCTGACCCCAGATTAGATTTCAACATGAATCTTCCTGACTCCAGACCTGGAATCTATGCATTAGGATGTCGCCTAGCTACCTATATTCTTCTACTAGAATATAAACTCCATGAGGTCTGGGCCTGAGTCTTATCTCAACTTTGTGTTTCCCTATGGCTAGATGATTTCTGAGGTCCATTTCTGTTTTGAAATGCTTTACATCTTCCTAAGACTCAATTTCAGCCCACTCTGAAAAAGTACCCATTTTATAAGGGAACTATGGCATAGTGCCTCCCACCACAAAGAGTAAAAATGGATGCTTCTATTTTACATGAAGGGAGACAGGGATTTCAAGATTTTATGGATGCTCCCAAAACAAATGTGAAGAACTAGGCCTATGGAGTCACTAGGATTACTTCTCAGGCTCTTGTATCCCTAGACCACTTTTCCTGTTTCAATTTAGTATTCCATATGCATCAGCATAAGAGGAAAGCAAACGTCTCTCCAAGATGAGCCTTCTTGCTTCCCTACTATTCTTCTTTTTTTCAGACAAAAAAACAAAATTTATTAAAGATTTGCCATATTGGGTAGACTTTTAAGGACCATAAGCATTTGTACTGTTAATGCCAGAGGACTAGATAGAATCTGAGTCTCAGTATTTTTCTGAAAATTGACCATCTCTTCCATTTAGGGTGAAGAATAGATAGCATCCTATTATGTGCCAGATATCATGCTAAGTGCTTGGCAGATATCTTATTTGATCCTTACAATAACCACATGCACTAGGTATGGTTATTACCTTCATGTTACAAATGGGGAAATTGAGGCTGAGAGAGTTCAGTGGTTTGCCCAGCTAGTAAGTATCTGAGGGTGAATTTGAACTTATGCCTTCCTGAACTGAAGTTCAGGATTCTATCCACCATATCACCTAGCTGCTAGACAGTTCCCTATGTGTAACATACGGGGGAATTGCCTTGTAAGGTGGGTCCCATCAATATAAAGCTAGATGATAGGGGAAGGTTAGAGAGGAGAAGACCCCAGGTACAGACCTCTCTTCTCTTTGCCTTATTTTACCCTTGGCTATTTGTCTTGTTGTTATAATATGCTGGAGACTACTTGGGCAGTCAAACACTAGTTAATCTATAGGAGTTACTCCAGAAATTTAGTTCTTAACTTCTAGGGGAAAGTCCCATTCTCTAGACTTTGAAACTATACCCTTGTAAAGCCAAGCACAAGCAGCTTTCCAGAAGAATGCTACTGTGAACAGCTTTTAAGGTCCTGATTATATATTATAGTGAACACTCTATTTATTCAATAACAAATCAGAACAAAACATTTGTAGTAAATCAAGGTACAGCATTCACAATGTCACAACATCACAGAAAATTAAAATATAGCATTTACAACAGCTTATCACTAAAATGGCCACATAGTTTTCACCACAGTGGTCACATGGTTTTAAATAAAGTACAATCAGTTAGTCAATCTATCACTTAGTAACTCAGTCATTCAATCAACTCAACCATTCAATCATCCTCAGGTCTTTAATAGAGGTTTGATTAATTGCTAAGTGCTAAGGAACTCTTAGCTTAGCAATACAAAAGGAACTTGAGATTTCATTACTATTACAACCTCTCTTTCCACCTTATGTCCCTTTTCTCTGATTGGTGAGTTCTTCCTGAAATTGCCATTGTGAGGGAGGGGTCATACCAGCCATATTAATTCCCCTAAATTTTACTAGTATGTCATGCTCCTTTCCCCAATCTGAGTACCCACCCCCTTTTTAGATCCCTTTTATATGTTGTCTTTCCCCCATTGGAATATAAATTCCTTTAGGGCAGGGACCATCTTTCTTTTTGTTTCTATTTGTGTTCCCAGCCTTTAACACAGTGTCTAACACACAGTAAATGCTTAATAAATGCAGACTGATTCTCCTTGAGTCAACTACAACATTCCCCAGATTACCCCAGCCATGAAACGTGATAGTTTTAAGTAGTACTGATTAGGCAGCTAGTGGCAAAATCAGGCTAAACATGGAGTCAGGAAGACTTCAAACACTTGGTTGTGTGACCCTGGATAAGTCACTTAAACTCTCTATGCATCAGTTTTTCATTTGTAAAATGATTATTAAAGCACCACCTCCTAGGGTGTTGTGAGAATATGATGAGATAATGTATGAGAATCAGTTTGGAAATCTTAAAGGCTTTATAAATCCAAGCTTTTATGTATCAAAGGGGACTATTTAGAATATAAAAGGACAGACTACAATGGGGCTCAAATGGTAGGGTAACTAATTAGCACAATGCAAATAGAGAAATACAGGAAACTGTAACAGCCTTTGCTATTCTGACTATTGGAAGGAAGAGGGGGTGTCCTGATCTAGGTACTAATTACAGGGTACAGATAATCAGTACCTTCCCTTAGAGAAAGTGTCTATCTGGGGGAGGGGAAGGATAATATCTGTGAGGGATCTTCTCAACTAACTGGTTATAATTTAGAGCCAGCAGTGTCTCTGCAATAATTTGTTCTCACTATCTTTCTCTATGCAGGTGAAGACAAAAACATGTCTTATACTGATCAATATCAATTTTCTATACTGATGCTAAACCATGAATTCTCTCCTCAAGATGAAAGTTCAACATTCAAACTTCACATCTCAGCATAGTTGCCTGCTCATAATAAATAATTAAGGCATGCTTGCTGACTAACTGATTACTGTACTCAGATCTAGAGGTGGAAAATGCTATGAGCATACAGACTTCTGGCTTCAAGGAGGGGGCTGGAGCAGTGGGTTTTGGTCAGGTGGATCTAGATATGAAAAACTCTCACCTAGCTGGAGTCCAGGACCCTAAGATAGGAAGCAGGGAGCTTTTCTTGGGCAAGAAATAGAGGAAAACAAAAGCTTTCCTAAAAATGAGAGCTGTCCAAAATGCAGAGTTCTGAAAGTCTTCTAGCAAAGATCATAAGACCACCACAGAAGTCATCACTCTTAAGTACTTACAGGTTGGACTTGTTGGCTTCTTAAGTATCTTCCAAAAGTGATATCTTTTGTACCATGATGAAGCATCAGAGGAGCATCATAATTCAGCAAAGAGGGTGGGGGAGGCCTTTAGAAAGAAGGGAAACAAGCAGTTCTTAGGCACTTATAGACACTGTACTAAGTGCTTTACAAATATCATCTCATTCAATTCTCACAAAAACCCTGGAGGTAGATGTTGTTATGATCCCCATTTTACAGTTGAAAAAATTGAAGAAGATAGAGGTGAAGTGACTTGCCCAGGGTCACATGGTTAGAAGAGGTCACAAAAGAGAAGAGATATGGTAGCAGTGGCCATATAACATAATGCCAAGCAAAGGCAACTTTCAAGGTTCAGAATACTGGCATAGCAAACTCCATTTATTCAGTGACAGATTAAGGCAAAACACTCACAGAGAATCAAAATATAGCATAACTCAATAATTTAGTAAGTCCTCAATTCAATTGCAAAGTACCAAGGTCCAAGTATCCCACCCCTGGCCAGTACATTAGTCAAAGTAGCCCACTCCTGGGCAGTACATTTTTACCCTAGAGAAAGTATCTATCTGGTGGAGGGGAAGGATAATATCCATGATGGATCTTCTCAACAACTGGATATAACTTAGATACCATTTAGTCTCTTATCAAATGGAGATTAGTTTCCAATCATAAACAAAGTATATTCATTTGGTCAGTCACAGAGCACAAAAAAGTCAAAGGTTTTCCATCCCTAGATCACAACTTAATTATAATACCACTGATTAATGCCAGGCACTTTCTCAAAAGGGGCAGGAGAGCACAAAAGATCATCTACCCTTAAGCTACAACAAGGTTAAGATATCATCACAGCATTGAATACCCAAGAAGAGGTCTTTTCTTCAACTTGACAAGTTCTCAGCAATCCTGTTCCCAGGGATACAAAGCTTAACAAAGCCACAAGATACATTGCCAGTGTCCTCATCAATCCACTCTCTTTCTCCAGAACACTCCCAGAACCCCTGAAAACATCAGCAAGACCCTCTTCCAGGATTTCTATAAACATACAACAAGAAAATCCTTCTTTGGGGCTTCAGAACCAACAGCAAGCTTCCAGGACCTTTGCAACGATAGCACTGTCCTTCACCAGGAGATTAATCTGGCAAAACATCAAAATACACAAAATACCGGTGTCACAGCCATGCCTCTTCAGTTCTCAGCAGCTCTGGGTGGCAGTGTTCAAAAGTCCTGGGCAGCTCCAACTGGCCTTTAGCAGGCTCTCTCTCAGCAACTATGGCCCCCAGCAATTCTCTCTCTCTCTCTCTCTCTCTCTCTCTCTCTCTCTCTCTCTCTCTCTCTCTCTCTCTCTTTCTCCCTCCCTCTCTCTCTCTCCCTCCATGATACTGTTCCCAAAAAATTCTTCTGGCCTCTCTCTGCTTGGGCGTCTCTCAAAATCCATAGTACCAGCTTCTCCCAATTCAGCCCTCTCTCTTCACCTCAACAAGTCCATCTCACAAGTGGGATTCACAAGCTCAGAGTTTTAACACTCAACCCAAATACCAAGCCAATAGAGGGGGATCTTTAAATTCCATTACCATTATAGAATGAGAGTAGTTTTGGAAATGACTCCTCCTGGGGAGGTATAGCATTCTCTGGGATGTTGATACTGTGAGATAATGTTAATTAGATCCGTATTTGTTACTGAGGTGGTCACATCAATAGAAATTTTCTGTCTTCTACGTCCTTAGCACCAACCATGAGATTTCATATATAATCGGCCCCCAATAAATATCTGTTGTCAACATGACGTTTAGTCTGATTCAAATGGTTGTGAAATTTTGCCCAAACTTGTCCCAATTCAGGCCTGTGTTTGTGGTTGCCTAAAGAATTCTGGGCTCCCAAGTTCAGACTGGGAATGAAAAGTACTAAGCTAAGGCAGCATGGTGTCGTTGAATGAACTTTGTATGTCTAGGCACAAGATCTTGTTTGATATTTTTTATTGTTTAGACTTGAGAAGTGACACATTATGCAGTGATATTAATAGAGATTAAATTTAAAAGTGTGGCATGCATACTTTTATTTTTCAAAGAGCCATTTGTTAAGTATTTATCAGCATAGACTAAGTATAACTTTAATTCTTCATGGCCCTGTTAAAAAGCAGGATGATGCAATAAAAAGAGTGATAATTAATAATAATAATATCTAAAATTTATACATAACTTTGTATCAAGGGGTTTACAATTAGTAAATTTTGATCCTCAAAACCACCCTTGTGGATAGGTGCTATTACTTTCCCCATGTATCCCAGGCAATGGAAGTTAAGTGACTTGTCCAGAGTCACATAGCTAGTAAATATTCTTTTCTCCATTTGAACCCAGATCTTCTTGACCCTCTAGGGTTCTGTCCACTGGCCTGCCCAGCTACTGTAAGTAATGAATTTCAAGTCAGAAGACCAGACTTGAAACCTTGTCTATACCACTTATTAGTTATGTGACTTTGGGCAAGTTACATTCTTTCTCTAGGCATAGAAGTATAAACAAATAATTTTCCATTTCTATGAAATGAAGATTTTGAACTGCATGCCCTCTAAAGACTCTTGGGATCACAACTTCCAAGCTGTGATGTTAAATTTCTTAAATTCTCTGATCTTCAGATTCCTGATCTTTAAAATGAGGGACTTGAAATTAATGATTGAAATTAAATCTATTTTGTGCTGTGTGATTCTTTCTATATGTGTTGTGTATGATCTTTCAGCCAGAATTATAACAAGATGCGTTAGCAGGAGAATTGTCCCATGGCCCAAGCATTCAGTCTGCTGACTATAGGTCTTCAGTAGAATAGAAACAACTGAGCTTAGCACCTGGTTAGTTAGCATAGGGTCATTATTTAAGAAAGAAAGCTGACAGATGGTGCCTGCCTTCTCCTCCAATAGCCACATCCCAAGTGAACAACTTGGCCCAACCACAAGTGGGTCCAGTTCTCCCCTTCTATAATTTCATAAGCGGAAGTCTTGCTGCATTCTTATATCTCTGTCATTCCAAAACTGAATTGGTCTGAAATAGTTTCTTCAAAGGTACCTTTCAAGTTCATTGCCCAAGGCACAAAAATGTGAATGATCAGTTTTCACAAATGGTCCTATAAACAGTATGGCTGGAACCACTGACTTCTTTTGGATATCAACTAAATGGTTTGGGATCAAAATGCTGATGAGACAAAAGGCAGTCATGTATTATTTGCTAACAAAGGTTATTACAGGGTGTGCATAATGGAGATATAAGCTACAAAGGGAATAATGTTCACAGGTGCAAAATATTTTTTACCTATAATCTCTTCTTTCCTGGGAAGGAGAGGCAATTTTCCTGTGTTGATCAGACCAAATTAAAATAAATGTTATAATGAATGCCTTGTGTGAACAGATAAGACTTTTGGCAGGTAAACCATTAAGTACACGTGCCTTAATATTGTTCATTCTGACTGACTTCCCTTTCATTGATCCTGTAGAAAGAATCAGGTTAATGAGGGTGATGGGGAGAATGGAGAGGAGGAAGGTGGAGAGGTAACACAGCAGAACAATAGAGGATTTTTGCAGAGTGTGATCGAAGGTGCCAATGATTTTGAACATGAAATCTATGTAGTACCTAACATAGGGACAGAAAGCCAGTCTCATCATAGGATTCTATATGGAGTGGTCATGGTGGACTAGCCCCTCTGGTGTGAGGGCTTGCCAAGCCCTTTTTAGGGTTGTCATCCATTTTTGGTGCCCACTTCTCACCTGTGGCTCTACAAAGCTGTACTATGCATAGAGTTCACCCCCCCCCACACACACTCCAAACTATTTTGGCAAATGGGCTAAATCAAGTTGAGGGTATCCGACAGACCTCAAACTGGTGAGTGAGTTAGGAAGGATGTCTACCCTAAGCATGTGAAGACTTCCCATAGTGGAATGGGAAGATGAGGACAATTTGTTCCAATGGCTTTGAAGGCAGCTGAAGCAGGCACTGTGGAGCCCTTAGACATGGATGATGCCAAGGTCATTCACAGCACCTTGGGTCATCACCAGTTGTTCTGATTTTGGGCTTGTTGGTGGACTTTGATGACTCTGGAAGAGAGAGTGAGGCTGACAACTTTGTGCAGCTCTGTCTCACTTAAATCCAGTTCACTCAAAGTCAAGACATCATCTGTCCTCTTTGAAAACTGAGGACGTACAAAAACAACAGAATCCCAGAACATCATCAAAGGCCAGGATGGGGAAACACATGCCTACACATGCTGCCACTTTATCCGTGCCTGTGTGTGTTGGGGTCAAACTAAAGAGCCACCAACTGCCTCCCAAATAGTTCTGACTCTGGTGAGAGTTCTCAGTACCCTGCTTGTTGCTCAGAAAGGTGTACCACTGGCTCTCACTTGGGCTCCTCTTGTGTGAAATTCACAATTCTTTCTTAAGAGTAATTCTCTGGCCCCTGGGTGACATGGGTGGATGAAATTGGTGCTTAATGTCTCCTTAGGTGGAAGTGAATAAAATAAATAATTAGGATAATTTAAATTATAATGTGCCCACTTCCCAAATGGTTAAACCATAATCAAGCAAATAAAACCCAATTAGGCCTTGAAGATGAGATGAAAGTGGGTGGGGGGATGATTAAATAATTAAAGGAAAGACCATTGCAAGATAAAGACAAAGTCTCAGTTTTCCCTACTTGATTTTGCTTTTTAAATACAGATAATTATTTTTGAAATTCAACACTGATTTCAGGAATTAGTATCAACAAATTCTATTGCTCTGTCAAATTTCTAAAACCAGCTCTTCATTATAGCTAAAAAAAAAAGCTAAAGGAAAGCTTTATTATTTAGAATGAAGAAATGCATGAAAGCAAACATATATACATTTCAACTCAGGAATGAATCTTCTAGACCTGCTATCAGAAAAGGACCCACTATCCTATCAGGACTTCATTAATCATAGCTTTATGCAAGGGGTAATATTTCAAAATTGTTTGAAAAAAAGGTTCAGAAATCCAACATTTACATATAAATAGAAAAAGAACTCAGATCCTAAACTCCTAGAAAATATAATGATTCTCAAAAGTTTGCATGTAATTTTCAGTAACTTGGGTCTTAAGAATGCCTTTGTCATGTTATTTAAAAATGCAGATTGATTTCCCCCTTCCTCCCCACCTCCAGTTTCTATTTAAACAGTGAAAATGAAATAGTCCCTTCTTGGAAAACCCAGCATGACTCACTTGGACCCAATGAGATTTTTCTCCTCTTTTGTTTATCAAGAGGTCTAGGCAAATGAATAGACAATCTCATCAAATTTCTAAGCTGGCACGGAGTTTAGAGATCATCTAATTTAAAAATTTCATTTTTCCAGTTGAGAAAAAATGAGACCCAGAGAAGGCAAGTGACTTGGCTAGAGTCACACAGCTATTATATGGCCATTCTGAGACCTGAGCCTGTGTCTTCAGACACTATTTCTAGTAAACCTTTTCTTTTGAAAATAACCATTTCTCCATTATGTTTTTTTCAGCATTGCCTATAGTTCTAGGATTTTTTTCCCCTCTCCTGGCTCCATGCTAGTGAAAAAATCAGGGACTTTTTAGCATCATCTGGACCAAGTTGCCAAACTCTTAGCACAGTGCCTGGCACCTAGTAGGGACTCTGTAAATATTATTAGGTACTATGTTAGTAGGGACTATAGAATGTTATTATATATTCATGCATGTAGTGACTATATGAATATTTACATAGTATATGTAATAATCATAGCCATATGTATGTAAGGCACACACAAATATGTAGTAATGTATCTGTATGGAAGATTATACAGATATGTAGAAATATAAATAGAATATGAATTTTTACATAAGTGTATGTGTACGTGTGTGTGTATACAGAAATCCTACTCAACACAATTGCTTCCAGTATCCATAAAACTATTTAAGGACAAGGATTCCACAACATCTCCAAGTTTAAACAACTTTGTAGTATCTGTCATGTCTAAATGCCTTCTGTCTTCCTCATTTTTTTCTTTTTCTATTCTGGTTGGTAAGAAAGAATCAGTGCTCTCCCCATCATGGGGAGACTGTTTGCATGGAAAGAGACCTTTCTGGAGTCAAAGGACTTGGGTTCAATCCTGCCTTAGTTCTATTACCTGCGCTGTTTCCAGTAAATCACTCTCCTGGTTTCCTCATCTTCCAGGTGAAAGGAGCTGAGCTAGATAAACTCAGAGTTCCCTTTTAGTTCTAGATTTCTAAACTGATGATAGTGAGAGTTAAATAAGCAACCATTCTGCTGAGCGATTGACCTTGACCCTGGGGCTAATCCACAGAAGCTTTAAGAATCTCTGGATTAGACTTCTTGTCTCTAATGCTAGAAGGGACTTTGATTCAAAGGAGCCTCAATGGTCACCAGGAGTAAATGTGACCTCCAGATCTTAGATCCTCCATTGTGGAAGCTTTCAATGTATCCGGCCAGGGTGCCTGTTACGGATGGCTATTTATCAGGATTAACAAAGGATTATAGGATTTAGAAACGGAAGGGAACTGAGAGAACTCTGTTCCTTTCATACAAGACAAAACTGAAGTCCAGAGAAAAACCGTCTTAGCCAAAGTCACAGAGGGATGATCATTATTACCATTTTCTAATTTCCTCACTTATTAAATCTCCTCTGTTTCCCAGAATTACATCCTACATATTTTGTGTTTGCTTCTCTGGATATTTTATTTCCACTAGACTATAAACTCCTTGAGGGCAGGGAACATTTTATTTTATCATAAAATAATAATTGACACTCTCTCATACTATGGAGATGAATTCATAGTAGGAACTCGATAAATGTTTGTTGAATTGCATTTAATCATCTTATTCATTGCCTTTTCCTCCCAGTTCCTCATGTGAAATTCTTTGCTGTGAATCTTGCCACATATCTCTCCACTGCCCTATGAATTTCCCATAATTTTAGTCCTTTGGAGACTCTAGCATTCCAGATGGCATCACATCAGTGTTATAGGATTTAGGGTGGGAATGAACTTTTGAAGTCAGTCCCAACTCCCTCATTTTTCAGTCTAGCAAACTGAGGCTGAAACAGAAAGATCACTAGATGTGTAGACACAGGAAAAGTGTTTATTGAGCACATTTCTGTGTCAGGCCCTGGGGTAAGTGCTGGGGATGCAAATGCAAGCAAACATTCCTCATGGAGTTTATATGCAAACAAGGGAAAAATAACATATAAAGGTGAGTTGGAAAGGGAGGTTAGGGTACCCTCCCTGGAGGAGAAGTCTAGAGACTGAGTAGAGGAGTAAGTGAGGTCTTCGGAGAAGGATTCAGCAATCAGAAAAGTGAGGCTCCCAGGGCAGAGGTTTTTCCCAAAATAGGAAAGAGGCTGATTAGAGGAAGAGAAGTCTAAAGAATGAGTTAATTAGGAATGAAGTAAGCATAAATGAATTCGGATGGAAAGATCTTGAGATTTTAAGACCTAAATTCAAACCCAGCCTCAGATACTCACTACCTGTGGGATTTTGGGCAACTTAGATTTGGAAAATATTTTCAAGGCCACCTCATCCAACCCAAACATTTTCTAAATGAGGAACCAAGGTACAGAGAATAATAGTGACCTGGCCAGGGTCACCTGGTCAAGGGGTAAGATGTAGAACTGGGATTCCAACCCAGAACTCTTTCCACTGCATCCCTCTGGCTCAAGGTCATTCAGATAGGAAATAATAGAGCTAAGACTCACATCCAGGTCCTAAGGCTCTAGCCCTGGAGTATTTTACCCTCCTGCCATCCAGCTGAAGGCTAAGGTATGTGATCTGTCTGCTCCAAAGCAAATGAGCCTCTTCTTTTCTACAAGGCAAGATATCATGTGGGGACTAGCAAGAGAGCATCCATGTCAAAGATCATTCCATTGCAGACCTGAGCCCCTTCCCTACAACCCTCCTCCTCCTCCTCCCAACTCCAGCCTGTGTATATCTGAAGTTGAGCAGAAAGGAATACACTAAATTAGATTCTGCTGAGCCAAATGACTTTTGACATACATTATACACTATCTGCATAGGATATTAAAAACTGAGTCAAAATAAGTAAATGCCACTTTTGGTTTTTGCTCAGAGTCCCTCATTTGAAACACTGCATGGACACAAACATGTCTATTTTTCTAAATGTCAAAGGAGGGACAATTTTCTCTTTTTTATAGATTTTTCTTCCAATTTCATTTCATTACTTGAATTTTGTTTTTTTGTTTTTGTTCAACCCTTGGCTGGCTATGTAATATGCATGAAGAGAGTAATGCTAAATGAGCTGAGAATGAGGCATAATTTCTGCCCCACCATCTCTACCATGGGTAAATGGTTTGGCAGTGTGACATATGAACCAAATTACCACCACTCGGTATCCTTTCTTTGTGCAAAGGAGGGTGGCATGTTTGCCGTATGGATAATGGATCATTGGTATACACTCCAAAGAAGCAAATTAAACCCATCTTTATACACAGCAGGCCTGCAATTGGAATTTGGAATCCTGGCAGGGACTTTACTAGTAACCCCAGAATGAAAAATATACCAATATGGGCAACCTGTTTATGATCATCCATTTTTAATATCTAAAAATAGCCCGTAATGGATTTCCTTTTACTTGGGATATGGATCTTGTTGGATCTGAGTTTTATGAACTAAGGGAGAAATCGGAAAAAAAGAAATGAATTTAGCAGAGCAAGGTAATCTGCATATCCAATATAATGTTAATACTGTAGTATTCAATTCAATTTAATTCAACATATTTATGAAGCAGCTAAGATGCCCCAGATTCCATGCTAGGGAAAGGAGATATAAGGATGAAAGGAAAAATTCCCTGACCTCAGGGAGCTAATGTTTTCCTTGATAGACACAATACAAGATCATAAGACCTAAAAAGAAGAACTTTGGAGGGGAAATGATCTGAGATTCAGAGGTAGAAGGGACAGAGAGCAGAGAGGCTGAGTCCCTGATGACTTGTGTGACCTTGCTGAGTCACTTCACTTTTCTGGGTTTCAATTTACTCTATAAAATGAGGGGCTGGACCTCATGTCCTCAAAGATCCCTTCTTGCTCCCAAGCTGGGATTTCAGGAGTCAGCTGAACTGCCTTTGCCTTTGCATCCCCAGATACTAACCGAGTTCCTAGCACACAGTAGGGGTTTCATCATTGTGGGTTGGATTGAGCATTCTATAATAATAAAATTCCTTCTTTTGTCATGAATGCATCTTTTCAATCTGTAATTGGTTGATTTTCTATCCCTTTGGTTTGGAACATGGTTCTTCTTTAGGAGCTGATTGCTCTAAGCTTTGATATTCCATGTACTAAGGTCCCTCGCTTTTCTGACATTGTGCTAAGGCCTTTTCTCCTGACGTTTCATATTCTAAGGATCCTTCAAACCTTGACATTATTTATTTTAAATCTCCCTCTAGCCCCCATCTGTTAAATGTCCTGTTCTAAGGTTTCTCCCAACTCTTACAGCCCCTGCTCTAAGGCCCCTCCCAGCCCTGGCACTCCCTTTTGTAAGAGCCCTCCCAGCCCTTCCATTCTCTGTTCTAAGGCCCCTCCCAACTCTGACATTCCCTGTTCTAGGGTCTCACTGCAACCTATCTCTCCAGGATTCTAAAAGACTGGAATGGCAGTTTGGAATAAACCCTCCCTCCTGAAACTGTTTCCATTTCAGTGGCACAATGAGTCATCAAATAAAATCTGAATAATTGGAGCAGAACATCTGAAGCTTAGTTAATTTATGCTCCAGTCCTTTCGTTTTTCTCATTCCGTGAGGATAATATCCCATTTATAGCTGTAGTCTTATTCCTTCAGAAGATTTGCTAGGAAAGTAAGTCTCCTGCTGGTTTGATTTATAATATTTGAAAACAAATCATGACATGGAACCATAAAAATAGAGCATTTAACGAGAAAGACTTATTATTTTTTTTTCTGGAAATACAAAGCAAAGAGTCCTTGAAATATAAAAGTGTAGCAGCCACTCTCCACTAAGAGTGACTGTGGGGCAGTAGTCTTAGGAGCCATGGAGAAAGGTCTTTAGGCAGCGTAGCGACAGCCCTGAACAAGTCTAATTTTCTGAAACAGATCTGAACCAGTTAACACTCGCTTATAAAATGAAATCGTCTTGGCCACCCTGGTGGAAACTCACTTCATTCTGGCCCTTGAAAATGAAAGTTCTTCCACAGCTGGTCGCCTCATTAATTAAATCTTTTCATTTAAAAATTCATCTAGTTGAAATTCTATCCCTACCTTTATAGACCTCAAATAATGAGACCTGGTGTTCTCTGAAGAACTTTTCAATGAAAGGCCTCCATTTATTTCATATCACTTTGTGTTTATTTTTCACATCTTTTTATTTCCTTGTGTTCATGACATTTTCCCTTTTGAGTATAAGCTTACTGAGTTCAGGGAAAATCTTATTGAATTCTTAATACTGATCAGAGTTTTCCGGACCATTTTTGGTTGTTCAGTCATTTCAGCGTTGAGTTAGACTCTTTGTGACCCTATATAGAGCTTTCTTCTCAACGGTACTGGAGTGATGGGGCAACTAGGTGGCACAGTGAATAGAGCACCAGCCCTGAAGTCAAAAGGACCTGAGTTCAAATCCGGCCTCAGACACTTAACATAAAAACTAGCTGTGAGACCTTGGGCAAATCACTTAATCCCAATTGCCCTACCTTCTCCCCTCCAAAAAGCAAAAAAAAATAAAAATACTAGAGTGGTTTGCCATTTACTTCTCCAGCTCATTTTACAATTGGGGAAACTGAGGCAAACAGGATTAAGTGACTTGCTCAGACTCACACAGCTAATAAATGTTTGAGACCAGATTTGAACTCAGAAAGTCTTCTTTACTTCAGTCCCAGCAATCTATCTACTTCACCACCTAGTGGTCCTATATGGCACATCATAGGTACTTAATAAATTGATTATTTTTGTATCTCCAGAGCCTAGCAAAGTTCTTGGGACAGAGTAGATACTGAATAAGTACTGATTGATTATTTTTGTACCTTTAGAGCCAAGCAAAATTTCTGGCACATAGTAGGTACTTAATAAATGCTGTTTGATTGTATTTGTACCTCCAGAACCTAGAGGAAATATTTATTAGTTATTCAGGAATTACTTAGAACAGGGGATGTCAGGGCCGGGAGGGGCCTTGAAACTTGAGACTCAGAATAAGAAGGCTAAGAGAAGACTGAGGAAGAGCAATGTAATTGACTTCAAGTATTTGGAAGGACTGAGGAATCACCCTTTTTCTGGAGAATACTGTATCAGCAAGCACCCCAGCATACCCAGGGTGGCTGCTACCACAGGTTCTTAGATCTGCTTTTCTAAAGGAAAGCAACTCAAAATGGGTTAACAATCTTACTTTAATCAAACATATATCATTTACCTAGTTCAGGGGGAAAAGTCAGCACCCTGAAATTCAGAGAATAGAAACAGAAGTTACAGGCAGACAAAAAAATTTAGTCAGAGAAACAAATCAGCAGACAGGGTCACAACTCTCTTGACCCACTGCCCAGTCACAAAGTAACAAGGTGTGGAGTTCTTGAAAAACAGGCCTCTTGCCACAGGCTCCATGTGACCACATTCAGCCTATTAGAGAGTGTAATGGTCATTAATTTAGCAGATACTTAGCCCTTAGTAACTAAGGGTTGCTGACATAACAGGAAGTGGTTGGCTAAGACAGGAAGACTGTGTGTGTGTGTGTGTGTGTGTGTGTGTGTGTGTGTAAGAGTTCCAGAGACACAGAGTCAGAATCAAGAATTTTTACTCCTGGTGGAGGTAGCAGAATTGTCTCAGCATCTGGGAGCTGGGCTGCTACTGGACTGAGAACTGAGATGGAGTTTTCTATGAGACCAGAATCTGGTGAAGGCCGAAGTGGCTGATGCCTCCTGGAAGGCTGAAATTTCTTGTGGGTCCTAGGGCCTGCTAAACTGCTGGAGGACTGAAGAAGCATGACCAGGATAAGATTTTGTTTGTTTGTGGCTTGGTTGATCCTTGAGTTCCGAGCAGAAGTGGTGAAGGGTTTGAGATGTGCTGGACCCTGTGAACTTCAGTGTGTACCTGTAACTGCCTAGAGGACCAGACGAGAACCTGGGAGCTGCCTTCTTCTGAATTCAGGTGACTGTTTGGTGGATTCAGGAGGGAGCTGGGACCATGGAAGGGGATCCAGGGAATCTGAGAGACCTCCCAGGATCAAGATGAAGGAAAGGTCTCCCCTTGGACATATAATGAAATTGAAGTGTACCAGACACCGAGGGGTGAAGGGTTTGTGTAATTTTCTAAAGATCGTATTTAGTGACTAATGATACTTAGTCGTTATGAATTTGGATAAGTGACTGATTATGTTAAGGTATGATTGCCCCATGAGTGGAAGATTGATTATTGTATTGTGAGATGATTGAATGATTAAGTAAGAACGGTTTCCCCTTAGGGAAACCAGATGATTATTTGAATAATTAAGTTAGAAGGATTTCTCTTGTAGGGAAACCAGATGATTATTCTTTTGCTCTTTGTTCCAAATACTGTGACCACTTTGGTAAAAAAAACTATGAGGCCATTGTAATGTTAAGCTGTCGTGAACACTATATTGTGATTTTCTGTGATAAGATGCAATGTTGTAAATATTGTATTGTGATTTGTTGTGAATGTTTGCCTTGATTTGTAATGGAATAAATGGAGTGTTCACTATACTGTGTAATCAGATCCTTCAAAGCTGTTCACAGTGGCATTCTTTTGGGAAGTTGCTCACTTATGGCGTTATAGGGGGCAGAGTATATTTTTAAATCAAGGAAGTTTCTCAGGGTCACTTAAGCCTATCAAGGGGACAAGGGGGAGGGAAGATCTTCAGATTCCCATTCCCATAACCAATAGAACCAGGAAGAGTGGGTGAATATGGCAAAGAATTACATTTAAGTTTACTAGTCAGAAAAACCTTAAGAAGGAGAGTTGTGCAAAAGTGGAATGAACTGCCTTCCTCAAGAGGTAGTGGATTGACCCTCACTGAAGTCTCCAAGCAAAGGCCAGATGTCCACTTGGCAGGGATGCTACAGACCTTGATTGTGTCCTGTATCATTTTGGCAGCCTGGTGGATCCTATGAACTCCTTCTTAGGAATATGTTTTTAAAAGCATAAAATAAAACAAATAGAATTATAAAGTGAACTAATTGCATCTAGGTGGCACAGTGAATACAGCACTGGCCTTGGAGTCAGGAGGACTTGAGTTCAAATGTGGCCTCAGACACTTAACACTTACTAGTTGTGTGACTTTGGGAAAGTCACTTTACCCCAAATGCCTTGCCTTACCACTCCAAAAAGAAAAAAAAGAACTAATTATATTGAAATCCAGTTATCAAAATAACTTTTCAATAAGTCCAGTGTTTCCAGGTTAAGCAGTCCTGTGTTATAAGATCATTTTGAGATACACTGTGACCCTCAATGGACAAGATCAGTTGAGACCTTGCCTTGCCATTAGAAATAGCTTTCACCTGTCTTCTCACAATGCCAAATACTTAAAATTTGGCCTTATCTTAAAATTTGGCCTTATTCAATCTATTCCACTGGGCAGCTGGATTGTAAGAAAGCATTGACTAACTCCTTTTTTTCCCACTTTTTGGAGTGGGGAAAGCAGGGCAATTGGGGTTAAGTGACTTTCCCAAAGTCACACAGCTAGTAAGTGTTAAGTGTTTGAGGCCAAATTTGAACTCAGGTCCTCCTGACTCCAGGGTCAGTGCTCTATTCACTGGGCCACCAGCCACTTCTAACTAACTCCTTGTCAAAGTTAAACTACCTGAAAGGCTGGATAGAAGGATGTCCCCAGCTCCTTACTCCCCCAAGGCATAGATCAAATTAAACAGCCAGTGGGGTCCTTTCCAACTATGAAATGCTGCATTTCCCCAGTACTGGGTACTCAGCATACATATCTCTTTATGACTCAAACCCAATTCACAAGGAATTTTCAAGTTTCTAATATATGGAAGGACAAGTATAGGACTAATTATAATACAGGGAAGAATGAGATTGGAGCAAAGGAGTGAGCCAGGCAGATGGCTGCGAGATATTTGAGAAGACAAATCACTGGGGAGGAATCAATATTCTAATACTAAGTATGATACAAGGAAGAATGCTATCAGTGCAAAAGGAGTGAGTCAGGCAAATGGCTGTGAGATATTTGAAGGGACAAATCACTTCCATCTAGGGAGAGGTCAGAAAAGACTTCCTGGAGGAGGCGGCCATCTGAGTTATGCTTAGAATAAAGGGCAAAATTTTATCAAATGTAGACAAGGTGTCCCTTTCAGACGTTAACAGGTGACATTGGTAAAGTAATAGTTGCAGGGGATGATAGAAAGAAAAATGAGCCTGGAGAAGTGTCTGGTTCAGCTAGGATGTAAAATGAAATAATCATCCTGATGAATATCTGGCCACTGGATCCAGATGGCTCTGGAGGAGAAAGTGAGGCTAGTGACCTTGTGCAGCTCTGCCTCACTTAAATCCAAGTCAACTGCAAGTCATGTCATCCTCTCCCTAATGTCATGGTCCTTTTCCAGAAGGAAGGGCAAAGCAAAAAACAACAAAATGAAGGGCAAGGGTATACAAAGAGGCAGAATAGGAATTTATATTTTATTACACAGAAAACGGGGAGCCACTGAATATTTTTGAGTGGGATAGTAATATGGTGAGAGAGATGCATAAACACTGACAGATTCTCCAATTTACAACTTCCATCACTAGCCTCCATTGACCTACAATTGAAATTCAATTCTATCCTTCCTTTGAACTAGCTTACACTTTTCTTTCTTTTTCTTTTCTTTATTTAAAAAAATAATTTTGAGAGTAAAGTCAGTACCATTCTACCTACTCCATAAAAAGTTCCTTCATTAAGTGGTAGGAGAGATGGAAAGTCCTCAGGGGCCTCTTGTAGACAAAGATCAGGAGCTTGGAGGCAGAAGACAGAAGGTGCACAATGTTAGTGCTGTCTGGGCCATAAGGTAGCTAGATTGTAATCTGTTTCCCTGGGAAGGAGCCATATGGGCAACTCTAACTGAAGTCCTGCCCTTCATGTTGTATCTGCTATTTGTACTAGACCAAAGCAAGTTCTTCACACCTGGCCCCTACTAACAAGGAGGAGATCTAATAGTGCCTTCAGAGATTCAATTGATGCACCACTGCCCAGGAACTCAACACAAACAATAACAGTAACTGACATTTAAGAGAAATGGTAGATTTCTGTGGATGGAGAGCTTGCCTTCGTGTAGGGAAGATCAGAGTTCCATATTTGCCTTGGGCACGTACTGGCTACTCTGATCAAGAAGAGGACCCAAGACAATTCCGAAGAAGCCACGATAGAAAAACTATCTACTTCCAGAGAGACCTGATGAAGGCAGATTGAAGCATACTTTTTCTCACTTTCTTTATGTTTCTTGCTTTTAATTTTTATTTATTTATTTGCAGCACAGCTAATGTGGAAATATGTCTTGCATTAAAAATAATAACTAGCAACTGAGGTCAAATGAGTTGCCTAAGGTCACACAGATAGCATCAGAGGCAGTATTTGAACCTGAATCCATACTCTTTATATTGTTCTATTTGGATATTTTAGTAGGAAACAGAACAGAAAAAAACTGAGGAGGGGGAGTGGGAAGAAGGTGCAGGGCAGAAAAAGCATGATCCAGGTACTAGCACCTGGCATAACTATCCAAAACCATGGGGAATATTCTGTGCAAAAGCTTGATTGTTGGAGATAAAATGTTGTATGTGAGGAAGGGCAAATAGGCCAGTCTGACTGGAATACAGTATGTGTGAGGAGGAATAATGGGAAATAAGGTGGGAATTATCTTGATTCCATGCTAAGGGTTTTATTTACCAAATTTTTGTTGTCTGCTTTATTCCCTACGTGGAGGAGACCAGTAATGGCTAGAGAAATCCTGCCCTGCTGTCTGGAAGGCCATTTCTCCAGTTCTATCATAGTACCAAGTAACTCTATCCAAGCCCTTTACCCTGTTTTGATCTGTTCCCATGAGTTCTCACTAAGCAGCCAGGATGTAACAAGACATTAACTAATTCACTCCTGTCTTCACTAGCTAGCAAGCAAGCTGCCAACAGGTGCATGGTTTTACATGTTTTTCTGCCTGATTAACTTTAGCCCTTGGGCTTGGAAATGCTTGTTAATTTGTTCGATGGGTAGAAAATATACAATTTTTTTTAGCAGTACCGTTGTTTGTAATCCAGCCCAACATCTGGAGATTTCCAGCACGGGCAAAATCAGCAAAAATTAATAAAACAAAAGCATCTTAAAAATAGATACAATTGGGTTCAGTGCTGGCAGCCCACCCAATTACCTAGAAATAATAAAGTGTGTTTTCAGTGCTCAGCTACCTGCCTCCATGTTTAACTGCTAAAACTATACCCAATGTGTACTGCAGGGCTGACATTATGCTGGAACTCATCATCTTAGATTTCCTCTTGGATAAGACATTGAATTGATGAGCCCCCGCAGGGAGCTCAGCACGGTGACTTCTTATAGCTCAGGCTCGACATCACCTTTCCAGAGATCTCCTGGTGTCATCCCATAGTGCAAAGACTGCATCCCATTCCATCCCACAATGCTTAACATCATACCTGGAACATACTAGGTATTTAATAAATGCTTGTTGGTTTCACCAAGCATTTATTAAGCACTCAAAATTTTTCAAGCACTGTGTTAACGCTCTAGAGATACAAAGACTGACAGAACTTGTCTTTAGGGTGCTTACATTGGGGGCATGAGGTTGGAGGTGGAATAGGTTCAGAATTTGGAGAACTGACTCTTGTTTGATTAATTTTTCAAACATTGATTGGAGGACCATAGAATAATAGGTTTAGTACTAGAAGGAACTAAGAGGTCATAGAACAGAATTTGCTGTTGTTCAGTTGTCTGATTCTTCATGATCCCATTTAGGGTTTTCTTGGTAATGATACAGGAGTGGTTTGCCATTTCCTTTTCCAAGTCATTTGATAGATAGGGAAACTGAGGCAACCAGGGTGAAGTGACTTCTCCAGGATTACATAGCTAGTAAGTGTCTGAGGCTGGATCTGAAGTCAGGTCTTCCAGATTCTAGGCTTGGTACTCTATTCACTATGCCACCTAGCTGCCTAAAGAGTCCAGGCTGTACTGGAATAAGAATATTCTAATGTTCTCAACTCACTTCATACAATCAGAGATTTAGAGTGAAAGTACTTAACAAACATTTAATTCAACCCCCTCCAACTACAAATAAGGCAATTGGTGCTCAGAAGGTTAATTGACTTACTCGTGGTTAGTAAAGGTCAGAGGGCAAGATGTGAACCTGGGTCTTCTTGCTTTTAAGCTCAATGCAACATCTACTAAAATATATGTGGCCTGTTTCATCAACAATTTTGCATGTTCAAGACACTGCTAGGTTAACATTGGGGGAAATAAAAAGATCCTTGATGGTCACTGCCCTCATGAATCTTCCCATCTACCAAAGGCACCAAAGAACTATAATCAGTAGGTTGTGAACCGTGATGAATGGGATGGATATTAGAGAAGGCTTGTTGGAAAAGACGGTTTGGGGCTGGGTTTTGTAGGATGCTGACTTAGCCTGGAAGCACTTTAAAGGTATAGCTGGAGCTATATACCTCTGTATCTAGGAATACTGAGCGGCTACAGAACAAGTTCAGTTCAATTCAACAAAGATTTATTAATTTCAACAGGTAGAAATGAAAATTGGAAGACAGGATCTCTCTGGGGTACAGTGAACTTTCTGTTTCCTTCCTTCCCTCCTTCCTTGCCTCCTTCCTTCCTTCCCTCCTTCCTTCCTTCCATTCTTCCCTCCTTTCCTTCCTTCCTCCCTTCCTCCCTCCCTTCCTTCCTCCATTTCTCCCTTCCTTATTCCCTCCTTCATTCCTTCCCTCCTTCCCTTCCTCCCTCCCTCCTTCCCTCCTTCCTTCCTTTTCTCCTTCATTCCTTCTCTTCTTCCTTTGTTTCCTCCTCCTTTCCTTCCCTCCCTCCCTCCCTTCCTCCCTTCCTTCCTTGCTTCTTTCCTTTCTTGCTTCTTTCCTTCCTTGCTTCTTTCCTTCCATCCTTCCTTTCCCTTTTAGCAAAAAATATAAAGGGACAAAAACAATTCTCAATAATCAACTAAATATATTACTTGAGTCTGTTAGCACGTAAAAAACTTCAACATGCTCCCCCTTCCTCTGCCCCACTTTTTCCCCTACTTTTGTAGAATACACCAAAAGAAGCAAGACAATTGAGGCAGGGATTAATGCCTTAGAACTGCGGTGCTGAAGAAAACTTTTGAGATTCCCTTAGATAGCAAGGAGATCAAATGGTCAATACTTAACTTAGAAATTAGCTCAGAGGAGAAATTATCTCAGGCTAATCCTGGAAAGCCAAATACTGAAGTTGAAGCTTAAATGTTTAATACTTAAATATAAGAAGATAAGACTTGTTGGAAAAGATCCTGAAACTGGGAAAGACTGAAGGCAAAAGAAAAGTGAATGGCAGAGGATGACATGGATAGATATTGCCATGGAAAAAATGAACATAAACTTGGACCCATGAGAAGAAGTAGCAAAGGGGGGTGGGTAGATGGGGCAGTAAATACAGCACTGGCCCTGGAGTCAGGAGGACGTGAGTTCAAATCTAGCCTTGGACACTTAACACTTACTAGCTGTGTGACTTTGGGCAATTACCCTGCTTTCACCCCTCCAAAAAGCAAATAAATAAATAAAATAGCAAAGGATAGTTGGGCTTGGTGTGCTGTGGTCTCTGGGGGGGTCACAAAAAGTTGGAGACAACTGAACAACTGAACTACAAAAACAAAGGGAGTATAACTGAATTCAAAGCAGAAAGCACTTATTAAATATCAACTATTATTAGGCAGTTCTTAGGTTCTGGTCATACCAAGACAAAAGGGAATCGATCCCTAATATTAAAGATATTATATTGACAATTCTATTGACAGTTAATCAGAACCAGAGAACCTAGGCAAAACTGCAACAGGGATGAGACAAAGCAGAAATAAAAATGTAGAACCAACACCAAAGACCCGATAGAAGACACAATCTCATCCTTAAAGTCCATCTTTATGCTCCTCCATTTTTTGGGGTGGTGGACAAATCCCTCGACTTGGGTATGCAGGTAAAAAGAAAGACATTGACAAAGTGGAGTGTGTTCATCGTAGGGCAACCAGGATATTAAGAAAACCAGAGACAACACCCTACAGAAATCACGGAAAGCTCTAATCCTTTGTAGTTTGGAGAAATGAAGACTTGGGAGTGGGGGAGAATAGTAAGCCATATTCTATAGAATTCTTCAAGTTGTTAAAGGACTAGGGCAGTGGATTAAAAAGTTGGACTTAAAATTAGGAAGGACTTCGTTTAAATTCCTACCTCTAACACATGCTGGATTTGAAACCACAAGCAAGTCACTTATCCTTTCAGTGTTCTAAGGGACTTTGTGAGGCTGTTGGTTGCCAAGAACATGCCAATCTGCATTGCAAGATGGAATTTCCTCATCTGGGAGTACTAGTGAAATAGCAGGTCCAGTTTCTCTCCCTAATCCAGTAAGGAAACATCTTTTACCAATTATTACTATTCCAGAATGGAATGAGAAGTCCACAGGAGGCCTTGGGTTTCCTCTCCTTAAAGGCTGCAAGTCAAGATTGGATGAGCATTTTTTGAGTATGGTGTTGAAGGGAATTCTTATTCCTATTCCTCTTGTGATATGGGTTGAGCCAGACGGTCTCAGCTTGTCCCTTCTAAATCAGATCCTGTGTTAATGGCAATATTGTCAACTTAATATGTCATGTTCTCTTAACCATGTCTGTGTTATGGACGCCTCTGGCTTTCTGGTGAAACTTAAGCACCTCTTCTAAAAATAATGTTTTAAATGCAGAAAATAAAATGAACAGCATTATGAAGGGAAACCAATTATGTTGAAGTTGACTTATCAACCTTTAAAAAATAAACAAACAAGTTTGGGAACTGCAGGTTCAGAACTCTTTTGCTAAAGTGATTTTTATATGCCAAAAAACAAAGCAGACCTTGCAGGAGACCTGCTCGTTCACACCTCCCATGACTACAGAGACTTTATAAGAATTAGACAATTTATAAGAATTAGCCCAAGCATCCCTCTGAAAACATTGTTCCTGGGAACCAGTTATAAAAACTATCAGATTGAAAACCAACGTTCTGAGTCAATGTGTCTCAGCCTTGTCAATCCTTCTGACCTGTAAAAGATCAGGTCTTCTATTTTCTGCAGCCTCAGTTCAACCACCCAAGGAGGAGGAGAGAACCTGATAATGGAAGGAGAAGGGAGAACCAGCTTGCAAAGTTTATAGGCTTTTGGAAGTAAGGACTAAGGGTAGCAAAAGTTTTGTGATCCTGTGAAATTTGCCACGTTCCCTCTCGACTGTAGCTGAGAGGTATTGATGTAGGCTGTGAGGCAGGATCACCCTGCGTGGTGGGTGGTGGTTTTTACAAACGTGTATAGCATGTCTAATACATAGTTGTATTAACTAGACCACAGAAACACGGGATTTCCAAGTTGGAAGGAAATTCGGTAATGGCAATAATACCAAGCAATTATATAATATGTTAAGGTTTGCAAAGCACTGTACATACCTAATGTCATTTATATCTTGCAATAATACTGTGAAGTAGGTTCTATTCATGTTATCCCTACTTTACAGCTGAGGAAACTGAGGCAGAAATAGGTTAAGTGACTTGCCCAAGATTACACAGTTAGCGTATGACGCTGGTTTTAAACCTGAGTTCAAATATGGCCTTGGATACTTACTAGTTTATAACCCTGAACAAGTTACTTAACCCTGTTTGCCTCAGTTTCCTCATCTGTAAAATGACGTAGGGAAGGAAATGGCAAACCACTCCAATGCCTTTGCCAAGAAAACCCCAAATGGGGTCATGAAGAATCTGAAACAACTGAATGACAATGTTTCTGACCGTACAAGTCACGCAGTTGCTGATGCTAGAAGTTCAGAACCCAACTACTTATAAACAACCACAGTTTCATTGATACAAGTCTGGTGGTCATGGATGCAGGTCACATTTAGTCACTCCATATCTTAGAGAGAAAGCTTTATGGAGGGCAAAGAGGGCTGGGTCTGGAGTTTGATGGACCTGAGTTGAAATTCAATCTCTGACACTTACTAGTTGCATGACCTTATATTGGTCACTTCTCTGGGGCCTCAATTTCCTCATATGTAAAGTGAAAGATCATTTGATCATCACAACAACCTTGGGATATAATGATGGGAATAAGCATTTATGTATCATCAACTATGTGCCAAGAGCTTTTTACAAATATCTTAATTGATCCTCACACCTACCCCAGGAGGTAGGTGTTATTATAATCCCCATTTTACAGATGAGGAGACTGAGGCAGAGATTAAGTGATTTGCCCAGTGTCACACAGTTAGAAAGTATCTAAGGCAAGACTTGGACTCAGGTCTTCCTCACTACAAGTCCACAACTCTACCCAATGTGTGATCTAGTTGCTATTAAAAATAACATTTAGGGATAGCTAGGCGGTACAGTGAATAGAGCACCGACGTTGGAGTTGGGAGGACTTGAGTTCAAATTTGGCCTCAGACACTTAACACTTACTAGCCATGTGACCTTGGGCAAGTCACTTAACCCCAATTGCCCTGCATTTCCTCCCCCCCCCCAAGAATAGATTTAATCATAGGGTTGTTAAAAGGACCAAATGAGATCATGTATGAAAAGTACTTTGTAAACTTTAAAGTGCTATGTAAATATCAGCTTGAAGGGATGTCTCAGTAGCCAGTTCTCATGAGTTGCTGTGGTTGAAGACATTCATCTCCTAGAAGAAAGCCTAGTGATAAGACTTTTCGAATTTAATTACGCAGGTCTTTTCCAAAAGACATTTGCTCCATATATGTTCTATCTGCATCGGATTTATACTTTAAACCTTCCTGAGATGATATGATCAGTCAAATTGATCCTTTTGCTGTTCTTAAAACATGACAGTTCATTTCCTATTTCCATACCTGTCCCCATGCCTAGTATGCTCTACTTGCTTACTTCCACCTCTAGGTTCCTTCAAAGGATATGTTAAACTTGATGTCATTGGTCCTCTTTGAAGAAGGGCCAACAATGTCAATGACAACCATAATAACAGCAGCATCAATAAACAGGATCTTCAAATCAGGACTTCCCAGAATACTAAAATCAGCTTGTGTGTATTGTTAATCTATCTGACATACATGTGCATGAATAACCATCATTTCCCACCCAACAAAGTAAGCACTGTGGGGGCAGAGGCAGTTTAATTTTTTTTTGTCTTCAGAACCCTCACATCTAATAGTCAGTTAATCAATATTTAAGTGCCTACTACATGCCAGGCATTGTGATAAACTGGGGATAAAAAGAAAGGGGAACTAGCCATGTGACCTTGGGCAAGTCACTTAACCCCAATTGCCCTGCCCCCTTAAAAAAGGGGAAAAACAAAACAGTCTTTGATCTCTGGGAGCTCACAGCATAGGGCTAGGCATGAAGCAGTCACTTAATAAATGCTGATGGGTTGATTGATTACAAAATAGAGCTTATGCTTCCCTGACCCATCTTTCAAGGATCTAGGGGCCATTTCTTGAACAACTTGATGAAACATTGAAGAAATAAATTAGTGGATCTAAAGCACTAACTTACTCCAATTTTTCTGACCGTACAAGTCACTCAGTTGCTGATGCTGGAAGCCCATGATGAAAATGGTTGATTGCTATTGTTGCTGGTTTAGGGATACGGACTAGCTAAACCTGTATCTTCACTGATACAAGAGAGAAATCTCTCTAGGTTGTTCCATTCTCTATCACGTAGAATCTTAGAGGGCTGCCTAGAACAATGAAAGGTTAAAAGACTTGCCCAGAGTCAAACAGCCAGGATTGTCAGAGGTGGTCCTTGAACTCAGGTCTCCTTGATTTAAAGACTAGCTCTCTCTCTTTTATACCACACTGGCTCTCTGTTAAATGCTCTGATTCCTCTGACCTACATAGATATTAATACAAAATCTGTGTTCTTCCTGAGCTAGATATGCTACATAACAAAAGTAAAGGATTTGAGAGCTGGAGAGGACGACTCTTCCTCTCACTGCCCTCTCACCTTAACTCCCATCCCCTCATTTTGGGGCACTGTCTTAAACTTGATCTTGATTTAGCAAGCTCCTTGAATCTCCTGCCTGACTTCATTCTGCAAACAAGGGCTTTTTTTCCTGCCCCACTCCCATCATCTAAAGATTGAATTTGACTGTCTCAGCTTCATGCATCACCCACTCACCCACCCAGTGACTACTAATCCCAAATCCCATGCAAATAAACCATTCCCCACCAATTACTGTGCAGGCCATTCTTTTACCTGGCCCAGGCACATTTTGGAATTGCTTTGAACGATTCTAAGAGTTTCTGCAATTTTACTGGGTCAGGCAAGCCTGACATGACCTGGATTTCATCCCCTACCTTTTGTTTATTTCTGCAATAAATGCAAAATATTGGAAGCAATTCAGGATCATCCTGAGCTGGAAAATGGAAAGGAGGGGGTGAGAGGAATGACCTGATTGACTTCTATCCCCACCTCCCACCCATAGGGTTGAAAGAGATTCAAAGAGGTTTCTAAAATCTATAAAACAAAATAAAACGCGCCAGAAAAAGAATCCCCCAAATGTATATTTTGTTTAAGTCAAAGAGGCTAGGGGACAATGTTATCCAAGCAGTAGGGGTCAGAGAATCATAAGGATATCAAAATCACCTAATTTAGTCCTTTCATTACAGGTAGCATTACTGAAGCATCTTTGATGGGCTACTCCCCCAAGCTGCACTCAGACTCAAAACGTGGATGTTTATTATCTCAGATCTGAGGATTATCCTGTGGGTACCCCCTTGTTAAATTAAAGCTCATGATTCCCCATCTCAGTGCTTCCCCCTAACCGTCAGCCAATAGACACAATTAGCTTAAAGCAATTGCATTCACAAATACGGCATAGGAATAATAGTGGCTATAGAATATTTTCCCTGCAAATCTGGAGTTGCCTCCCATTAGGGCAGTTAGGTGTCAAACTGGATAGAGAGTCAGGAAAAATAATCCTCCTGAGTGCAAATCTGGCCTTAGACACTTACCACCTGTATGACCCTGTGTAATGAGAATGGGTATTTGATCTTCCCTGCTGTTTAACAGACCTAGGGGAGAGTTCGAAGACCTCCCCTGCTTTGAAAGTAAACTCTGCCCCCTAATAGGCTGAATGTAATCACATGGAGCCAGTAGTGGGAGGAGTTTGATGAAGGGAAATAGAGCCCACAGGAAGCTTCCCTGCTGTGAAGATAAGCTCTGCTCACTAATAGGCTGAATGTAGTCACATGGAGCCTGTAGTGGGAGGAGTTTGCTAAAGACAAGCAAAGCCCACAGAAGCTTTCCTGCTGTGAAGATAAGCTCTGCCTCCTAATAGGCTGAATGTTATCACATGGAGCCTGTGGTAGGAGGAGTTTGCTGAAGGCAAGCAGAGCCCATAGGAAACTGGTCAGAGCTAGCCAGACAATGAGAGAGAAAGGTCGCTTAGGCAAGGAGATAGAGAGGTCTGTGAGTAGATACTGATCTTGTATTGGTTTGTGGGAATGCTGAAGGATGCTGTGGCTCTCAGTGCTATTATGACTTCTGAATATCTTTGGTACTATGATGGAATCAGCTTGTTGGTTTCGGGATTCAGTTTTCTGGTATCTAAATAAATGCTTCAGTTCTATTCTCTATCTGGAGAGTTTGGTATATTTTGTGATAGAATATCATGTAGTACTTATGGTCTTTATGGTGATCATGAGTGCTATCAATATTGCATTGGTGCTACACCCTGGTCAAGGCACTTAACCCTATCTGTCTCACTTTCCTCATTGGTAAAATTAAATAAAGAAGGCAATGGCAAACTTCTCCAGTATCTTTGTCAATGAAACCCCAAATGGGGACATGAAGAGTCAGATATAACTGAAACAACTGAATGACAAGTCTCCCACAAATAACCACAGAATTAATGGGAAGAGTAGGCAAGTACATAGGGCACATTGGTGGTGAAGTGTGCATGTAGGGAACACATGTGACCAAGCCTTTCAAGGGTACAGAACCAAGTGAGGCCTTGAGGGTGCAGGTTCCCCAACCCTGGACCCAAGTAACCAATGTCTCTGTCTCTCTTTGAGGACCCTTCTCTACAACTCAACTCTCAATGACC
The DNA here is from genome assembly GCA_028646575.1 of Pseudocheirus occidentalis. NCBI lineage: Eukaryota > Metazoa > Chordata > Mammalia > Diprotodontia > Pseudocheiridae > Pseudocheirus > Pseudocheirus occidentalis. The sequence goes on along the minus strand of CM053594.1, from coordinate 33,330,298 downwards.
AGACCTGGTTCTGCCTTGAATGCAAACTCTCTTCTCACCTACTAGATATGGCATTCCCTAGAACTGCTTCCCACCCATGAGTCACTGCCTTTCTTTGTCTATATCTGAATGGGGAGTGTGTATCTCTCTGCTCACTTAACTTCCTTGACCTCTCTCTAATGGAATGAATAGTTTCACTGAAAATCACCAAGGTCAATTCGTGGGAAGTAGGGGAGGGAGTAGAATTCCTATGCTCATATACTGCTGCCCTCTGTTATATATGCAGTGGTGGAACTCTAAAACGCTGCTCTGAGTCTAGGCTCTATTAAAAAGTCTCAAAGTTAGCTATTAACCCCTTACTAATAAATTAGTATGTCATTACCTGTTAGGTCAGCTAGGTGGTATAGTGAATAGAATGCCCAACCTGGAGTCAGGAGGACCTGAGTTCAAATCCAGCCTGAGACACTTACTGGCTGTATGACCCTAGGTAAGTCATTTAACCTTCTTTGCCTCAGTTTCCTCATCGGTAAAATGAGCTGGAGAATGAAATGGCAAACTGCTCTAGTATCTTTGCCAGGAAAACCCCAAATGGTGTCATAAGAAGTCAGACATGACTTAACAACAACAACAATAAGTCTTGTTATCTACTATGAGGTTTGTAAGGGGGAGAAATATGTTGGTTAATGATTAACTATGCCTTCCTTCCCCTTTTAGCCCCTTTCCCCCTCCACAGCCTTATAAGAAACCTGAAGACCAGAGAAATTAAGTGACTTAGCTACAGTTATACAAGTAGTGAGCATCTTGATATGATAGTACATGTCCCAAGGCTTGAAGCTACATGGCAAAGTATGGAATTCTAGCCCTGCAATCAGGAAGACATGAGTTCATAATCTAACTCTGAAATTAACCATGTGACAAAGGGCAAATCATGTAAGCTCTTTAAACCAACATGTTCACCTATAAAATGGGGCTATACCTGTAATATCTCCCTCATAGGGTTGCTCTAAGACTCATATTGGATAATGTATTTAATGTTTCTGGAAACTTTGAATTATCATATTAATCAAATTAGTCAATCAAAAAGCATTAAATACCAAATATTTGTTATATATATATATATATATATATATATATATATAAAACAACTCTGATTGTTGTTATAACTATATTATCGATAAAAATGGGTAAATTCTTAACTGGATCAGTAAGTGGAAATTTCTTCAGCAAGAAACTACCATGAATTTTCCCTCGTTTGACAATGGGTTTGGTGTGGTCAAGAGATGAGCACATGGACTCCTATGGAATTTGCCAGCCATGGTCATGGAATGTAGTAGCCTTTTTCATAGGAGAACAACAGGGAACTGCTTCTGTCCATATCAATAAGGTCTTCTGACTACAGTGGCCTCACCCTTGTGTCTAGGGAAAGAAAAAGAAGAGAAGAAGAAAGAGGAAGAGGATGAAGAAGTGAAGAAAGAAGATGAAAAGTCTAGAGAGTTGTCATGGGGAAGGTAAAACATGGTGGGAAGCCTTAAGAGAATAGTAATTTTAGGGGGAAGTCACCAATCAGATGATCAAGGTATCATGGGTCTTTCCCTAGGGTAGGAAGGCAGTAATGAAGTAAAAAGATGAGAAGCCAAGAAAGGTGAAGTATATGAAAGCAATGAAGGCCCTTGGTGATAGAGGACAGAAATAAACAGACAAAACTAGCCTGATATGGAGTGACAGGGAAGGTGTTGGACTGGGAGGTAAGAGGCTTGGATCTTTGGAGTAATTGATTTACCTCTCTGGGCCTCAGTTCCACTTTAAAATGAGAAGGTAAGCTTTTCTGATCTTCCTGGTCCATTCCACGGCTGATATAATTAAATTCAATATTTATTTCTTTAAGTACATATTTCTTAGCACTGTTCAACATTCTAGGGATACAAAAATAGAAACAAACCAGTCTCTATCCCCAAGGAGGATTTGTTCTACTGGTGTGAAGTCATTTTCATTCAACAAACATGCATTAAGCATATGCTATGTACTGGACACAGTGATATCTGTTTGGACAAAGGCAATAAATGAGATAAATGGCGGAATTCAACATGATTAACTAATGGGGCAGGATGGAAGGTCCTCTTCAAGGTAGAGTGTAATCAAGTTTGTAGGTCTCTTTTAAGGCTCAAATGAAAAAAAAAGCCTCAGTAGACATTAATGGCTATCCTTTCTTTAGAAGGGTTTTCAAGGAGAGATTGGATGGGCAGAGTTGAGCTTGTTGTGTGCATGGAAGTATCCTGGACAGGAATAGGTTGGACTGGATAGCCCCTGAGCTTCCTTCCTAATTAGAGTTTCTGTGAATGTGTGCAATGGCAAGCAAAATGGTACTTAGCTCCTTGTTTCAGCTCTTCATGTGCCTTTGAGCTCCTCCTGTTATTATATCTACTCTTTATTAGATACACAACAGTGAAGCCATAGTGAGAGGAACTTGCCAAAGACTGGAACAAAAAGGATATAAGAGAAAGGGTGAAACAGGAAGAAGTAGAGGAGATAAAAGCTTGAGCACAAACTGGAACTGGGAGAAAGAACACTTGTGATGTTGGCACTCTGTCTGTCTGTTCTGTTTGTGTTGATATGTGTTTGTGCTCCTTTGTCAGACAGAAGCACTCTGTTGACTTGTGATTATGTTGCTTTGTTAGACAGAAGCATTCTGTCTGTTGATAGTTTTACTCTTGTCAGATTGAAGGATTCTATTTGTTGGTTGTTTTACTTTGTCAGCAGAAGCAACCAGTTTGTTGACTTGTGTTGATTTCACAGGCAAAAAGTAAATTGAGATGATAGTGCTGACAATGTATATGAATATTGTTGTAATTCTGCTAAGCTTCATGTGTGTAGGTGAGATGGGAACTGGGCAGGGAGCTGAACCAAGACCTGGGAGCTGCCTACTTGTGAATCCATGTGATTTCAGGGAAGACCTGGGAGCATGGAAGAGGAACCATAGAGTTTGAGAGTCAGTCTAGAGTCAAGAGGACAGGACCTTGACTTGGGTACTTAGTGTTGACTGATGAGATCAAAACAATGTGACCTAGGAGAGAAGCTAGTTATTAGGAAAAAGGAAGAGAAAGGAAAGGAATGGACCTAAAGATACACATTAAGAATGTTAGATTTCTTGGTTTCAAATGACCTTTGTACATTGTACCCCTTAAGGATAACTGCTCCCTAAAGATAATTGAGTTAAGGATGTTTGGAAGTCAGTATCCAATCAAGATGAGAAATTAAGACAATATGACCTGGGGATGGGAGACCTTTGTACTTTGTACTCCTTAAGGATGATTGCTTCTTAAGGATGATTTGAGTTAAGGATGACTGGAAGCCAGTCACCAATAAATATGAAAGAAGACTTTAGATGGGTACTTTATTGATTGATTCAGACTAACTTACTGAATGATATCTTTTGTTTAAGAATGTGTGGCCACTTTAGAAATAAGTTGTTATGTCATATTTCTGTGAATGTTGCACTTTGCTTTCTGTAAATGTTTTGCTTTAGTTTACTGTTGAGTAAATTGAGAGTTCACTCTGCTATGTTATCAGAACCTTAAAGTTATTCACAGCAGCAGACAACAGGAGAGTTGCTTGTGGTTGGTTTTAAAATGTGTCAAATATCAGATGTTGTCCATACCATGGCAAAGCAGCCAGACTATATGTGAAGGGTCTAAGTCTGAAATTCTGAGGATCTGTAACAATAGAAATGCAACAAATCACTCCAACCTTGTTGGGATATCCTCCTGGAAACAACTCAAGGGGTTTTCTTTCCAAGTGAAAAAGAATCCTTCAGCCTTCTTGGGAGAGAAATTAGTTATTAGGAAAAAGGAAGAGAAAGGAATCGACCTAACGGTACACATTAAGAATGTTAGATTTCTTGGTTTCAAATAACATTTTTATTTCATACAAGAATATTAGATGAGATGAAGTAACTGTTTTATGTATTTTACCTTTCTTTGTAACCCCATAATTTACCTTCTTGACTTTTCCAGTAGAGTCATATAACTTGATGCTCTCAATATGTAGGTCAAGTGGTTTATCCACTGTTTTGGCCTGAGTCTCTCCTTGTCTTGAAAGTCACACTCAGCCCTATTCAGGATTAATGTTCATGGATTTAAGACTGGGAAGAACCTTAGTGCCCTTAAACTGTCTCTTGGGCAGATGCCATGCTCTAGATTACTTGGCCTAGACATTATTATGTTAGTGATATGTTTTCAAGAGAAAACAGCTTTCTATGTGGACATCATATAATCTAGCATTCTCACTATGTTTGAATCTGCTTTATACATTTGTAGTACCTGATTAAGTCATGAATGTAAAGCTAAGTCAAAGGCTTTGTGATAGTAATAAGATAATCAATAACATTATAGATAATGATAATAATAATATATGTGTATGTGCGACAGTGCTTTCAGTTGGTTTATTTTGCTGGGATTGGATGGGGGAAAGGTAATGACTGAATCCCAACAATCTGCTCTTTCAGCCTTGGGGACTTGTGGGCATGTACTTTTTTTAATGTTATGTTTTCTGTTAAGGAAAATGGGTTCATGAATTAGAGAGGCATCTGGTTAAGGGCTTTGTAAGTAATACATGCATCAATGGTAAATGTTTGAGTCTATAATTAGGAATTTTATCAGGACCTAATGCTTTCTAGCTTTTCAAAGAAATCAGAATGTCACTGATCTCCCTTTATATAACTATTCTATTTGATTCAGTGACACTGGCCTCCTGTAGGTTAGACATCACCCTTCTGATGTCATTGGCTCTCTTTGAGAATGAAGGATGAACAACAATCAATGAATAGTGGTAGCTACACTAACTAGGCAATACTTGAACCTTCCTTCCTTCCTTCCTTCCTTCCTTCCTTCCTTTCTTCCTTCCTTCCTTCCTCCATTTTTTCCTCCCTTTCTTCCTTCTCTCCCTTGTATTGGAATTCACTGATTGTCCAATAATAGGTTCCAGCCAAAGTCTCATTTACTCATTGTTTGGGTTTTGATTGCTTTGAATAAGTGTAAATAGCAATAGTTTCTGTTCTGACCAGAAACTCTGAGGGTCTTCCCCTCCCAGACAGATTCTTTAGAGCTGGAAAACACCTTTTGCCTCAGTTCTCACCTTGCCTTAAATCCCTGATAGGTCCAATCTTGCCACTTTGATGCAGTGTAGACAGGACAAACTTCTCTCCATGAGAGTACTGCAAAATTAGTCTTGCAAATATGTGTTTTGGGTGGGAGGAAGGCAATGATCTAAAAGGGAAAACAGAGCTTATCTGATAATGAAAGAGTGAAGGCAAACAATAGGTATATGCTACAAGTTTTCACAATGTTATGGAGAGAGGCTCTTCTCCCAAAGGAACCTATGACATGTCTAGGAAAGACTAGTGGATTCAAAAGACCCTCCATGAACCATAGCCATGTAGATTCAACTGACTAGATCGATCTCTCTCTCTCTCTCTCTCTCTCTCTCTCTCTCTCTCTCTCTTTCTCTCTCTCTCCCTCTCTAACACACACATGTATTGAACAAATGGCTGAATTATGCAAACTTGTTTATAAAAACACAAGGGTCAGGGATAGCAGTTTAGGATTAGGTTATTGCATTTGGAAATTATGGGAAAGATATCTTTAAATGATTCAGATTTACAGATTGATTCTTATTTGGAAATGAAAATAGTTGGACACCAATACAGTAAGTCTACAAGAAAGGCGAGGGGTATCACATTGAGTCGGAACTTGCAAATTCAGAAATGGAGAAGGTCAAAGCTCCTGTGCTGACTAGCTAGAGACAGACAGATAAGTAGATAGATAGATAGATAGATAGATAGATAGATAGATAGATAGATAGATAGACAGACAGACACAGACAGACAGACAGACAGACAGACAGATAGATAGATAGATAGATAGATAGATAGATAGATAGATAGATAGATATAGGAATAGATGAGAGGGGAGAGAGAGAGACAATGATGATGATGATGATGATGATGTAGTGATGATAGACGAATGAATGAATGAATGAATGAATGAATATCTGTCAGAAAGGAACATGCAATCAAGTGGCCAGAATTATACACTAATAGTTTACTGTTCTTTAAAAAGAGATAAAAGAAATTCTTGCACTTCAAGAACAAATTCCAAAATATACTAGAGAATTTAGCAAAACCAAATTTCACTTGAATCTGAGCATCATTATAGATCATTACTACTGTTCAACTGCCTGGACATGACAATGATATAAAATATATTTAAAGACAATAATGTTAATAAATATTGCTGGGTTGCATACTCATAATCTCCCAACTACTGGGCATGAAAGTCTTTCACTATACTTAAAGATATAGTAGAAGAAACAAAAGGTCACATGGAAAGTGAATGTCATTCCTGCCATCCAGTTTGCTTCTGGAGTTGTAGCAAAGATATTTTCAGTGAGTTTCTAGAAGATGAGCTGACATTCCAAAATCTGTCCAGTTACAAAAAGCCATCATTTTATGCACTGATGCAAGAGTCCCTATAATATTAACTATAAGAAGCTAATTGCACCTTAACAATTAGTTCTAAGACTGTTTTGATCTGAATCCCATCAAAAAAGATGAAAATAATGAGATAATAGTTTTCCTGAAGATAATGATAGGAATATTTGTAGCAGCAACAGAAATATTAGTAGTACTTAGCAATAGCTATTGGTAGTAGTGTCTAATTGTGGTTGTGACTAGTAATAGATAGTGGTAGTAGTAAGTAACATTAGTTAGCAGAAGTAATTAGCAACAGCAGGAGTACCACCAGCAGCAGCAGCAGCAGCAGTACTCATAGGAGTCGTTGTAGTAATAATAGTAGTAGTTGTAGTAGTGGTAGTGGTGATTTTGGTGTTGGTAGTAAGTAACCTGAAAATTATGAGCAATGAAAAATTCTCAAAATATAAAGACCAAGTAAAAGAAATTAAAATCGTTTGGAAAATAGAAATTATACCTACCATCCCTATTGCCCTCTTTACCAGTGGAGTTATATTAAAGATACTTGTATTTATTCAACAAAAGGTAAGTCTATATCCTGATTTTTTTTAGTCACTTAGAAAAATCCAACAAGTGTACCTGTGCAGCAATTCATTGGATCCAACATAAGAAATAATAACAGTAGAGTAGTGACTTTTTTGGATTGTGTCACAGTAGTTCCCACATAGTAGGTACTTAATAAGGGATAATTTTGTTCATTTCTTGTCCCAGTACCATGTTTACTTGAGCTTCATGAAAAAATAAAAATAATAATAAGAAGAAAAAATAATAATAGCTTACTTTATATTTCACATATAGTACAGTGTGTTATTATCTTTGTCTTATAGATTAGGAAACTGATGCACAGAGAAGTAAGTAGCCTTTCTTACCCAGGGTCAAATGGATAGAGACCTCCTTAGTCAAACTTTGCATAACTGTAATTAAATAATGAACTCTTCCTTTAAATCTATGATCTTGTGATCTTGGGTCATAGTCTGTTTTGCCTTAGTTTAGAATGGGGGAAATGGGCTTCATGAGCCCTTCATTTCTCAGTTGGGCTCAATTCAGAATTATAGATGATCTCCAATGAGTCTTGTTGACTGGATTGAGGAGGCAGATTTCTGTTGTGAATAGGGCCAGACTCCTCTTGATTCCATTGTGTTGCATCCCTGGTTAGAAGAAGGCACTCATTCATTCGTTAGGGAAGAATAGTAATATGCGACCTGACAAAGATATAATAAATAACATTTCTATAGCACTTACTATGTACCAAGCACTGTGCTAAGTGCTCTACAATTATGTTATTTAATCCTCTCAATAACTTGAGGAGGTAGGGGCTATTATCATCCCCATTTTACAGATGAACAAACTGAGGCAAACAAGGGTTAAATGATTTGACCACCATCATTTGAGTGAGTAAAAGTCTGATGATGAATTTGAACTTGTGTCTTACTGACTCCAGGCCTGCCTCCCAAAGAAGAATATTGTAACAGCCATAAATCTCTCTCTTTCTCTCTCTGTCTCTCTTCTTTCTCTCTGTCTCTCTTTCTCTGTCTCTCTATCTGTCTCTCTCCATCTCTCCTCTCTCTCTCTCTCTCTCTTTCTGTCTCTGTCTCTGTCTCTCCCCCCGTCTCTGTTTCTGTCCCTGTCTCTCCCTCTCTCCTATCTCTCTCTCTCTCTCTCTCCCTACCCCCTTATTTTTCTTTTTCTCTCTCCTCCTTCCCTCTTCTCCCTCCTTTTCATCCTCTCTGTCTCTCATTCCCTCTCTCTATTTCTCTTTCTGTCTCTTCATCTCTGTCATATTTGTCCCATTCTTCCCCTAACCTGTCTTTTTCTTTTTCCTTCTTCCTCCTCTTTCTCTCTGTTATGGATTGGAAAGTCTGTGTAGCTTTACAAAGTAGGCTCCCTTAATCCCCAGGAGAGGTAATCCATCATCATTCTCCTTCTATTATTTTTTTCTTTTTACATTTTCTATATAATTTTACTTTAAAGTGTTATATTTTTAACTTTTATAGAAGTCATTTTGATAGATTTTTAAGCTTATATTGAACTAGAAATTTTCTTGTCAATATATCCCTTTATTATTTTCCATTAAATCTTTGTCTCTTAGAGAAATGTGTCAGGCATGGTAGCATATCCTGCAATCTTTGCTTCCAGACTTGCTGAGGTTGGTGGAATTCTTGAACTTAGGAAATCTGGGCTTCAGTGGGTCAAGTCAATTAAGGGTCTTTACTAAGTTCTTCAAAAACAGAATTAGCCTCTAGGAGCAAGGGACCAAATTTGCCTAAGCAGGGGCAAATTGGTATAGCTTGAACATAGAGGAAGCCAAAATTCCAGGCCATAAAGAATATTAATAGTCCTTCCTTGCACATCCAGCCTGAGCAAAATAAGGAGACTCAGTCTTTGTTGTTGTTCAGTCACATCTGCCTCTTTATGACCCTGTTTGGAGTGTTCTTGGCAAAGTTACAGTTTTGCCATTTCCTACTCCAGCTCATTTTACAGATGTAAAAATGTAGGCAAATAGGATTAAATGACTGGCCCAGGGTCACACAGCTGGTAAGTATCTCAGACCAGATTTGAATTTAGGAAGATGAGTCTTCCTGACTTCAGGTCTGGCATGCTTTCCACTGCCACCTAGCTGCCTAAGTTTTAACAAACAAATACAAAGAAAGAATAAAAGAATGAAAGAGTGAATGAATGAATGGCCTGCATATTTTAATGTGGTTTAGCTTGTTGAACTAAAAACAAGAAAGTTCTGAAATACCAACTACAATATTTTCCCTAAGTAGATTTGGGATGCTCTAATCTCATTAACAGGGTAGCTAAGTGATTCAGCAGATAGAATGCTGGCCCCGAAATCAGGATGACTCATCTTTCTGAGTTCAAATTTGACCTCAGACACTTACTAGTCATATAACCCTGGTCAAGTCACTTAACCCTGTTTGCCTCAGTTTCCCCACATGTCAAATTATCTGGAGAAGGAAGTGGCAAACCACTTGAGTACCCTTGCAAAAAACAAAACAAAACATAAAACAACAAATGGGACCACAAAGAACTGAATGCAGGTGAAGCAACTGAACAACAGCGAAGTCTCATTATCAACACAATTGATATGTACTAAACATTGACTATGAACCCGTATCTCTAATTTTTAATCCATTTTTTTAACCTCACCTACACTTGATGACTCTTGAATTAACATGGCATGGTGAATAGAAAGCTGATCTCAGAGCCAGGATACCTGGGTTCATGTCCATCCTAAGACATAATTGTTTATGTCAATAATTTAACAATCCACTCAACCTCTCAATGCCCTAGGCAAATCTTTAACATTGTAAGTTGCAGAGAAGGTGTCAAGTTGTACTTAATAAACGGGGTTGAACTGTCCAGGAATTCTCTGTGCCAATGAAATCACAGCTCCAGTTCCTATGCCTTATGTGTTTTGTTTTGCTTTGTTTTTGGAGGCAATCAGGGTTAAATGACTTGCCCAGGGTCACACAGTTACTAAGTGTCTGAGACCAAATTTGAATTCAGATCCTTCTGACTCTGGGGCCTTTTCTGTATTTAGTGCACCACCTAATGGCCAATCTGTATCTTAAATGTGGAAAACTAAGTCAATGTCAGAACTAAAATCATAGATTCCCAGATCTGAATCCTCTGCTGTCTTTCCTTTACCACCAAATAATCCCCTCCCATTGAAATGCTGTTCTCTCGGTGGGAACACACTCATCTAAAGTGATTTATTGATATGCCAAACTGACTTTATAGGTCCTAAGGGCCTACAAATCCTTAATATAACTTTCTAAGAGGAGGCGGCTCCTATCAATCTTCCATATTCTGGGGGGACTATTCTTACCATGATATTTACTGCCTGTCTTAATGGCCTTAAAATCAATGGACCTGTTGTAAGTATTTGAACATAAGCCTCCTGGCCTTTCAGCTATTATAGGGTCCTATGTCTCTTTATTTATTGAAGGCAAGAAGAGAAGGAGTTCATCTACATTTAGAGATAGCAAGGGACTTTGTTTATGAATGACTAATTACTTTAGGGATATGTCATAAGGATTCTCAATTCTGCTCTTATCTGAGCAATACCTTTAACATGCTGAAATATTAAAAGCTCATCAATCCATTCCAGCTTATAAAGTACCAAATTCAGGACCAAGAATATTTGTGTTTGAATCCTGCTTCAAATACCTTCCATCTAGGTGACCCTGGACAAGTCTCTTAGGCTCAATTTTGTCATCTTTAAAATGGGAATAATGGGAGCACTCATTTCCCAAAGTTAGATAATAAACGAGATAATGGATGTGAAGTTCCAGATAAATGCTTGTAGTTATTGTTGATAGCAGCAGCACAATCAGTTGCTTATGCAAGTTACACAAGATGGCCAGGTGGGGCGGGGGGGAAGGAAAATAAATCAATCCTGCATTCTTGGTGAGAAAGTTTGGTCCTTTACCACATTCCCCGACCATGTCATACTCTCCTCACAGGGATTAGGGAGCTGAGGTTGACTGGAAGTTACCCCTTTAGGTGAGAAACCAAACTCATTTGGCTTGATCAGTGTATACCAACATGGGTCCACTGGATCCAAGAGTGCCAAGGTCATTGCTTTATCCTCTCCCACAGACGTGTCCACTATTCTGGGCTCAATCAGGTATTAAGTGCTAAAACAAAGCCATTGTTAGGTCTAAGGGAGACCAAGAGTCTTTCCCAATAAGGGACCCATCTACTCAGTACCTCCACAGAAGCCAAACTTCAGAAATGACTTAAAATTACAAAGAAAAAAACAAGAAAGCTTCATACCTCCAAAGGAATACTTGATCCCTCCAAAGATCCTAGTGTGTATGGCTCTTTCCCCATCAAGAATTCACTTGAATGAAAATTCTTCCTTAATTCCTCTAGTACATAAGACCATTCAACCATATCCTAGACAAAATTTATTTTTTAAACCAATTTTTCCCCAGAGGTCACTGTCCCATGTGATTGCCTATGATAGAGGGACCCCTGCTTAAAGCAGGGCCAGATAAATTTCCTCTGAAATTTCCTTCAGTGACTTTCTTTCCACTGCCAGGGCCGCCCAAATGGCGTTTGAAGCTCACCTTTTAGTAGACAAGTAAGGTTAATTTAAAGAAGCTATACTCAGAAAGCCCTCAAGTAAAAGCGGAGTTCTAAAATGGGATTTGGTGCTGAGGGCTAGCGTTGCTAGGATAGCAGGTAAACCTTATCCTATGAATCCACAGTGCATAAGATTCTCTGACAAAGTGTCTTGATGTATTTCACTAATAAGCCAAAACTCTGGGTCTGCTTAAAAGTCTTAAAAGGTCAGTTTCCAAAAGAAACAAAAAAACCATTTATGAGCTAAGAAGCACCATTCTAGGGAATCAAAATTCATAATTGTCATATTAGTTGCAATGCCCATACTGGGTACAGTAAAGTAGTAGATTTTAACACATAAGCATTCAAATAGGCCAAAGTTATAATGAAGAAAGTGATCAGATTTTAAAGAAAATGCTTCAGAAGAGAGTCCAGTTCTGATGGCCATGTTGTTTGAATGCAAAACATACACTTGTGAACAAGACCATTTTATGAAGAACTCACACAGGGCAAGCATTTGCATGGTGGTTAGAAGGATACGCTCAAGAACTCTCTTAAGAACTTTGGAATTGATTGTGGGACATGGGAGACACTGGCACAGGACGGCCCAACATGGTGTGCCCTCATCAGAGAATTTTGATCTATGAGCAAAGCAGAACAGCTCAAAGGAAACACAGGATTTGCATATAGAAAATCAATCCCAAATGTTCACACAGACTGTTTGTGTCTGACCTGTGGTAGAGCATTCCAAGCCCCTATTGGTCTGATCAGCCACAGTTGGATACAATGAAACTTGACTCTAGCATAGTGATGTCAGTTTAGTCATCTTCAAGAACAAAAGACAACAACCAACCAAAATAAAAGAGAGAAAAAAATCCTAAAAACTAGGCTATTCAATCACAATGCCTGGTGACCTCCCTTTTTTAAATCAATAACAAAAGTCCCCTGTGAATAATCTCTCCAGAAGGTCACAAGTGCAAAGGACCCAATATTTAGCCCGGACCAATCCTCTCCTGAAGCACAACTTTTGGAACTATTATACTTTACGCTTACATTGAAGACTCAGGTACAAAAAAATAGGATTTCTATGTTCTTTCAAGGTTCCAGAGTTATTTCTGAGGGATTGGGAGTATTTTTTATAATGCTCCTCCCACCTCTCACAAATCACTGTGTTTTCTACAATGAAACTGTTGACATCAATTAGTTCACCATCATCAAGGGGCAATTCCTGATACAAAGCATCACTTCTTTGACAGTCTGAAAGCCTGGGGCATACTCTCCTCCCTGATAGTACATGTAAAGTCCTAGCGAGAATGGGCTCAAGTTTACAGAGCACATGTGGCAAAAGGAAATGGAAATTGAATAGCCACTTATATTCTAGGGACTGTACTATATAGTACCCCATTTGATCCTAACAACAACCCAGAAATCAATGCTGTTATTACTCCCATTTTATGGTTGGGGGAACTGAGGCAGACAGAATTTAAGTGATTTGCCCAGGATCAAATAACTAGTATGTATCTGAAACTAGATATGAACCAAGGTCTTCCTGATTCCAAACCTAACTATCCCTCCATCTTTTATGAGTATCAAATGAGATAATATTTGTGAAATGCTTAGCACATATAAAAATGGCATTCAGGATGATTTCAGGAAAAACTTGGAAAGACGTACTAGAACTGATACAAAGTGAAATGAGCAGAGCCAGGAGAACATTGTGCATAGTAATAGCAATACTGTATAATGAAGAATTGGGGATGACTTGGCTATTCTTAGTAATACAGTGAACCAAGAAAGTCCCAAAGGACTTATGATGAAAATTGTTATCTGCCTCCAGAGAAAGAACTGATGTTGTCTGAATATAGACTGAAGCCTAATCTTCCTTCCTCCCTTCCTTCCTTCCTTCCTTCATTCCTCCCTTCCTCCCTCCCTCCCTCCTTCCCTTCCTTCCTTCCTTCCTTCCTTCATTCCTTCCTTTCTTTCTTTCTTCCTTCCTTCCTTCCTTTCTTTCTTTCTTTCTTTCTTTCTTTCTTTCTTTCTTTCTTTCTTTCTTTCTTTCTTTCTTTCTTTCTTTCTTTCTTTCTCTCTCTCCCTCCTCTCTCTCTCTCTCTCTCTCTCTCTCTCTCTCTCTCTCTCTCTTTTGTTTTCTTGCACAAAATGATTAATACAGAAATGTTTCACATGATTGCACATGTATAACCTATATTAGATTTCTTACTGTCTCAGGGAGGGTGGTAGGGAGGGAGAGAATTTTAAACTCAGAAACTAAAAACAAACAAAAGAACTTTAAAATGGAATTGGAGAGGGGAGTAAAATATTATTTTAGAAAATGCACAGTGTCTGGTATATCATAGGTCTTATATAAATGCTTATTCCTCCCTCACCTTGAATCTGAGACTAGTTCATTCTTGGCTCCTAATCTAAAAACTTTTGTCCATTGTTCTGAAGACCTTTGGAGGGAACTGATGGCAAGATAGAGACCCAAATCCTCCAGTCCCATCAGGGTTCATATGGTCAAGCTCCAAACATCAGAGAGAGGGGCAAAGATCACATCTATGGCTAAAGTGTTCTACTTTCTCCTTCCTACCTCCACTCCTTTGTATGGGCTGGGTCAGACCAACTTTCCTCCTAATAATCATTCACTTGAATCCTTCTAGCCTGGCTAGTTTCATTATAGTTATCCCCTCACACTCCACCCCCAATCTGGAAAATACACATAAACATTTTGGATCTCCATTCATACCAGAAAAGAAGTTTGGATTATTATCATATTGAAAGATAAAATATATTGATATTATCCATATAGTTTATGCATTTCTGAGTTTCTAAACTTTTTCTCTATTTTCTGTTTGTCTTCACATGTAGTCTGAGGCTTCCTCAAGACTCCACCAAAATTTCAATGTAATTTCTTATGCCAACTCCCAATAAATTGAGAAAGTTGTGAGGTAGAAATGGTAACTGTAGTATATAGAAGACTCACAGTACATTACCAAATTGCCTCAACTTTACTCTGTGCACCATTTCTTCAAGTGACAAAGGAATTTTTTCACATTGAGTTTAAAGCCTATTATTGATTAATTTCACAGAGAAGTCTTCTCTTTCGATTAAGCTATTATATATTGACACTTAGTTGAGTAGGATGGGGGTGATTTCAAATTATTCAAACACTCCCCATTCTTAGATATATAAAGTGCTTTGCAAACATTAGGTATTATATAAATTTCAGTTATTATTTCCATAATACTTCAAAAGGCAGCATGGAGTAGTGGCTAAAGCACTGAATGTGGAGTCAGGAGGCTCTAGATTGAAATCTTGCTTCTTGTTCTCATGAGTAGTTTGATGCTTGGCGAGTCACTCGATTTCTCTTGATCTACGTTTCTTCCTATGTAAAATGAGCTGGATTAGGCTCAACATTCTAAGATTCAAGGCCACTTCTATATCTAAGTCTATCTTATGATCCAATTAGCAGGAGTCAAATCCAAGTTTGGTTGCTTCCTTCCTTTTCATGTGACTTTGGCCAAGTCATTCAGACTCTTTGAGCTCTAGATTTATCATTTGTGAAATGAAAGTGTCAGATTTGATGGCATCTGAGGCCTTTCTAGATCTAAATTGATGGTCTTATGATGCTATTCCATGCTCCCCAATTAAAGACAATCATAACCTACTGGGAATTTATTTAGCCCAGTTTGCATTTATTATCTCATTTGTATATCAGTCAGCACATATGTATTAAGTGCTCCAGGCAATGTTTTAATGTTCTAGACAAATATAAAGAGAAAGGCAGTCTCTGCCCTCGAGAAGTTTATTTTATAGGGGGGTTGCAAGGTGGCTCAGTGAAAAGAAAACTGGGTCTATAGTCAGGAAGACCTGAGTCCAAATCTGGCCTCAGACACTTACTAGCTGTGTGACCCTAGACAAGTCACTTAACCTCTATTAGCCTCATTTTCTTCATCAGTTAAATGGAGATAACAATACTTACCTCCTAAGGTTGTTGCATAGTTTTGAGCCACACACCCTCCCCCTCCCCCTGTCTCTCTCTGGTTCTCCTCTCCTCTCTTCTTTTTCTCTCTCATCACTCTCTCTGTTACTTTATCTCTGTCTCCTGCTGTCTCTGTTGCTCCTTTTTTCGTTGTGGTTCTTTGCTTTCTCTGCTAGTCTCCTATGAGAGATTCTGTTGGTCCTAGAATAGGTACTGACTAGCAATTCATTCTCATTTCTTTTTCAGGAACAGTTGTATGATTCATATTTTTAAGATCTTTGTTGGGAGTTATGTTATCAGTATGTTCTGGACTTGTATGCTCACTATAGAGCTGGGTATTTTTCCTAATAGCACACATACTTCATAGTCCTCATTAAACATATATCTTTTGAACACCATTTCATATTTATTTAGAAAGTTTCAGCCTGTGAACCTCTCTTTGGTCCATTGCCCAGAAAAGATTCCCAAGTAGACCCAGACTTGGGGCATTGTAGTCTTGTAAAAAATTTCTGGTGAGAAGATGTGCATAGAATTTATTAAAGTTCTCTCCATTTGGGTTCTGCATCACATTCTTGGTGAATGGATTTGGTTATTATCTCCCTGAAAGTCCATCAAACTGTCATGTGGAAGAGGGATGAGCTTGGCTCTGCTTGTCCTCACTGGGCAGAATTAGGAAGACTGGGTAAAAGTGGCAAAGTAGTCAATTTAGGCTTGATGTCAGGCAGAACTTCTTAATAATTAGAGCCACCTGAAAGTACTATGGAGCCTTGAGTGACAGTGACCTTGCCCTTACTAGTGATCTTGAAGAAGAGGTAGGATAATGACTCCTAGAGAATATTTAGATGGGATCCTTTCTAAGATCACAGCTGGAGTAGATAATCCCTGGAATCATTATCATAACCTAAATCCTGTGATTTATGGTAGATGTTTAGAAGACAAAAGAGGGTCATCTCATTACCTATATTGCATCTAAATAGAGTAACAACTAAACTTTAGCTATGTTGTATCTCACCCTACTAAGAGATTACCAAGGGCACTTCAGTGCCCAGGATTGTCCAAAGGAATATATACTGGTCAATTGGTTTTCTTCACCTTTCCTCTACTCTCCTGGCTACTCAATTTATATAATTGATTTCATTAGTAGGGGAAAGGAAATTAAGGTCAAATGTAATAATAGCTGACACTTTACATACATTAACTCATTTGATCCTTACAACAATAGGATGGAGTATGCATTATTATTATCCCCACTTCTGAGGAGAGGAAACTGAGTCTTAAAAAGGTCAAGTGACTTGGCCTCACATATGCCTCCTATATACTACACCTACAATTAAAAATTGAAGGCAATATTTGATTTAAGGTCTCTTCTGATTCAAGTTTGGTACTTATTGGAATGTTATTTTAAGCAGAAATCCTTAACCATTTTAGGGTCATGGGCCATTAGGGCAGTCTGATGAAGCCTATGGATTCCTGCTTAGAATAATGTTTTTAAATGCATAAAATAAAATGCAAAGGAATCCAGTTTAGTTGTGAGTTTCTCAGAGGCAGGGACTGCCTTTGCCTTTCTTTGTAGCTTGTAATGCCAACTAAAGAAGTACGTAGCACCTTGTTTCAGTTATTTATTTAGCTCATTGTTTCAGTTCAAGTGTCTTTGAGCCGTGCCTGTGATTATGTCAACTCTTTGCTAAGAAACAGAACTTGGGAATCCACAGTGGAAGGGACTTGCCATAGACAGGAACAGGAAGAACATAAGAGGTGGGTGGAAGAGGCAGGAGCTAATGTAAGAGAAAAAAATCTGAACATAGGTGGGATGCAGCAGCGCTGAGAAGGACAAAACTTGTGATGTCTGGCTCTCTGTCTATTCTGTCTGTCTTAATTTGTGTTTGTGATACTTTGTACAGAAGCCCTGGGACCTTACTGGAAGCCCTGAAAGAGGAGTTTCTAGTTCTTTGTTTATAGAAGTCCTGGAAGAGGGTTTCAGTGGTCCTGGGACTATACTGATAATTTATGTTGAGATCTCAGACCTTGTTTGTGGGTCTGTGCTGAGTTCTCAGACTTTGTTTGTGGGTCTGTGTTAATTTCACAGGTAGATTGTGAATTGATGATGGTGCCAGCAATGTCTATGAATGTTGTTTTAACTCTGTTATGCTTTGTCTTCCCAGAAACAGAAGCTGCAAAGGACTTGAGGTGTACTGACCACCATGAGTTTCAATATGGAACTAGACGAAGAGCTGGAAGAGGAGCTGAGAGATGCCTGCCTATGAATCCAGGTGATAGTTGGGTAGATTCAGAGAAGAGCTGGACCCATGGAAGAGGAACCATGGAATCTGGGAGTCAGTCTCAAGCCAAGATGAAAAGACCTCTCCTTGGGTACTTAGTGCTGACAGAGAAGATCATGATTTACTGTGGCCTAGAGGTGGGAGAACTTTGTACTTTGTACCCCTTAAGGATGATTGAGTTAATGATGATTGAAAACTAATTTCTAATTAAGAAGAAAGAAGACTTTTTGGCTGAGAGACTAAGATTATGTGTCTTAGGAGTGGGGAAACTTTGACCTTTGTACTTTGTGTCCCTTAAGGAGGATTGCTCCTTAAGGATGATTGAGTTAAGGACCTACTGAATGATATTTTTTGTTTAAAGCTATGTGAGCACTTTAGTGATAAGTTGTTATGTTATGTCATTGTAACTATTGTACTTTGGTTTCTGTGAATGTTTTGCCTTAGTTTCCTGCTGAATAGAGAGTTCACTATACTATGTGATCAGAACCTTGAAGCTATTCACAGCAACGGTCCTCTGGAGAGTTGCTCATGCTTGGCTTTATATAGCTCTAGCTCTAAACCACCATCTAATGCCAAATGACTGTTTTACAGAGAACTCACATAAGGCAAGTAAGTGCTCATATGGTGGTCAGAAGAAGTGATACAAGGACATTTTTAAAGCCTCTCTGAAGAACTTTGGAATTGATTGTGAGACATGGGAGACGCTGGCAAAGAACCACCCAGAAAGGCATGTCTATGTCAAAGAAGGTGCTATGCTCTATGAGCAAAGCAGAATTGTAGTAGCTAAAAAAAAGAAAGAAAAAAACAAATCCAAAACCTAAGATACACAAATTTAGAGATATCTCCATATCAAATGTTCATTTGGACTATTTGTGCCCAACCCATGGTAGAACACCCTGAGCTCATAATGATCTGATTATCCCCAGTCAGACATAGTGTACCTCAACTCCAAAGAAGTGATGTCATTTTGGTCCTCTTTGAGAATGAAAAGATAAACAAACAAGAGCTTAGTAAAGTGTTTAGTAGGTGCTTAACAATAGTAGTTTTTAATAAATGCTTATTAATTAACTACTGATGCAGATGTATTTCTTTTCCCCTTCCAAATTCATAGTAACTCTGAAATTCATACATTGAGTCCTTGGGGGACCATGGTTCCCAGGTTAGGAAGCCCTGATGTAGATTCTACCAGGAACATGATCATTCTCCCTGCCTAGGACTGCTTTTAGTCTAGGAACCTTAGAGATGAGTTCTGAGTCCTAGGGAGCAATTACGAAAGAAGGTTTTCAATCCTTTCTCAGAATGAGAAAATTTACTCTAATTGGAAATTCATTTTGGAACCTTAAATCAATAAGTATTTCTGAGTCTCTAGATCCTAAAGGGATTAGAGTACAATGACTTTTGACTTCTCTAGAGGTTATGTATGGTACAGATTCAAAATAAATAGAAAGAAAAAAGTGATTTTTCTAAGTATCCAAAACACCACGCACTTTGCTCCAAAGAGGATTCTCAGGTTCTTACTGAGAAACTATTAATTAAAAAAATTAATACTCAGTTCTCACAAGCCTGGCTATCGGTTCACATAGATCTTAGCTGATCAGAAACAATAAATTAGACGTGTAGGCAGAAGGCAATAAGGGGATTTTCAGAGTCATCTACACTGATAGTGATGAAAAATGATATCTGACAGTTTAATTGAAAGAGAGAGAAAAAGGAAATTATCTCAAAAGGGAGAATTAATGGGAAGAAGTTGCAATGAAGCTGATTTTGGGCTAAATGTCATGAAAAACTTCCTTACAAATAGTTGTCCAAAACACAGTGAACTAACTCAAGAAGTATAGTTTTCTTCTCCTAGGAAGTCTTTAATGCATGACTATTTGTTATATTATAATGGGATTGCTTTTATGTCTGGACTGGATCAGATAGCTTATAAGGTTTCTCCAAATTGTTGCAGTCTGTGATTCTATGATCAAAACCAAGCTCCAAAATTGAACCTTTTGGCACAATTAGTACAGGGAAAAATTGCTTCCAGAGTCTTTGTAGACCCTGTAGGTATAACTGAATTTCAGCAGAGAATTAAAAACTGTTACTATTAATGATTCAGGTGATCAAGAAAAAACATAAATTATATTTGGACTTGGGTTTTTTTGTTTGTGTATTTTAAAAGATTTTAGGAATGGGTGATTGATTTTAGAAAGACTTTCATTCAAAATAATTATTTTTTAAAATAGAAAATAATTTTGAAACTTTTAGATATAAGTCTCAGTTATCTGGAAATTTCACTTAGGTGGAATCTTAGCCCCTGCTGATTCTGACTACATGAAGTGTTCATAAAAGCCCTTCTTGATACTTTAGTTTAGATTTCCTTTTCTTTTGACTCTTGCGGCTCAAAACTGTACTGTGGCTCAGGGTCAGCCCTGATTTTGCCCTGAGGTTGCATGTGTCCCAGGCAAAGGGAACATTTGTGCCTTTCAGCTAAAACATTTTTGATGTCCCTAGGACCACCTGATTTCACAGTTCTGGTCTGATTAAATACATTTTAAACAAAACCCAACCTCATACATTTCAGAGGCAAGATTCTTTCTTGGTGCGCCCTCATTGACTATTCAAAACCTTTCTCTTCATGAGAAAATACAGTTATAGGATTAATAGATAGGGGGCAGCTAGATGGTGCAGTGAATAGAGTCAGGAGGAAGTGAGTTTAAATCTGGTCTCAGATACTTTACATACTTACTAGCTGTGTGACCTTGGGTGAGTCCCTTAACCCCAAATGCCTTGACTTACCCCCTCCAAAAATAAATAGATAAGCAAAAGATAGGATTCCTGTTTTCTAGTTGGAAAATACTGTGATCCTATTGATGTGGTTCCCCTGGGGCAGATCACAATGATTCCATCTGGTGATCAAAAGCCAGTGGTAGGCTTGAGCCAGCTGGGAAAGGGAGAGTTGATAGTGTGAGTATTTGCACCTCAGGAATTGACTGATGCTACAAATCAGGGCTTGATTGATTGGTAACTTAATTGTCTGGCCTTAAGAAAATATTAAGAATGTAAATTAAACTTTAGTATTTCCTGAGTCTACTTAAAAAAAATTTTTTTTCTGAAGTGACAGTTGTTAAACATTTACCTGTGCACCTCTGTCTAGAGCCCTGGACTCAAAACCATAAATATCAAAATTTGCTACTGTCTCAAAACATACTCTAGCTTCGTCAGCCTGGACCAGTCACTTAAACTCTCTGGGCCTCAGTTTCCTCATCTATAAAATGAGAGATTCAGTAACCTCTGAGGTCTCTTACAGGTCTAAGCCCATGATCCTTTGCTGCTGTGACTATTTCTCCAAATACCTGAAAATTTCAATGTATAGTATGCATCAACATTTCCAAAGCCATCCTAAGGGCCTAGAAGTTATCTTTGCTACTGAAATATTTCACATTTATACATGTCATAGTATGCCCAGGTGAGGAATAGAAAAGCTGAAATCTCTAAAAAATGGAAACAGACATTGAAATGTAAAAAGGAAAGAAATTTATGTGCAAAACAAACATTCTGCACGTTAGAAATTACCAGAGCCTTGAACAGCTCAATTGCTTATGAAGAGGGTACAAATACAATGAATTTGCCTTTAAGCTTCATTCCTGTTTTTGTCCTACTGCATGTTTGCATAAGACCCTGGTAGTATCTAGCAAATATAGCTGCATGAATTGGGAATTAGTCATCATTAACTAAGGGACAGTCCCTGATTGAGTGATGTGTCCCTAAAGCAGAAAGGATTTTCAAACTGGAAAGGAGAGACTTCTCCCATCTCTTGCTTGGACATGACAGACTTCAGAACCAAAACTCTGAGAAGAGTCAAGGAGAGGATTTTGACAATTCTAACCAACGTGTCATTTGATTTCTTAACTTTTTGCTATCGCGTACTATATCCCCTTGGCAATCTCAGGAAGCCCAAATATTCCTCAGAATGTGTTCTTTTAATAATTCGAGAAAATGGTACATTTCAGAGATTAGCAAAAATAAAGATGCAATTTTCCCATTCAAGTACAGACTGAAATATATTTATGAAACTGAGTTGAAGCACGTGCCCAGGTTAACAACATCTGACCTAGACAACTGTACCTAAAAAGATCACTGTAACACAAGCTAGCTAAAGAGAAAGGAGTACAGCCCAGCCACAATCGTGGCTAATGGGAGCCAACGTCTGTATTTCCCTATCAACAACTAAGTCCAAGGAGTCTTGCAAAGATAATATGAACTGAGAAGGTTACAGTGGGTAAGTGATTGGCAATGTAGCCTGGACGGTACAGTCTAGCAAAAGATGTAAAGTAAGCTAATGACTAGATTGGGTCAGAACAGCTTCAAGTATGACCAGTGGCCAAACTGTTGAGTTTAGGGAACCACAAGATGTTTAGGTTTAAGGTTTAGGGGTGCACAGGACACCAAAATACCAACAAGCCAGGTCCTGCTAACTGTATTCAACTAAAGTCTTCTCTGAGCCAAAGTAAAGCTAAGTTTATTAAAGGTTCACCATAATGGGTAGATTATTAAGGAGCCTCAGTATCTGTGACACTTGTATTAGACAAGTGGGCCAGAATAATCTGACACAGACTGAGTCTACCCTAGATAATTCTTGGCTCTCATGGAGACAAAATGGAGTTTATATACAGAAAGACTGTGGGAGAGTTCTAGGGGTGGTCTAGAGGAGGAGTTTAGTGAGGGTGTTGAGGAGGAATCAAATGATTTCAGAGTCCAATAATGAGAGATTAAGGGTGGAAAAAAGCTGGAGGCTACCTGGAGATGACAGACAATGGAAGGCTAGTCTGGTTTAAGGGTAACAGGTCTGGGGATATATATTTTGGGAGGATCAAGGGTGAGAGGTAGCTGGACAATGGAGTCCTAGGCTAGTAACATAGATTTAGGTGAATCTATAATGAAAGGCTTATGGTCTCTGGCAAATGCCTCATGTGGAAAGATTCAAGGAGAGCTCAAGGGGTTCCCAGACCCTGTACCTCATCAAAACAACCTGGGGTGTCCAGTTTAGAAATAGTAAAGCCTGGTAAGGAGCCAGTTTAGAGGTTGAGTGACTTGTTTGATACAGCCAGCTGTGGTTTGACCTATCTAGCTGAGATACATTTCTTTGTGACGATCAGACCTGACTGAGCCAATTCTCCCATAGGGACACTGTGCCCTTTGGGGAGTCATGCCACCTGAGCAATTGTTCATCACCAATGTCTCATGAAGCAGTAGGTTTCATGAAAGTTCTCCAGAGAAAGAAAAACATTGAGGTGCTGTGTTTCCACAATTGTGAAGTATTTCAATTCTATGTTTTCTCTGCATATGTGTTTTACTATCATTGGATTTTTAGTTCATACTCATTCTTCTCCCCCATAGACTCTATGTGCACTTTTAGGAAAATATACCTTTATGAAGGGGAGATGGTGCAATGGATAGAGTTGCTGGGCCTGGAGTCCGGAAGATTCATCTTCCTGAATTTAGATTCAGCCACAGACACTTACTAGTTATGTGACCCTGGGCAAGTCACTTAACTCTTTGTGCCTTGGTTTCCTCCTCTATAAAATGAGCTGGAAGAGGAAATGGCAAACCCCTCCTGTATCTTCCAGATGGGATCACAAAGGGTTAAACATGACTGAAAAAAATGGCCAAATAACAATAACAGCAGCAACAACGACCACTTGGACAGGGGGGTGGGGGTGGGGGTGGAGAAGGATGCTTTCTAACTCTTGTTCTTGCTTTGTTGGAATTAATGCCTCTGCTTAAGACTGAGTCTTTTGGATGATTGTTAATGGGAATCACACTGGTGAGGGATAAGGGGGAAGAATTAAGGGGACAGCATTCCTCAGAGGCATCCCTAAAACCTGTGAGTCATAGCAACAGTATACCTTGGGACCCCAAATGCCATTCTGGTGTGAGTTGGAAAGTGAGTCCAAAGGGAGTTCTGTGTATAGTGAATCAAAGACATAGAGATGGAAAGGATTGTAGAGAAAAAAAAGCACCCCCAAACAAAAAACAACTGATTTTAATTTTTATGGAGTATGATAAAGGACCAAATCCTTAATATGTGTCAAAAGCATCCTAGGAGTATACTTTGGGAGTGTTTTGCCTAGAACATAGAAGATTGGTGGCAGGAGGAGATTGGACATGCTAGTAGTCCTCAAAATTGAGGTGCTTTTACTTGGAAGAGGGATCAGACTTGTTCTCCTTAGCTCCAAAGGGTAAAAGAAAGAGCCCCAGGTAGAAGTTACAATGGGACAAATTAAGGATTGACTTTAGGAAAAAAAAAACTTTCATGTGAGAGCTATCAATCAGTAGAATGGGATGCCTCAGGTGAGATGCCCCAGTGATAGGTTCTCTATGACTGGACATATTCAAGCAGAAGCGATTTACAACTTGTTGGATATGTTGATGCTCAATATAAGCTAGGCAGAAAGAACAAAGAAGAGAACACCCTGCTGACCTTGTTGAATTCAAGTCATCTGGCCCCGATGTATTACATTTTAGGGCACTAAAAGAATGACAGACATAATTGAGAGCTGCCGTTAGTGTTATTTGAAAAATCTTGTAAAATGAGTGAAGTACCACAAGATGGACAAAGGGAAAATGCTATCCAGATTTTCAAAAAAGTGGGCGAGGACAGAATTTACAAACTTGTGATTTTAACTGATTCTGGAGAAAGATATTTTTAAAAAATTTTATTTTAGACTCACACGTCGACTAGAGAAATGGAAAAAAATCCAAAACCATATCATAGACTTACATATTGGAACTTAAATGCAAAGTAAGGAAAAAAGCATATCATGTGCACAGCAGTAGACAAGAGGATACAAAATATGTAACAATAATTTTTCAATTCGAGAAAGCCTGTATGATAAATAATACATGTTGTGTTGAGAACTGTCCATCTTTTCTTCCTTGTAAGTTTTCTTTTATTCTCTGTTGTGCACTTTTTACTTTGTTCTTTTTTTTCCCTTCCTCCCTGCCAAAGGATACAATAAAGTTTGGATATGCTTCTCTATAGCTATAGATATATACATACCTGTATATATACATATATGGACATATACTTTCCCAAACAAATTCTACTCCTGATTTTTTTATGTTTATGCATATCTCTTTTTTCCTATCCCTTCTGCCTCCCCTACTTTACTTCCACCCACTATCTTAGCCTCCTGTTACTTGCCTACCCCTCTCCAAGGATCCTTCCACTATTCTCCCATTCCTATATATCTAAACACACTTCTATACCCCCTTTGTGCCTATTCCTTCACTCTCCCCTGTAAAAATCCCTCCCTTGTCCTCTCCCCCCTCCCTATGCCCCCACCATTTTATTTCTTCTGAATTTAGAAGACTTTTATACTCTTCTAAATATATATGTATTGTTCTCTCTTAAACCCATTCCCCATGAAAGTAAGTTACCAGAACTATTAGCCCTCTTCCCCATTTAAATTGTTCTGTATTGATTCTTCCTCCTGTTACTCATTTATATAAAATAGTTACCCTTTCTAGCTTTTTCTAAATGGTTTTACTATTTAAATTCATATCATACTCAAGTTTATCCCAAACTTTCTTATGAGCTATCCAATTATTAATAAGAATCTTAGACATACATTTTCATTGAATCTCTTATAATCATTCTTCAATATGCACCTTTATTCAGTTAAGATTTTTTTAACAAAGTCTTTAAAATCTAAGAGTTGATCAAATGCTCATTTTTTCCATTCAGGATTATGCTTAACTTTGCTAGGTGTGATATTTTTGGCAAGAAACCCATTTCTTTTGCTCTTCCATATGTAGTGCTCCAAGACCTGTGGTCTTTTCATGTCTCCACTAAGTCTTCTCTGATTCTAATTGTGGCACCATCACATTTAAATTGTTTTATTCTTGTTGCTTTTAATATTTTATCTGTGACCTGGGGATTTTGGAATTTTTCTATGATATCCGTATGAGTTTTCCTCATAAGATCTCTTTCAAGTGGTGATCAATGATTTTTTTTCTATTTCTACTTTCCTCGCTTGTTCTAATGCTTTAGGACAAATTTCTTTAATTATTTCTTGTATTATTGTACCAAGATTCCTTTTTTTATTATAACTTCTGGTTAGTCTAATTATTTTTATGTTTTCTCTTCTTGAGTTATTTGCCAAATCTGTTGTTTTGCTTAAAAAATTTTTCACTTTCTCTTCTATTTTTCATTATTCATAGTTTGTTTAAATATTTTTTGATCTCTTATAATTTCATTGGCTTCACCTTACCCAATTCTAATTTTCAAGATTTAATTTTCTTTCCTAAAAATCTGGATCTCCTTTTCTAATTGGTTGGTTTTCCTTTCATAATTCTCTTGTTTTTCTTGGATTATACTTATTTATTTATTTTAGTTTTTCCTCCATGTCTGTCATTTGATTTTTAGTCTTCTTTAGATCTATGATTTTTTTTTTGGCAGGTGACCATTTGATGTAACTCTTTGGGGGCTTCTTTACTTCATTATTCTTCTCTGAAGATGAGCCTGGAGTGTAATAACTTTCTATGGCTGGATGCTTTCTTCTTTGCTTGTGCATTTTTGGTGGTAATACCATAATTTTGTAGTCACCTCTAGCCCTGGGGTATGGAGAATGGTGTCTCTTGCCCCAGATCTTCGGTACTTCCCTCTAGCCTGAACCCAAAGTCAAACCTCCAACCTCCTGCGAGTGCCCACAACCAGGGGTTTTCAGTCCCACTCCTTCTGCACTCACCCAGAGTGTGCTAATTCACCACTGCTCTTCAAAGCACAGCTGGCTTTTCTTGTCAGCAGAGGTTCCCTCCATCTTCCTTGACTCAGATGCCCAAACACCCTCACTATCCCCAGGGGGTAAAGGTTCCTGTGGCAGGAGTCCAGGCAATCTCTCTAAGGAATTAATCTCAAGGCTTGCTGCTACTTAAAACAGACCCTGGAGGTATTTACTTTTCACTGGGACCAAACCTAGACCTGGAATTTTTCTTCTGATCTTCTCAAATTGTCCCAGAAGATCCCTGATATGCCCCTCTTCTTATTTTTACCCTTACTTTGTTCACCCACAGATGCTATTTTATTCTGTTTTGTGGGGGGAAATCGTGAGAGCTTGGAATTTTCTGACCTACTCAGCCATCTTCCCAGAATCTTCTGAAAGTTCTAGAAAAGATCACCAAAGGGATATATGGTAAACATCTAGAAAGAAAAGTGGTGATTATGAAGAATCAGCATGGCAATAGAAAATGTAGGTCATGCAAAATTAACCTTCTCTTTTTTTGCCAGCATAACTAAGCTAGTATATGGGAGTGAATGATGTAGATATATCTTACCTAGATTTAAGCTAGGCTTTTGATAAAGTGTCTCATATTATTTCTATGTAGGGACTGGAGGAATATTAAATAGAAGGTTATGCAATTACATGAACTCATAATTGGTTGGATAGCATTACTCAAAATTATTAATGTTTGGTGCCAAAATACAAAGAGGTTTCCAGTGGATTGTCTTAGGGATCTGTGCTTGATCCTGTATTCTTTAACTTTTTGTCAATGACTTGGAGAAAGCCATATATGACAGACTCTAATCTGTAAATATTACAAAACTGGAAGGGATAACTAACATACTGGATGAAAAATTCAGTTAAGAAAGAACTTAACAGGTAAGAATTAGGGAATCTTGTAAGATGAAACTCATTAAGGATAGATGTAAAGATTTATACTTGGGTTCAAAAATAAATTTCATAAGTTTATTATCGGAAAGGAATGGTCAGAGAGCAGTAGTTCTGGAAAAAAAATCTGGGGGTATCAGTGGATAATGAAAGTTCAATATGTTTTAAATGATTGCACATGTATAATATATCATATGATTTACTACCCTAGGGAAGGGGAAAGAGAGAGAGAGAGAAAATTTGGAATATAATTTTTAAGTAAAAAACAAATGTTAAAAATTGTGTTTACATGTAATTAGAAAAAAATTATATTTCTTTTCCAGTGGGGGGAGCAGGACAATTAGAGTTAAGTGACTTACCCAAGGTCACGTGGCTATTGTGTCAGGTGCCTGAGGCTGGATTTGAACTCAGGTTTTCCTGACTCCAGGGCTGGTGCTTTATTCACTGTCCCTCCTATCCTCTCCTAAAATGTTATTTAAAGGAAAATAACAGGAATCCCACACAAGTCATCAGTGTGATGCGGTAGCCAAAAAGCAAATGCAATTTTGGGCCATGGTGAAAAAGGCACAACTTCTAGGAACAAGAAGAAAATAATCCCACTGTACTCTTTCCTAACTGGAACACCTCTAGATGTGTTTGTTTAGTTCTAGACATCACAATTTAAGAAGGGAATTGATAAGCTTGAGGGTGTCCAGAGTAGGGCAACCAAGATGATGAAAGTCCTTGTATCCATGTCATATTGAAAGAACTGAGAAGAGGTTAGCTTGGAGAAGATAACTTGGTAGAATGATAGTTATTTTCAAATATTTGAAGGGCTGCCATGGTGAAGAGGGGTTATACTTGTTTCATTTGGCCTAGATAGTAGAATGGGGAATTGATGAAGGGCAAATTTAGGCTTGATATCAGAAAAACCTTTCAGATAATTTGTGCTGTCCAAAAATGCCTTGAGAGATAATTGTTTCCCCCTCTTTAGAAGATTTCAAGTGGTCACCAAATAATCATATGTTCAGAGTGTTACGATGGGGTTTACTTTTTTGTATGGGCTGGCCCAGTTGGTTGCTGACACTTAAGAGTTTGGAAAGCATTTTGAATATGGTATATGATTTGTGATTCTCTTGTTCTCTGTTCTAGTGAGGATTTCTTTTCACTTCTGGTTCAGAGAAGTTGGTTTCTAAGGTTCCTTACAACTCTACAATTCTGTAATTATTTGACCCTCTGACAATTCATGTCCAAAAATGAGGAGGTGATAGATACATTGTGGTCTGGTTTGGTCAAAATGGATCTGAAGTATTGTGTGCAGTTCTACTTGCCATATTTTGGGAGGGACATTAGTAAACTGGAGAAAGCCCAGATGTAAATAAGATGAAGAAGTCCATACCATAAAATAATTAGTCAATATAAATGAAGACATATAGCAGAACCTGGAGTGGTAAGAAATCTCAAAAATATTCGATTTGTTCTTTTTTAAAAATATAATTGTTGTCATTCAATGATTTTTCAGTTGGGTTAAACTCATTGTGACCCATTGGGGTACTGGGGTGCTTTGCCATTTCCTTCTTTAGCTCATTTGACAGATGAGGAAACTGAGGCAAACAAGATTTAATGGTTTGCCCAGGTTCACACAGCTAGTAAGTGTCTGAGGCAAGATTTGAACTCAGGAAGATGAGTTTTCCTAACTCCAGATTCTGCACTTTATCCATTGTGCCCATCTGCAGCTTATTATTATTATTTTTTAAAATAAAATCTGATGTGGAAATAATTAAACTATGGAAAATGGAATGGGCTGCCTCAGTAAGTAGTGAACTCCCTGTCACAGGAAGAGACCAGTTAATGGTTTGTTGAAGGGAGAGTCCTTATTTAAATATATGATTTATTTATATTGCTGCTGAACTTCCTTCCAATTCTGAAATCCAGGGATTAGTCTAATCTCCCCTCTCCTTTTTACAAATGAAGTAAATGTATGTACTTGCCTTCTGGCAGACATGGTTTCAAATCCCACCTATTTTAAATTTAGGTAAAATATATCCACATGATTTACCCCCATATGCTATCTTAGTTATCCTGACAAAAAAAGGAAAGGTTAATTTGGCATGACCTACTTTTTCTATAGCCATGCTGGTTCTTCAAAATCACCACTTTCCTTTCTAGATATTTACCAAAGATGCCTTTAGTGACAAAGTGAATGTACTTTCTATTTAGCCTGACCTCTTAGAAAGAAGTACAAAATTCTTTAGCACAACTCTGGAAGGAAACCTGCTGAAGAGTTTGAGTTACATTTCTCTATCTCTATTATACAGAAATATTATTATGGCTGTTTAATAATCACAACATTGGAACACAGGTCTTTCTGGATCTGGGTCCTGTTCACTCTGCATTATACCAGCTTGACTCCTATAGTTCTGTAAAGCCACAAACAAGCAGCTTTCCAGAGGACTGCTGCTGTGAACAGCTTTGGAGATTCTGATTGCATAGTATAGTGAGCTCTCTATTTATTCAATAACAAATCAGAACAAAGCATTCATAGAAAAGCAAAACACAGCATTCACAATGTTACAACTTAGCAACTTATCACTAAAATGGCCACATAGTTTTCACCAAAGTCGTCACATAATTTTAAACAAAGTATATTCATTTAGTCAACCACAAAATCCTTAATTCAATCACAAAGTATAAAAGTCCAAGTTCTTCACCCCTAGGGTACAGTAAATCATAATCTTCTCATTCAGTACACAGTATCCAAGTAAAGTCTTCTTTCAACTTGACTTCAAGGCTGGCCCTCAGCTTCCATGGTTCCTCTTCCATAGTCCCAGTTCCAACTGTCACCTGCGTTCAAAGGCAGGCAGCTCCCAGTTCCTTGTCCAGCTCCTTGTCTAGTTCTTCATCCAGTTCCTATTCCATATTGAAGTTTACAGTGTCCAGTCCACTTCAAGTCCTTCATAGTTCCTGTTTCTGGGAAGAGAAAACATGACAGAGCCATGTTTTCATACGCATTACAAGCACCATCAATTCACTATCTGCCTGTGAAACCAACTCAGAACCACCAAGGTCTTAGAACTCAACACAAATCACCAACATAGAAATCAACAAAAACCCACAAAGAAGGTCCAGGAGGTCAGCAGAAATCATCAGTAAAGACCCAGGACCTCCAAAACCCTCCTCCAGAATTTTTGTAAAGATAAAACCAGAAAATCCTCTTTCAGGGCTTTCAGTAAGGTCCCAGGGCTTTTGTATCAAGTATCACACATAAACATCAACAGAGACAGAGCAGACAAACAGAATGCAGGATACCACAAGTTTTCTCCTTCTTGACTCTGCCACCCCAGAGAGTTTATCTTCTCAGTTCTGCTGTCTGTAGCCTGGGCCTCTCCTTATATATAGTAATTAGCTCCTCCCCTTCCTCTTGCAGAAGTTCATAAGTTCTGGGGTTCATAAGTTGTGGGGTTCACACATTCTGTTTCTTAACAGATTTGACACAAAGCTCAAAAGAAACTTGAACTGAAACTAGGTGTTTATTCAATAACTGAAACAAGGTGTGAACTACTCCTGTGCTTACTATTACAATTTCTTAAAAGGATAAGAAATTAACTTGTGATTTTATTCATCCTGATCAAGAAAGCCACAACTCTCTCTCTCTCCACACACACATACATACATACACACACACACACACACACATTGGTGAGTGTCCTATATTGTATGTATATGTGTATGTATGTATATACACACATATTTATGTACATCTATACACATATATTTTCTCTGAAACTTATAATTTGGGAGTTGTCTGGAGCGCTCAGTGGTTAAATGACTCACCTAGGGTCACACAGCCAGTATCAGGTCTTCTTGACTTTGATGCCAGCTCCCTATACAGTACTTTAAGTCACTTCTTCAAGTATCTAAGCAACCTACCATCCAGAATTACACCAGCTTTATTCCTTTGAGAGTCACCAGCTTTTAACAAATTAGAGAAGTCTGGAGAATTAATTGCCTGCAGACTTCCTCACCACTCTGCTTCACAACTAACTCCTGCCACCCAGTGGCAAGGTTGGGATACACACATCTGGCAGCTTAACCTGCCTACTCAGACAGGGCAGAGGAGAGGCCTATGTCTTTCATGACAGTAATCACCTCCCTCCCATTAGAAGCAGCTTTTCTCTAAAGGGAGAGAAGCACAGGGATATTCAGTATATATTAAATAGAAGAATCTCCCTCCTCCCCTGTGATATGTGATGGTTGTATCCTGATATCCCCTTGGGAAAGATGTTGCACACATTATAAATGGGCCATCTATTTCCATTAATGATACGGACAGTTGACATGATCTGCTTCCAATCTAACTGGCAAATCAGTGCAGGATGAGCATCAAAACTCATGGGACTCACTCAGTTCTAGCAGAGGGTTAGAGGAAACCAAAAGAGAAAAATAAAACTTTACTCAAATAGTTCCCTCCCAAAGGGAGAAAGGGGTTCTGGTGAAGAGACCCAAGCAGCCAGAAAACAGATGTAGACCTCCCCAGCGCCTCCTCTCTGGGGATCCTTGGAATAGTCATTCTGATAGCTTAAGGGACTTTGCAGCTGCCATTCATCAGATAAGAAATAAACTGAAGGTCCTATAGAATCTGTCCGAATCTGTCTGTCTATCTATCTATCTATCTATCTATCTATCTATCTATCTATCTATCTATCATCTGTCTATCTATACATATATGTGTACATATAAATATATACATGCACATACATATATACACATGTGTGTATATTGTATTGTCACATCGCATCATGTCACATCATGTCATGTCACATCATATCACGTCACGTCACATCACATCACATCACATCACATCTCCTTGAAGCAGCATGGGCCCTGAACAGAGTTGGCAACCCTGGACTTCTGTTTATTTTACTGTTATCAAATAGTAAGTTCTCCCTGTCCAGAGTCCTGGATTCATACTTCCTCCCCTAGGAAGGGAGAATTTTGAAACCAACCACCTCTAAATAGATGAGGAGAATGATAGCAATACCTGGATCTTGGTTTTTTTCTACCCTGTGGAGGAATAGAAAATTCAGTTCCAAAAATAAAATCTGTTTGACTTTTAAACCTCTTGATAACTTGACCCCTTCACACAAGACACACCCATTTCCCACCTCCAAAGGTTTTCATTGGCTGTTCTCCATGTCTGGAATTCTTTCCCTCCTCATCTCAGTGTCCTGACTTCCTTTAAGGCTCAGGTACAATCCTGCCTTCTACAAGAAGCCTTTCCTGGTAGTCTTTCATTTTAGTTCCTTCCCTCTGAGATGACCCCATTGTCCTATCTCTGTTTTACGTAATTATTTAAATATCGTCTTTCCCCACAGAAAGCAAGAATTGTCTTTTGTATTTTGGAGGGGGTAGAGAAAGGGGTATGCTTGACATTTACAGTGTCTGGTACATGCTGTTGTTCAGTCATTTTGGACTCTTTGTGACTCCATTTGAGGTTTTCTTGGCAGAGACACTGAAATGGTTTGCCATTTCAAGCTCAATTAACAGATGAGGAAACTGAGGCAAATAGGTTGAAGATTTAAACTAAGGAGCATGAATCTTTCCAACTCCAGGCTCTGAACTCTATCCACTATGCCACCTAGTTGCCTAGTACATAGTAGGCATTTCAAAAAGGCTTGCTGATTTTACATTTATTAAGTACAGCTAGGGGGTGTCATAGTGCCAGAGTAAGAAAGAAGTTCAAATACAGTCCTCAGACACTTACTAGCTGTGTGATCCTAGACAAGTCACAAGCTCCATCAATCAATTTCTTAAACTTTAAAATGGGAAGAAAAATAGTCTCTAACTCCCAGGGTTACTGTGAGGATTAAATGAGACAATCAGCATCAGCGCCTGTCACAAAGTAGGATCTGTCTGTCTATCTATCTATCTATCTATCTATCTATCTATCTATCTATCTATCTATCTATCTATCTGTCTGTCTGTCTGTCTGTCTGTCTGTCTGTCTGTCTGTCTGTCTGTCTGTCTGTCTAGCTATCTATCTATCTAGCTATCTATCTAGCTATCTATCCCTCTATCCATCCATCTATCTGTCTGTCTGTCTATCTGTCTATCAATCTGTATGTCTGCCTATCCATCAATTTATCCATCTATTTATCTGCAGGATATATATATATACACACACACACACATACATACATACATACATACACACATATATAATCTAAGTAGGATACATGTGCATATGTATATATCTATACATATGTAATGTATACTACATATATACACACATATACATATCTCTACATTTATATGTTAGGTATTATTATGATCATTAACAATTGCTTTTTTGTGCCTGGTATTTATCTAGGCATTAAGGATATAAGGACATCATCAAAAGAGTCCCTGATCTTCAGGAACTTACTTTCTGCTGAGTTTATGGAATATATGGACAGATAAGTAAATACCAAATCTGTATCAGGGAAATAAAAGTTAACTTGTAATGGGGATAGATGTACAGTACTAATAACTTGTGAGATCAGGAAAGAATTCAGATGGGAGGGAGAACATGCATGAGTTAAGTCTTGTGAGAAGATGACATTGATGAGATGTGGGGGGTGAGGAGTGAGTGACCTGCATGCATTGGTACAAAGATACCATTGCAGGAGTTTGAGAATTATGTATAGCGTACAGAAAGGAGACTAGTTGGATTTAGGTCTCTATCCACTATGCCACCTACAGCTTTAAGATTCTGTGAGTGCCATAGCAGAAAATGGGCACCCTACCCAAAGGAAAATATTTCTTGAAAAAGAATTTTCATGAGTATTTAGTTACCCCTCTGAGGCAGCTAGTTAGGACAGTGTATAGAGCACTAGGCCTAGAGTCAGGAAGACCTAAATTCAAATTTAACTTTGGACACTTTGGCACCCCAAAATCCAAGTTGCTGATTCATGATAAAGAAACCAATGATAGTTGTTGATTGAAACTCTGTTCAGTCTGGGAGGTCAAAACTGAATTAGAGAGGGCAAGGTCAAGATGACAGAGTAAAAATAGGGATTTGCTTGATCTTGCCCCCCAAACCATTCAAACACATGTAAAAAAGACTCTAAACAAATTCTAGAGCTATAGAACCCAGAAAATGAGAGAGTGAAACACAATTCCAGCCCAACACCCTGGAAGACCCATAGGAAGGGTATATTGCACTAGCATTGGAGCAGAACACAGGCTGGCATGGGCTGCACTGGGTGCAACAAGGCATCAGGGACTAAATCACTAGTAGCTGTGGGGATTTCTAGACCTCTCAACCCATAAATGCCAAGAACAGTGTGAAAAATCAGTGGGGGAACTCTGTGGGACCTGAGTGAAAGAATAGCATGCAGTCAGGCCCCAAACCTGGGGTGGCAGTGGTGATGGCAGCTGTGGGGGCAACAGCAGTAGCACCTTCTGGTGCTCTGGATCCACAGATGGTAGGGGATCCAGTGACTGATGCAAAACCTGAGAAGCCTTGGACAGTATACTCACCTCCAACCTCACCCTCACCCCTACACCCATGCCCACTGGAAGCAGAGTCTTGCCATGACAGAGAGGTAGAAAATCCAGTATTTGGCTGTAAATATGGATGACAGTGTAAAAAACTTCAAACTATATAATCATACTTTGGTGACAAAGAAGAACAAAACATACAACCAAAAGAGGAAAACAAAGTCAAAGGTCCTACATCAAAAGCTGCCAAGAAAAATATAAATTGGTCACAAGCCATGAAAGAATTCAAAAAGGATTGTGAAAATCAAGGAGGGGAAGTAGAGGAAAATTAATAATAGAAATGAGTGATATTTGCTAAAGGAGACCCCCCCAAATACTGAAGAAAATAACACTTTAAAAATACACTAACTCAAATGTCAGAAGAAGTCCAAAAAGCCAATGAGGAGAACATCTTATAAAGCAGAATTGGCCAGGTGAAAAAGGAGGTCCAAAAGCTCGCTGAAGAAAAGAATTCCTTCAAAGTTAGAATGGAACAAATGAAGGCTAATGACTTTATGAGAAATCAATAAATTATAAAACATATATAAAAGAATGAAAAAAAAAGAAAAATAAGCCGGCTAAGTGACAAAGTAAGGCTAGGTGGTGCAGTGAATAGAGCACCAGCCCTGTAGTCAGGAAGACCTGAGTTCAAATCTGACCTCCGACACTTAAGACAAAAACTAGCCATGTGACCTTGGGCAAGTCACTTAACCCCAATTGCCCTCAAAAAAGCAAATTAAAAAAAGAAGAAAGAAGAAAAAAAAGAAAAAGAAAAAAAGAAAAACACATGAAATATCTCACTGGGGAAAAAAAAATAACCCTAGAAAATAGATCCAGGAGAGATAATTTAAAATTTTTTTGGACTACCTGAAAGTCATGATCTCAAAAAAAAGAGCCTAGCCATCATCTTTCAATAAATTATTGAGGAAAACTGCCCTGATATTATATAATGAGGGAAAAATAGGAATGGAAAGAATCCACCAATCACCTCTTGAAAGAGATCCCAAAAGAAAAACTACTTGAAATATTGTAGCCAAATTCCAGCATTCTCAGGTCAAGGAGAAAATATTGCAGGCAGTCAGAAAGAAACAATTCAAGTATTATGGAAACACAATCAAGATAATATAAGATCTAGCAGCTTCTACACTAAAGAATTGAAGAGCTTGGAATATGATATTCTGGAGATCAAAGGAGGTAGGATTAAAACCAAGAATCCCCTATCCAGCAAAACTGAGGAAAATACTTCAGGAAAAAAATGGACATTCAATGGACATTCAAAGAGGATTTTCAAGCATTCTTACTGAAAAGACCGAAGCTGAAGAGAAAATTTGACTTTCAAATATAAAAATGAAGAGAAGAATGAAAAGGTAAGCAGGAAAGAGAAGACATAAGGTACCTATTAAAGTTGAACTGGAGAGATGGCATCTGCACCATTGGCCAACAAAGCCTAGAGGGCAGCAAGAGGTAGCTGGATCCAAACCATGGTTTCTCATGGGCGAGAGAAGGTGCCTTTGGACTAGATGCATCAGAACGAGATCATGTGCAAGCTGATCCGCAAGCAGCTCCAGACACAGAAGGTGTACACTACCTACCACATGAACCCCAACCGCAAAGTTCACACCATCACCAGGAAGCCTATGTCCTGGAATGATAATATTGAGGAACCTGCAGATGCCAAGTTCCTCAATATCATTCACTATACTGCCCAGGGACCCAAGAAGAAATACTCGGAGCCCCAGACAGAGAGCCAGGAAGTCGGCTGGGCCTCGAAACCCTTGATCCCCAGCGAGCGCAGAGATACCAGCATCATTTTTTTTCCACAGCTACAAGGACATCACGAAGTACATGGAAGAATTCTGGTGCATAAAGGCCAGGCAGAGCTCAGACTAGTGGGGCCAGAGATGCTTGGCTCCCCAGTCCTTGGACCACGTCCCAGTTCTCTGAAGCTGCTCATATCTAATTTAGACCCCACCCACCCCCCCAGCTCCTACCAGCCTACCAGTGCCACAGGGGTGGCTCACACACCCCCATCCTCCCACTCAGAAAGCAAAGGCAGCTAAAGGATGGTCACAGCACAAGCCTGGGTCTTCTCTGTGCCTACTCCTCTGTATGAGAGGTGGCACTTTGCGTGCATGATTCTTCGTTTTCTCTCTTGTCCTTTTGCCAGGTCTCTTCTAAAAAAATAAAAAGACAAAAGATAAAAAAATAAAAGTTGAACTGTTTACATTCCTACATGGAAAGATGGTATTTGTAACTCATGAGATCTTTCTCAATATTAGGAAGCTGAATACATGCAACACAGAAACACACACACACCTATACATACAAAAATATGCTCACACATATATACATATGTATATGTATGTGTAGATATACTTATAGACATATATGTATATATGTATTTAGAGATAAATAGGTAGGTAGATAGATAGACAGACAGACAGACAGACAGACAGACAGACAGATAGATAGATAGATAGATAGATAGATGGATGGATGGATGGATGGATGGATGGATGGATAGATGGATGGATGGATGGCAGGCACAGGATGAGTTGAATTAGAAGGGATCATATCTAAAAAATTAAACTGTGAGAGAGGAATATATTGGGAGAAGGAGAAAGGGAGAGATAGAATGAGGTAATTTTTTTCTAATAAAATAGGTGAGGAAAATGTTTCACGTTGGAGGGGAAAAGGGAGGAGATGATAAGCAAGGAGTGAACCTTACTCTCATCAAATTTGGCTTAAGAAGGGAATAAAATACATGCTCAATTGGGTATTTTATCCTACAGAGAAGTAAGGGGAAAGGAGATAGGAGGGGCAGATGACAGAAGGGAGGGCAGATTGGGGGAGGGGGTAGTCAAAAGCAAAAACTTTTTTGAAAACAGACAGGGTCAGAGGGGAAAATAGAATAAGTGGGAGGTGAGATAGGATGGAGGGAAATATACTTAGTCATTTACAACATGATTATTATGGAAGTATTTTGCATAACTACACAAGTATAACCCATATTGAATTGCTTGACTTCTCTATGAGTGTGGGTGGGGAGGGAAGAAGGGAGAGAATTTGTAACTCAAAAGTTTTAAAAACAAATGTAAAAAATTGTTTTTACATGCAACTAGGAAATGAGATATACAGGCAATGGAGTACAGAAATCTTTCTTGTCCTACAAGAAAATAAGGGGGCAAAGGATAAGAGGGAAGACATGATAAAAGGGAGGGCAGACTGAGGGAAGGGGCAATCCGAATGCTTGCCATCTTGGTTTGAGGGGAGAGAGATGGGGAGAAAATTTACAACTCAGAATCTTGTGGAAATGAATGTTGAAAACTAAAATAAATTAATTAATTAATTTAAAAAATTTTAAAACTGAATTAGAAGGCAAGATATAGGGCATGGCTAGGAGTTGACCATTTGACCTAAATAATCTTCTCGTTTGCCTTTTTTCAGTCAAAGTTGTATGTTTTATTGCCTTTCCTCTGCCCTTAATGTAGTCAGAATTCAAACATGGCATGCCCTCTTCTGGCTGCCCACATATGGGAGAAAGTATTCTTCTTATATGTTAGCACTCTGGTATAGAGTCCCTGTCACCCTGCCTTAGTTAGAGCTCTGCTTATAAATATAGAGCTACTTTAGATAAGAAGACTCTGTTTATTCACCTTCTTGAAATCACCATTGCAATGTGACTTTAGGGGATATATAAATATCCATTCACAACACCCATTTCAAGTTGGCTCACCCTCACCCTTCCCATGTCTTCACCTTTGCCAACTTTGATACCTAACCATTATTAATCTCTCAGCATCTCATGTAACAGATCATACTCAACTCCTTACTGATATTTAAAAATTCTGAAGAGTAAATTTAAGAAACAATTCCTCCAAGAAAACTCCCTAGACTACCCCAGCCAACACCGATCTGATAGTTCTTTATTCTCTCTCTCTCTTTTTGAACTTAGGGTCAGGACAATCTAGATTGGCCCTTCATTTTTTTTTTCTAGTTTACTATGTATTAGTTCCCTCAGTTAATGACTTAGAATTATTTTCTTAATTGCAAGTGCTTCCTGTTGGAGAAGAAACGTCTTAGGATAGGATTTAAGAGAGTAATAGTACTTCTGCCACTAACCCACTGAATGACAAAGTCCATTGGCATATGGAAGAAGAAGCTCCAAGGGTAGAACTAGGAGTAATTAGTTGAAGTAACAAAAAGGAAAATTTAAGCATAAAAAAGAAAAATCTTAATAGACTATAAATAAATCTTAATAAATAAGGAAATATATAAAATAAATTAACAAATAAAAATCTTAATAAATAAAATAAAAGTGTAATAAATCAATAAAACACAACTTAGGTACCACCTCCTACTCAAGGCCTTTCCTGATTTCTTGAGCTGTGAATATTCTTTCCCTCTTGTCGTTGTGTGTCCCTTGTTCTCCAAGAGGATGGTGACATCAGGGAGGTGATGCCATGACTTGCAGTTGAATTGGATTTAAGTGAGGTAGGTCTGTGCAAAGTCACCAGCCTCACTTTTTCCTCCAGAGCCAACTCACCTTGCCAGAGGTCCACAGGCAAGATAAACATCAGGATGACTGGAAATAGCCCCCTCTTTCCTTCTTGAAATGACATTGTATGACTGTGTGTTTTCTTTTTTACAGAAATTATTTGCCTGGTTGTTTTATTCTCTCAGTGCAATGTAAGGACACTTTCATATGGGCCTTTGAATCTCCAGTGTCTAGTATAGAATCCTGTATGCATTAGGTACTTAATAATGTGTTGAGTTGAATTGAATAAGAAAGGCAGTCTAGACAGCAGCTAATGTGCCCTAAGGAACCCTGACTCACAGGGAACTGGCTAGCTCTAATTCAATGATTCTCTCCTTTCCCTAGCTTATATAACATTCATTTAAATATTTACATAGAGTAAATAAATTTAAATAAATTTTTGGTTAAAGTTAAATCAACTCATTAAAGCACATTTAGGAAATCAGAAGGAAAAATGAACATCTCATTTGGCTCATTAATTCCTGAGCCCAAGACTGTGTTCAGCCCTGATGAAAACAGGCCTGAAATTGAAGGGGGAGGGGCAACAGTGAAGAGGGTGCATACTTAAAAATCTTCCTCAAAGGCACCCGACCATGGCCATCTAGCTTTTGTCTGAAGATATTCTGTGAGAGGGAACCCCCTATTTCTAAAGGCAGATCATTCCATTTGCGGATAGCTTTGATTTTTAGAATTTTTTTTCCCTCTCTATTAGATATATATCTGCTTCTCTCCAATTTCCAAATATAGGTCCTAGTTTTACTTTTTTTGGCAGGGTGTTGGGGTGGGCAGACCAAACTCCTTTAAATACCTTTATACTATGTTTTGTGTTTGGTTATAGCTGGTCTCTTTCCTCTTATGGTAAAAACAGGAACTCTATTCCATTGCATACCAGTTTCCTGCCCCTGTAATAAGGAAACAAAGTTCCAGTGTGAGATCTCTTGCTTCTCTCTAGAAGAGAAGGAATCACATTTTATGGACTATGGAGGGCATTTCCCTTCTATGAAATAGGAGAAACTCCATTCTCTCACATCTCCAGTCTGGACTGCTGCCTTGGGGGGAAGGGAAGTAAGTAATAGCATTTATTTTGCTCCCAACACTTGTCCTCTCACCTGAGATGCCTAAGTCCTGGAGAGGACTCCACTTAGAGTCCATTATGGATAAAGAAAAGCTACTTGAACTCCCTCATTAATGATTAACAATCCTCCCCCCCCAACCTCTCTATCCCACTAATTCAAACCACCCAGCTGTCACAATTCAAACCCCATTCTTTGTTTCCCACTACCTGATTTCGTTATTCCCATTCTTCTCAGTCCAACCTAGTCAGTGTTCAACTCTAAAATGATCCACACCTTCCACTGTAATCTCTGCAATGCCTACTTTATAGGCAGCAAACTTACTTTTATCTCAGATAATTTCCTTTCTCTACTATTCTCTCTCCCTCCTTGGTGATACAGCCTCTCCAGTCTCCTTTTCCAGAACTGGTTGTCCTTTCCATCATTAGCTGGTTGAATTGGTGGAACTGAAATACTTCTTGCTCCCCATGACCACTTCTACCATTATCACTCAGTGATCTCTTTTCCTTTAAGAGTCACTCAATCCGTATCTCTCATCCAATCACAATTCTGGCAGTTACTGTCCTCTAGGACACTCCCTTCCTCAGTGAGTTTTTTGTCTGGCTCATCCTCTCTCTCATCTCCTCAACTCTAGCCCTCATATTTGGGGACTTTAATATAAATAGTGATTAATTCTCAAAATGACCTAACTTCACAGTTCCTGAACTTGCCTACACTCTTATCTCCTCTCAGCTTTACATAAAGATGTTCATAACTTTGGTCTTGCCATCATACAAAAATATAGCATTTGCAAATTTGTGAACTTTGAAATTCCCTTATCCGGTAACAGTCTATTGTTATTCTACCTCTTCCTCTATCGTAACCCCAAATCCTGTCCTTTGTCCTCATGGTGACCTCCAATATCTCCACCCCTCAATTTTTATCCCAGGTCATCACCCCATGCACTAGCTATACTCTTCTTTCCTTGTAGTGATTTCTTGTTAACCATTTCTACTCTTTTCTCCTCTCTTCTCTCTGGTCTTTCGCTCCCCTCCTCCCTCTTCCCCTCCCCTCCACTCCACTCCCCTCTCCTTTTCTTTCCTTTAACCTCTTATTGTATTGCTAACCTTTCCTGACAACTGTCACACTTGGATCACTCCTCCCATTTATTGCCTTCAATAAAGTTAGAGAATATCATGAAACCTCGCTGAATGGGTCCACCGCAAATTTATTTTATAAAACCTCAACTGGGCCCTCATTCTAGCAAGGCAATACTTTGACATCTCCCTAATTAACTCACTGTCTCACCACAGCAGCTCTTCCAAACCTTTTCATCCCTCCTCAACCTCTGCATGTTTCTCCCTCCCTCATCTTATCAGCTAAGAACTTTGCCTCAAGTTTCACTGGGAATGTTGAGCCCATTTGCCTCACTCCTTTTCTCCTCTCTTCTTTACCTCATATCACCTCACCCAGATGCCTGATGCCATAATCTCTTCCTTCACCTCTATCTCACATAAAAGGTTGATGCTTCTCCAGGTGTTCCCCCATCACCTTAGGGATCAAATATAAAATCCTCTTTGTGGAGTTAAAAATCTTTCACAACTTGGCCCCCTCCTACATTTCTAGTCTCTCCTCATCCTCCACCTATTCTGTGATGCAGTGGCACAGGCCTTCTTGCTATTTCTTTAATAAGATTCTTCATCTCTAAACTCTGGATATTTTTCATATTCCTCATGCCAGAAGTACTATTCTCTGCTTTCATCTCTTTCTCATGGCTTCCTTTAAGTCCTAGCTAAAACTCAATCTTCTACAAGAAGACTTCCTTGATCCCCCTCAGTGCTAGAGTCTACCTCCCAATCACTATCTCCATTTATCCTATATGTTAACTTACTTCTGAACAGTTGTTTGCATATTGACTCTGCCATATGTGCATTCCTTGAGATGAGGGACTGTTTTTTTGTTTTACCTTTACAACTTTAGCACTTAGGCCTGTATCTGTCACATAGTAGGGACTTAAAAAAACTGACTGACAGACCTGGTTGGAGAAGGACTATTTCCACATCGTATGTTTGTTTTACTTCTGTAGTGCTATGATTGTGGAAAGCCAAGGAAATGTTTGGTGAATAACTGAATTGTTGTACTTCCAGGTGACAGAATTCAGAGGACTTCAAGTGGGGAACCAGGAGGGATCTCAAGAACCTTTGACTAGATAATATCACAAAGAGAAAGGTACTAGATAGTATCTTAACAATCAGAAAACTACAGGCTTCTGATCTTAGATTAGTAGTGATCTTCCCTACTGCTCCAAGACAAAATAAAAAATCTTTTCTTTGGTTTTTACCTCCATAACTCAGATATTTTTTACTTTTCATTATTTTTACACCTTTCATTCTACCCCCACCATCATTTACTAATCATGTAATCACTAATTGACTAGTTAGACCAAACAAAAAATTAAATATCAACAAAAGTTATGAAGAAACTGTTCTTTCTAGATGGCAGAGTAAGGCAGGAAGTCACCTGAACTCTCCCAAATCAGCTCAAAAAATTATAAAATAATGCCTCATAATGAATTCTGGAGTCAGCAGAACTAACAAAAGGATGAGGTGAAATAATTATCTAGTCCAATACAATTTAGAAAATCATCAGAAAAGGGGTGGAGTAAGCAGGAACTTGCTTGAGTTCTTGCTCCAAATACCTCCAATACCTGCAAAATATGATTCTAAACAAATTTTAGAGCTACAGAACACACAAAGTGACAAAGAGAACAAACCTCCCCCTCCAGGGAGCCTGGCAAGCTCACAGAAAGAGTCTAGAACACCAGGCTGGGAGCCAAGCATAGTCCTTCCTGAGCCACGCAAGACCAAACATGAGGCAGAGACAGGTCAGAGCAGATTTCAGGAGGGTGAATCACTGGCAGTTGTGGCAGTTTCCAGACTTCTGAATCCATAAACTCCAAAGAGAAAGTAAAAGGTCAGTGGGGAACCCTGTTGATTTGTTTCTCTTTGTCACTTTGTGCATTCTGTAGCTCTAAAATTTGTTTAGAGTCATATTTTACAGGTATTGGAGGTGTTTGGAGTGGGAGCTCAAGTAAGTACCTGCTTTTACTTCTCAATCTTGGCTCCATCCCTAACATCTATGTATCTGAAGAAGCCAAATGCATAGCAGGAGGAAATAGCAAAACTATACTAGCGGGAGACTTCAACTTTTCCCTCTGAAACTTCAATAAATGTAATTTTTTTAAAAGAAAGAAGTTAATAAAGTGAAAGGAATTTTAGAAAGCTAAATATAGATTTCAGGAGAAAATTGAATAGAAATAGAAAGGAACATGCCTTTTCCCGTTAGTACATGGCACTTACATAAAAACTGACCATATATAAGGGCTTAAAAACCTCACAATCAAATGCAGAAA
Organism: Pseudocheirus occidentalis; assembly: GCA_028646575.1. Classification (NCBI taxonomy): domain Eukaryota; kingdom Metazoa; phylum Chordata; class Mammalia; order Diprotodontia; family Pseudocheiridae; genus Pseudocheirus; species Pseudocheirus occidentalis. The sequence continues at coordinate 33,286,305 of CM053594.1, read as the reverse complement.
AGCATATATATTAAATGTATCCTTTTAAGATCATTATACAATAAAAATTGCATTCAATAGAGTACAATGGAAAGAGAAATTAAAAATGAATTCAAAACTAAATAATTTAAGCCTAAAGAATGAGTGGATCAAAGAACAAGTTATATAAACAATCAATAATTTCATTACAGAGAATGACATCAATGAGACAGCATACAAAATTTGTGGGATGCAGCCAAGGTAGTGAGTGGGGGAAAATTTATATCTCTAAATGTTTAAATCAATAAAATAGAGAACAGATCAATAAATTGGGTGTACAACTAAAAAACCTAGAAAAAGAAAAAAATTAAAAATCGCTAGCTATACACAAAATTGGAAATCCTGAAAATTAGAGGAGAGAATAAACTTAAAACTTAAAGAAAACCACAGAACTAAGAAACAAAACTAAGATCTGGTTTCATTTTAAAAAACAATAAAATAGATAAACTATTGGTTAATTCAATTGAAGTTTTCAAAAGAATTGTAAACAGTTATAAATCATCTTAAAGACTGCACTAAATAATTTATAATAAGAGGAACACAATTCAATACAAACCTAAGGTTTTACCTCTTGACAAGACAATTAGCAAAGTTGACAAAAATAGAAATACTTAATATCAGGAGAGTTGTGGAAAGACAGCCATACCAATTCATTTTTTTGTGGACCTGTGAATTAGTACAATTGCTCTTCAAAGAAATTCAAAATCATACAAATAAAGTGGTAAAAATATCCATACCCTTTGACCCATGGATTCTGTTGCTAGATATATACCTGAGTAAGTAATCGAAAAAAGAAAGTTCCATTGCGGTATGTAAACTTAGTGAAGATTTTTTTGTTAATCAGTCATTTCAATTGCGTTCAAATCTTCATGACCCCATTTAGTATTTTCTTGGCAAAGATTTTGGAATGGCTTGCTACTTCATTCTCCAACTCATTTTATAGGTGAAGAAACTGAAGCAAATAAGGGTAAGTGATTTGCCCAGGGCCACACAACTAATGTTGGTCTGAAACTGAAACAACGACTATAATGTATATGGATTCCTTTAGAAAGTTCTACATGAACTGATGAGGATTGGAGCTAGGCTAAAAAAACAATTAATACAATGTTCACAGCACTATACATGGAGAAAACAAGTAATGCAAAACAAGGAAAGGTTAAGTTAAAAAATTACTGCAAAGAATGTTTTGGATCCCAAAGAAAAGATGTGAGAATTCACATTTCCATCCTTGAAGTGATGTGTGTGTGTGTGTGTGTGTGTGTGTATTGGGGGCAAGGTTCATGATTTTGCAAAATTGTATATAATGTAAACCCTTTAAAAATGTGTTGATTGATTTTGATGATTTTTTCTTTTTTTTCTTTCCTTTTTAAATGTTTTTTTTTGCCAGCATAGGTTGAATCTTACTATATACTTAAAAAGAAAGCCAACTCTACATAATAGAAAGACCTGAAGTTTCTTATAAAATCTTTTTTGTCCTACTGTATATAAATGCAAATACCCATTTTATGTGGTGTATAAATTCAGAATACTTTTTTAAATTAAAAATTCTATTATAAGAAATGACTTCCTGGGTAGGAGAATTGATGGACAGGGGAATCTAGGTAATACAGAAATAAAATATATTAATCAAAATCCTCCTAAAAGCAGTAATAATTAGAAGAAAGGATAAAAAATGGAGAAAAGTTACAGTTTACAGTTGAGGAAAATATGATGCTTATTCAGACAGTTGCTCTGTAAGGATTTAATCAGTTCCCCCTCTCCTCCTTTCAAGCATAAGGTTCCTCCAATTATCCTTTTCTATCACTTTTAATAAAACTCTTTTTGAAATTAGGTTGTAGTGTTCATTGATCTGGTGTTCCCTTTACACCAGAACTTAGGTCGAATGTGGTCAACAACCACCCTGCTGTTGTGATTTATATTTTTCTTTTCATAGCAGGCATTGTACCAAAGTATTAGTAAAATCAGAACTAAGGATAGGGAATAGACCTGTGAATTCATTAGAGGTATGTGATGTGTGTGTGTGTGTGTGTGTGTGTGTGTGTGTGTGTGTGTGTGTGGGACCCCCCAAAATCCCTTACTCCCCCAAAATTAAAAGTCAGAGGTGTCTTGAGGAAAGAACAGGAAGTTTTATTCAGTTCTCAAGAGAAGAGGGCATCCCTTCCACCAGTATGAACCATTGGAATGAAGTGTGTTCCAGAAGACACAGCAAGATCTTATACCCTAATGCAGAAAACCTCCTCCCACCCCTGTCCCTTATTATCATTGGCTGGGAGGGAGGCTCACAGTCTCAGTGAGGAAAAAGGCCAAGAACAGGGGCTTTTCATGTCCTTATTTGGCAAAAACAAGGGGGGGGGGAAGGCAAGCAAGGGTGGAGGTCAAAAGTCTCCTAAAGGGCTTGATGCTGATAAGGCTGTTGTAGCAAGCAAGGGTGGGGGAGAGTTCTCAGTTGTGTAATTTCTTAGGAAACGCGAGACTCAGGTCTGTCCAGTCTTCCAAAAGTCTCTTTCTGGTTTCAAGATAGTCTCTCTCCCTTTTTCTTATTCTGAGGAATCTTTACAGAAGGTGCAGAAAGAGACTGGACCCCACTCAGGAGGGATCTCACAGGTGAGGAAACTCCCTCTATCAATGCAGGTTAACACATTCTCTACAACTTACATTGTTTTGTTTTTTTTTATTGACTTGTTTGTTTACTTTTAGGTTACAAGATTCAGTTCTGGAGTCACTTGAGTTTCAGATTTTTCTCCCCTTCCTCCCCACCCCCCTCCCTCGGCAAACTCTTTCACATTGTACAATAGTCTGGTGGTATAGGTGTTATAGCCAATGGAGTGAACAGTGAGAAAAGAGAAACAAAAGCCAAACAATTTACATTGTTAATTGCCTAGAGTATTGAAAGTTTGAATGCCTTGTCCAGGGCCACACAACCAGTGATGTGAATACAAAAGTGCCCTAAGGGTTAATATTAAGGGTTGTTTTTTCAGTACCATGTGATTCCTGCCTGAGCCTGATGACTTCCTAGAGTCTCTGCCCTTATCCAGAAATACCATAAAACTTCCCCTTTGTCCTGGATTATGGAATTCCTCGTCTCCACCCCCCATCCTGGGTCATAAAATTTCTGTCATCTCCCTTATCTTATGTCATCTGTCTTCCTCATCCTGTCCCTAAATCTCTAACCCCATTAAAAAACCTAAAATTACATCATCACCCTATTGATGTGGTTAGGGTTAGGGTGCTCTGGAGACCCCAAAATACCAACAGGCCGGATCCTGCAGAATGAATTTGACTCAAGTCTTCTCAGTCAAAGAAAAGCAAAGTTTATTGAAAGTTCACTTATATTAGACACAGAATAAGTCTGTGCTAGGTCATTCTATGGCACTCACATGGGGGCAAGAAGGGATCTTATATACAGGAAGGTTGTGGGAGGAATATAGGGGTGGTCTGGAGGAGGAATTTGGGGAGGGTACTGTGGAGGAGCCAATGAGGTCAGACTCCAGTAATGAGTTTGAGGAGGGTCTTGAGGAGGAGTTAATGAGGTCATTGCAAGGGTGGATTGATATTTTGATACACTCAAGGGTGGGAAGTAGTTAGACAATGGAGGGCCAGTAGCTTAGTAATAGAAGTTTTGGCCTAGCCACAATGAAAGCGTACGGCCTCTACAAATGCCTCAAGTGGGAGTTCAAGGGACTTCCCAGAGCCTGTACCTCAAAGATTCAAGAACAGCTCAAGGGGGTTCCCATAGCCTACACTTCATCACTATAGTCTGGGTAGCTTTCTATCTATGTAAGTTTGGTCCTTTTCCTATATCAGTGCCTTTGTTTAGCTCCTTGCTAAATCTCAGGACTGAATGCTCTTGCATTAATAAAGTTCAAGTAGCTAAAGAGAAAGTCAAAGTCTAAGTTAATTCTTTCAAATCTAAACTAACTCTCTCAACTCTTACCTCAATAGCAGTATGGGTCAGAGGTGAGACTTGAGCCTACATCTTTTGGGCAACTACTATGACACTCCAAAAAGTATTCTGCTTTTGACTTCATAGTCAGAGTGAGGGTCTCAACATTGTGATACCCAATATGGCTAGTCTCTCCAGGTGTTGAGCCATCCCCAGACAATTGCTTCCTAATTGAGAGGCAGTATAGTATAGTGGAAAGAACAGTGGAAAGACTCTGGAGTCAAATCCAGTTCTGATAACTACTATCATTGGGCAGGCCCCTAAATTCTCTAGTGCCTCAGTTTCCTCATACATAACATTGCAGGGTCAGACTTGATGGAATCTTCACTAGATCTATAAGTCTAGCTCTATCCTTTGTGATACCACCTTGCCCCAGTGCTACTTTTTCTGCTGCTTAATAAAATCAGTCAACAAGTATTTATTAAGTGATTCCTCTGTGCCAGGCACTGTGTTGAGTGCTGCAGATAAACACAGGAGGAATAAAGTCATTTCTATTTGAGAGGATCTTATCCCAAATGAAAATATTCCTAGATTTGATCTCTGCTTCTTAGACTGAGAAAAAGGAGGGGGGGCAGGAAGCAAACTACAACTGTTAAGCACATATTTGACACCACTCTCAGATTACCATCATTGTCATCCCCCTGCCTCTAGGCAGAAGGCTAGAGTTACTGATTCAGATACAGTGTGAGAGAGAAATTGCTCCAGAATGTTTTTGGTGCAGCTTATCCAGTTGCAATATGGTGATCTTAGCTACTGCAAAACCTGTTTGCCATGACCCAGGCTAAAAGTTTACCCACTCTCCAAATGAGATTCTGTTCTTTTTAGAACCCTGCCCCCAGCAGGAAAGCACAGTCCTCTGTTTTCTCTGCCTGATTACTGCCCCATTGCTAAGCAGGGCTTGTTTCTAAAATGAATCATGTGCATTGTGGCTGGGACTATTGTGGGAGATGTGGTCTGCAGTCTTCAAATCAACAGAATTCTTTGAGAAAGAAAAGGTCACCATCCTTTTTGCTGGGAAAATAAACTCTCTTATCACTGAAAATAAAATTCTATTCACACAGCACCCCATTACATTGTGGCAGTCACAAAAGGCCTTTATTATTAGGAGAGGGGAGAGTGTTAATGATACTGCATTGATTTAATATGGAAAAGGCCTGGAACAGAATTTAGCATTTGGCCCTTTTACTGAATGAGGGGCATTTTATAGCGCCCACACTAAAGATAAATGGAGAGAGCTGCTCTCCCTCACTTATTACTGAAGAAAGCTTTTTTTTCTTCAAACATTTGCAGTTGAATGTACTACCTCCACTCCACCTCCTTTATTTCTAAAAGTACTGGAAAGAACAGAATTCAAAGGTGGGTGATGGGTAGGTCTACCTCAGGCCTACACAGGCTCTTGGACCGGAACCCTGGTTTTAGAGACAGAGGATCTGAGTTCAAATGCTGCCTCTGAGGACTATTACCTTTGGGAGTTTAGAAAAGGCCCTTAATTTCCATGGGCCTCAGTTTCTTCTTTTGCAAAATAAGGAGGTTGAGTTAGATAGCCTTCTTCTCAGGTGTCAAATTGATGTTCTTAATAAATAAATCCAAGTATGTCACTCAACATCAACTGGAGTTGGCTCCCTACTACCTCCAAGACAGAATATGAAATTGTCTCTTTGGTTTTTAAGTTCCTCCATAACCTGATTCCCTCCTGCTTTTCTATCTTTTTACACCTTTCACTCCACCCCCACCACAACCCATACTCTACTCTCCAATGATACTGGCCTCTCTATTATGCCTAGCACGCAACACTCATTTCCCACTCAGAGAACTTTTATTGGCCGTTTTCTATGCCTGGATTTCTCTTCCTCCCTGTCTCCACCTCTTGGGCTTCATGGTTTCCTCTGAGGCTTAGTCAAAGCCCCATCTCCTACAAAGCCCATTCTTCCATTTCTCTTTAATTTTAATGCCTTTCATGTTGATTATCTTTGATCTATTCTGCAAATCTCCTGTTTGGACAGAGTGTATTGCATGGTCTTTTCCTCATCAGACTGTAAGCTCCTTGAAGACAAGGAGTGGCTTTTGTTTTTTATTACAGCCTCAGCTCTTAGCTCAGTGTCTGGCACACAGAAGATATTAATAAATGATTGAGACCTGCTCCAGGCTTAGGATCCTAGGGGCTCCTTCAGTGCTGGGGTTAGGTAGTTGAAATAGAGCACAAGAAAAGAGCCCTAGATATCAGGTCAAGAATGCCTGACAAAGCCATAAGAATATAATATGCAAACAAATTAATGTTCTCTGAGTAGGGTCTGCTTTTCAATAAATCAATAAACTTCTATTATGCATCTATTATGTGCCAAGAACTGTGATAAAGATACAAAAAGAGGCAAAAGACAGTCCCTGCCCTAAAGGAGCTTACAATCTAATAGGTGAAACAACATTCAAACCACTACAAGCAAAGCAAGCTATGTGTAGGATAAATAGGAAATAATTAATAAAGGAATTAAGATGAGTTGGGAAAGTCTTCCTGAAAAGGTAGGATTTTAGTTGGGATTTAAAGAAAGCCAGAGAGGACAGTAGTCACAACAGAGAAGGGAGAGCATTCCAGGCATGCAGACTGACATCAGAGAGAGTTCTCAGAGGCAAGAGATAGAGTGTATTGTTTGTGGAACAGCCAGGAGGCCAGTGTCACTGGTCAGAGAGTACCAGAGAGGTAAGGTGTAAGAAGACTGGTGATATAGTTGTTGTGGTTAGGCTTTACCTCTCTAGTACCTAATATTTAGGAGCCAGATAGTCACAGAATCAATGAACTTGAGAGGTAGAAGGAAATTCTGCAGTTAAATAGTTCACCTTATGCCTGAAAAACTCCCATATGCAGCCCAACATTTGGTCATTCAAGCTTAGCTTGAAGACTTCCATTGAGGTGGAAATCATACCAACTCCAAGCCAGCCCATTCTACTTTGAAAAAGTCCTCATATTTAGGCAGTTTTTCCAGGTTTTAATATTTGTTCATATAGTAGACAAACTAATTGGATAGCATAACTCCATATCCATTTCAACACCTCAACCAGTGAATAATTAATTTGTCTAGGATTATTTGTATTGTTTTGGTATTGTTTTAGAGATATAAACATATTTTTTCACATCTTTGTAGATGATTTTTTTTACCTATAATTTAGAGTTGTAAGTATTGTAATTATATAATTATATATTTAATTATATAATTGTAATTATAATTAGTTGAACTAAAATTTCATTTTAGATAGGCATAGAGATGAGAAAGCAATATGTATATATGTGTGTATACATATATACACATATACATGCATACATTATATGTATACACACACACATATATATAACTGTAAAGATAGCATTTATTAATTTTTACTTATTATGTCACCCTATATAATGTAAGTGATAATATGCCTAATCAATTTCAAAGGCCTTAGATTAAACATTAAAAGTCTTTTCAAAATCATTTGATATAATGAAATGACAGCACTTAGGAAGTGAGTTTCCATTGGAAGGAGAACGTTATGATACCCTCTGAGGCATGTATCAATCATTCAATAAAATAAATTAAAAACAGCCAGTACAAACTAGGGAGGAATCATCTGGGAGGAGGTGAAGGAGAAGCCTTGACTTTGGTTTTGGATCTCCTTAATTACGCCTCCCCACCACTGGCTATAAGAGAGTCTTTAAATCTTTAAAGAATCTGAAGAATTTTGGATTCCTCTTCTTCACGCCAGTGACTTACTTTGTCTCCCTGAGACAGAAGCAGCTGGAGGGAATGTCGGCATTGGGAGCCAAAGCAAATTTGACGTATGGCTCTACAAGGAACCTCATCAAAGAAACTATACATCCCTAAGGATGTACATAGCTCATAAATTAGAACAAAATATCTCTAGCAACCAGGATCTGGAATTCACAGATGCCCTGATTCTCCTCTTTCCTCCATGTACTCTCTAAGCTTGAGCTCACTTTCTCCTGAATTCTGTATGTACTTGCAAGATTGTGTGTTAAAAAAAAAAGTTTGGTGGTGATATTTTTGCCAACTATTTTCACCATACAGTCTTAGTAAATGTCCCTTTCTGAAAGCTACTGATGGTTTGTGATTAAATGTTATCCATTTGTGTGCCTTTCAAGGAGAAGCACACTAATTAGGGCTTCTTGTTGTTGACTTACATCTGACTCTTTGTGATCCCCGAATCATAGCACATTAGACCCTTTTTATGTTCCACTATATCTCAAAGTCTGTTTAAGTTCATGTTTGTTGTTGCAATGACAATATCTAACCATCTCATTCTCTGCTGTCCCCTTTTCCTTTTAGCTTCAATCTTTCCCAACATCAGGTTCTTTCCTAGTAAGTTGTGTCTTCTCATTATGTGGTCAAAATTTTTAACTTCAGCTTCAGTATCTGAACTTCCAGTGAAAAGTCTGGATTGATTTCTTTAACTCTTGACTGATTTGATTTTCTTGTCCAAGGAACTCTCAAAAGCCTTCTTCACCTCCACAATTTTAAGGAATTAATTCTGCAGTGCTCAGTTTTCCTTATATTCCAACTCTTAGAGACATAAATTGCTACTGGAAAAACCATAGGTTTTGACTATATGAACCTCTGTTGCCAAGGTGATGTTTGTGCTGTCCATATTTGTCATAGCTTTCCTTCTAAGGGGCAAGCATCATTTGAATTTACTATTTCAGCTACTACCTACAGTGATATTTGAGCCCAAGAATATAAAATTTGATGCTACTTCTATTTCTTCTCCCTTTATTTACCAGGATGTGATGGAACCAATTGCCATTTTTTATTTCTTCTTAATTCTTCATTTTCTGCCATCAGAGTAGCATCATCTAAATGTCTGAGATTACTGTTATTTCTCCCAGCACCCTTAATTCTAGGTTTTGATTCATCCAGCCTGGCATTCTCTATGATGTTCTCTGCATACAAGTTAAATAAATTTGTTGTTGTTTAGCTATGTCTGACCCTTCCTGACCTCATTTGGGATTTTCTTGGCAAAGATACTGGAGAGGTTTGCCATTTTCTTTTCCAGTGGATCTATTTTGTTAGGCAATCAGAGGTCAAGTTATCTGCCTAGGGTCACACAGCTAGAGAATATCTGAGGCTGGATTTAAACTGAGGTCTCCCTGACTCTAGACCCAGTGATCCATCTACTGAGCCACTAGCTGCCTCTATTATTTAAATAGATAAGGTTATGACAACAACATTGTTGTACTTATTTTCCAATCTTAAATCACTAATTTCATGTTTGTTTCTAACTGTTGTTTCTTGTTCCATATACATATCTCTCAGAAGGTAAGTAAGATGATTTGTTACTCTCAAACAGGCCATGTTTTGTTGTAATTCACATAGTCATTGGTTTCAGTGGAGTAAATCAAACAGAAGTAGATTTTTTTTCAAATCCCTTGTTTTCTCCATAATTCAGCAAATACTGGCAATTTGGTCTCTAGTTCATCTGCCTCTTTGAAAAACCAGCCTTATCTGATCATTTTTGGTTTACTTATTGTGAAGCCTAGCTTGCAAATTTTTAAGCATAACCTTGCTGACATGTGAAATAAACACAATTGTTTATTAATTTGAACATTCTTTGGCATTGTCCTTCTTTAAGATTGGGATATTATTGGACCTTTTCTAATCCAGTGGCTACTGTTGCATCTTTCACATTTTCTGGCATATTGACTGCAGCACTTTAATAGCATGATCTTTTAGGATTTTAAATATCTAGCTAGAATTTCATCACCTCCACTGTCCTTATTGTTAGCAGTGCTTCCTAAGGCTCACTTTATTCCTCAAGATGTCTGGCTCTAGATCAGTCACCATAGCTTGATGGTTATGAGTAATGTTAAGAGCTTTCTTGTATAGTGCTTTTGTGTATTCTTGCCATCTCTTTTGTGCTTCTGTTAACTCCCCACCATTTGAGACTTTTATCATGCCCATTTTTGCATGAAGAATTTCCTTGATACCTTTACTTTTTAAGAGATCCCTTGTTTTTTCCCCCATTTTATTGTTTTCTTCTTTTTCTTTACTTTGCTCATTGAAGAAAACTTTCTTTTTATCCTTGCTATTCTCTGGAATTCTGCAGTTAGCTGGGTATATAGTTGCCTTTCTTCTTTCCTTTTTGCTTTCCTCAGTTATTTACAAAGCCTTTTTAAACTCTTGGGGCTTGAGCTCATGGCATTAGATAATTACCTCTGACCACTCAGGTAGCTAGGTGGCTCAGTGGATAGAGCACAGAGAATGGAGTCAGGAAGACCTAAGTTCAAATCCAGCCTCAGGCACCCACCAGTCATGTGACCCTGCACAAGTCATTTTACTTCCAGCTTAATCCACTAGAGAAATAAATTGCAAAGCACTCCAGTATCTTTGCCATGAAAATTCGTAGATAGCACTGTTGTGCTATGGTCCATCATAGAGAGTCATGAAGAGTTGGACATGACTGAAGAATAACAACCTCAAGGTCACTCTTAGAAACCAAAAGAGGAAAAGTAAGTTTGTTCCAGGATCTGGAACTCATCTCTGAGATCTGGGATAAGGACACTCAGAGCTTTCATAGGCTATAGCAATGTAAGTGGCAAACCACTCCAGTGTCTTTGCCATGAAAACTCATGGATAGCACTGCAGCACTATGGTCCATTACACAGAGTCATGAAGTGTCGGACATGACTGAACAACAACCCAGAGTCACTCTTAGAAACCAGAGTGGGAAGTGCAATCTTGTTCCAGGACCTAAAACTCATCTCTGAGAGTTAGGATAAAGACACTCAGAGCTAGTATACACTATAGCAATGATTACTGATTATTACACATTGATTATTATTATTACTATTATTAGTAATTATTACTATTATAACAAAATTACTATTATTACTACATTATTACTAATTATTACACATTACTTCCCTCCATGCAATCTATATTAAAGTCAATGTATATTTGTTATTCTCATACCCAGTTCTCCCTCTCCTGTTTTTTGCACAGGCTGTATTACCATACTAGTAATACATTTCAATATCACTTCCACCTCTGAGAATGCCCATTTCCTTTAAGCCTCAGCTCAAGGGAAACCTTTTATTGCAGTTCCTTAATTTCCTAATCTCTAATGCCCTCCCTTTCAAAACTCTCTTATATTTGTTTTATATCTTTTTCTGAATATGCTGAATGTACTTATTTGTACACATTTTCTCTGCTTATAGAGTAAAATCTCCTTGAGAAAAAAGACTGTTTCTTTGTATCCCCAGTGCCCAGCAGTTGCATAGTAAACACCAAACAAATGCTTGTTAGTTGATTAATTAAATCATTAGGTATTTGATCTTGGTGAGTAACAATCTAATGAGTGTTGTAGATAGGCGCTGAAAGGGCTACAGCACAAAAAAGTATGAGGTACTATTGATCGAACCAATTTCACAAATAACCTTTCACCCACTGCGGTGTACCAAGCATCGGGTCCTATTTGAGCAACCTGTGGCTTTACTTTCATGTTATTGCTCCTGAGGCTGGCCTTAAGGACGCCTAGGTGAACAGAGAGATTATTATTGTTCTTATAAGGGCCCTGCCAATCACTACTACTGAGAATCAGAGAGAAAGCAGCAGTGGGAGGAAAGTCTAGCAATGCCTTCTGTATCTAAATTGGTGCTATCACACACTTGCCACACTCCACGCTGTTGTTTTTCCTCCTCTTAGAGAAAAAGAAGGTGCTTATTTTGTACTCTGCATAATGACGGCTACTTCAGGGGCATTTAAACCTCTTCTGCCTCTAAGAGTATCTCATTACTCTAAATTGCAGGCAAAGAAAGACCCTCTACTTTGGTTTCCAAATCACATTACCTGGTGAGAATCACAGTTGTATGCTGTCACACACCAATTTTCTTTGCGTTGCCTAAAAATAGACCATCATAAGTCAAAAGCCCTCTTCCGAAAGGCCTGGGAGCTGTTGTGGTTTTAAGAGGATAAAAAGACTAGTTGCTTAGGGGAAACAAAGGGCCTGACTAGTAATCATTGATGAGGGTCTATGAAGTTTGGATATGAGTTTTTGGCTGGCCATTTTACCTTCCTACCTCTGATTTGGAGTTCTGAAAAGCCTTTGAGAAAGATTCTGGGCTCTTATCACTATAGGGCATTGGCTGAATAAGCTAAACATATCAGCAGTCACTGCTGTGGACAAGGTCCAGCAGAGCAGAGTAATGGGGTTGAGCTGCTGACTGTATGTGGCATGATCTTGTTTGCTTCTTTCTGACATGTTGCCTCCATTCCATCTTCCAAGTGGTAAGGAACAAAGATTGTCATGGTTAAGAATAATAATTTCTCAATTCTAAGGAACACTGGTGATGCTCTAGTCCAGTGCATATCCAAATAATGCATCTCTTCTCAGCTTCCTTTACCAATTATTCTTTACCCTCTCCTTGAAGATCTCTAGTGAAGAGGAGTCCACCATTTCCTGAGGTAGCTCATTCCAGGTTTGGATGGTTCCATTTGTTAGCTACCTACTCTCATTTCCCTAACACGAAGTCTCAATTCATCCACTTTTTCATTTCCACTCTTTGCTCCTTGTTCTTTTCTCTGGGGTCCATGATAACAATTTTAATCCTTCTTCCAGGGTATTGGAAATACTCCATGGTGTTTTTCTAATACTTGAAGAACACTATTATGTTCCTAATGAGTTTACTTCTTCATCTGGGTTGACCTTCTCTAGACCCTGTCCAGTCCTTCTCACCTGCATGCACTTCTCTGAAATTCTCCATCATGCTCCCCAAACATTTTCTTCTTGGAATGTTACTTTAACCTTAGAACGTACAACTTATAAATACACTATACTCCTGGGACCCCTTTCTCTGATGGTAGGGTCATGGCTCTTCCTAGAACTTCCATTAAAGGAGAGTACCCAGGCTAGCATCTCTTCATTTCCCATCAGCATGTACTGCTGTGAACTTTTCCATCATGTCTCTTTCTTCTTCCAGCTTCTTTTTATGTGTCTTATTCTCTATCAGAATGTAAACTACTTGAAGGTAGTGTCCGTCTTCCTTTTTATCCCCAATGCATAGTACAATATGTGGAACTGTACCAACAATTCACAATTCCCACAATAACTATAAATATGTTCATATGGTTATTAATCACAAAATATAACAGGATCTCTACATGGGAAATATAGGTAGAACATTTATTCAAATGCCAGAAAACTGAGTCCCCAAACCAGACAGTCAAAGTCATCACAGTAGTTATGAAGTTGGCACATGTAGTTAATGTAGTAAACACCCACATTCTCAAGCCTTCAAAACAGAACAGGCTACCTCAGGCAAAGATCCTCCTCCTCACTCATGGCAACTGCTCTGCATTCAGGAGGCTTGCTCCCAGCAGCTCTGCTCCTCTCCCCTGCAGTTCCTGTCCCTGCCAGTCCTCAGCAGGAGTCCTTAGAAGAGATTCTGGCAGGCTGCTTCCAGTCACCAGAGCACAGACTCTAGCTTGGCTCAGCTTCCTCTTGCTCCACCCCTTCCTACTATGTCAAAAAGTTCAAGGAGCATGGAAGATCTTCAAATGCCATTATCATTGCATGAACATAACACATACTTAATAATAAATTATCTACCAACTGACTACATTAAATATGGTGACTAGAGCAGAAAATAGTACTCCAGATATGGTCTGTAGTTAAGAGCACAGCAGGATTATCACTGCCTTATCCAGGAAAATTGTAACATTGCTCTCTCAGGGTCCATATCTTACCTAGCACCTATGGGGTCTTGGAAAAGTCAAAATGTGCTGGGAACCAGTTTCCTTATATGTGGAATTGGGAGGGTATGGACTAGATGACCACTAACATCCATTCCAGTTTTAGCGGGAAGAGAAGGGAATAAACATTTACTAAGCACCTACTATGTAACAGGCATCATGCTAAGCATTTTACAAATATCTCATTTGATCCTCAGAACAACCTTGCCAGAGTAGGTATTATTATTATCCCCATAATAATTGAGGAAGTTGAGAAAATTGAGGGAGATGGATTCATTGATTTTCCCAGGGTCACACAGCTAATAAGTGTTCAAGACTGTATCTGAACTCATTTCTTATTGGTTTCAGTGCTCGATCCATGGTACCACTTAGTTCTAGATTTATGAATCTATTGTCTTAATACAACTGAAGGTCACATTAGGTTCCCTGGCTGCCAAATCTTGCTGTTGACTCTTATTGATCTTTGCATCCACTACAACATCTAGATTATTTTCCTCATACCATTTCTTTAGCCATTGTTCCTGGTAAAGTCTTCCTTTCTTTTCCTATTTGTAGATGATTTGACCAATGATATTTATTTCCTGTTATTTGATGAAATTAAGTCCATGAACACTACAAGGGACATATGTTCATGTGTGTGTATGTGTGAATGATATTAAATACACGCATATATTATAGACATATATATGACAATGCATATATAAATATACTTATATAATATACATTCACATATATATAAGCCTATATACTTATATATGCAAGTATATATACAGCATATATATGTTTATGTAGTATATATATGTGTGTGTGTATAGATAGATGCGTAGGGATTATATATGTATATATTTATAGAACTGTATATAATGATGTCTATGTATAGAAACAATTATATATAAATATGTACAAATGTGCATGTGTATGCATATATACCTATTTATACAAAGGTTTACAAGTATACACACTATACATTTATTTGTACATATAGTAGTTATTTGTATATATAGTATAATACAGTGTATTCTGTATGTAGAGTATGTATATCTATTTGAATATATGTGTATGCATGTAGATAGATAGACAGACATTCAGACAGACAGATAGATAGATAGATAGATAGATAGATAGATAGATAGATAGATAGATAGATAGATAGTACAGATGAATGATGAGTTGGGCTTGGAATATAACATATGTAAGGTGCTCCCTGCCAACAAAACCCATATTTTCAATACTGATAATCTCCTAGCAATCTCATTTAAGATGCTTCACAATTTTCTGAAGATAATTCAGACTCACTCTCCTATTCTTATTCAACTCTCAACGCAGTTTGTCATATATCTATATCATGAATCCCAGATGAATATATACTGCTGCAGAAGTTCAATAGAGTCTCCATTATGAAATCTCATTGCTATGAGATTTATATCTTATCAGTAGACATTTTTTCATCCACTTACTATTTCCTACTTGAATGATCAGGCCAAAATACATTCCATTAATATAGGCTTTTATTCAGATGATTATACAATTTCTTTTTTGCTTTTGTTTGGGGAGCTTAGAAGGTAGAGAGCAAGGGAGTCTGCCTTAAGTGACTTACCCAAGGTCACATGGCTAGTAAGAGTTAAGTGTCTGTAACATAATTAATTTAACTTTGAAGACACCTTTTTTGTATTGGCAAGTAAGCAGGTACTTAGCACCTTGTTTCAAGTTAAGCAAAGGTAGCAGGTACTTAGCATTTAGTACCTGATCAAGCCACTGTTGGGTAAACAGAAGGTATGAAATCATGTCTCCTGTTACTGATGTAACAGTAATAGGTTGGCTGAAGCTAGAAGCTAATTCTGTGTGTATATAAGAAAAGCCCCAGAGAAGCACATTCAGAATTTCTTGAGACCAGAATCTCGTGGCAGAAGCTGAGAGAGACAAAATTTCTCTCAGCAGCATCTGGAGGCTGGGCTGCTACTGCTGGACTGAGAACTGAGTTAGAAATTTCTTTGGACAAGAATCATGGAGACTGAAATTGCTGCCACCAGGAAGACTGAAGAGGAAAGTCCCCTGTAAGGCCATGTACAAGTAGATTCCCAAAAGAATGCTATTGTGAACAGCTTTTAAAGTTTAGATTGCACAGTAATAATGAACACTCCTTTTATTCCATTACAAATCAAGGCAAACATTCACAATATATCACAATATAATATTTACAACATTACATCTTATCACAGAAAATCACAATTCATAACAACTTAACATTAGAATGGCCATGCAGTTTTCCCTACAGTGGCCACAATATTTAGAACAAAGAACAAAAGAATAATTATCTGGTTTCACTAAGGGGGAAACTCTCCTCACTTAATCATTCAATCCACAATACATCAGTCTTCCACTCATGGGACAACCATTAACTTAATAAGTCACTAATCTAGATTCATAATTACTATATATCATTAATCACTAGTAGAGTTGAAGTGGTTATCACACAGTCATTAGAAAATTACACAAACCCTCCACCCCTCATTGTCCAGTGAACTTCAATTTCATCCAAGGGTAGGCCTTTTCTTCATCTTGACTCTGGGTTGTCTCTCTGATTCCCTAGATCCCCTTCCATGGTTCCAGCTTCCTCCTAAATCCACTAAACAGTCACCTGGATTCAGAAGCAGAAAGCTGCCAGTTTCTCAACCAGTCCTCAGAGGTGGACAGCTCCCAGGTCCTTGTCCAGTCTTCAGAGCATTCTCTGGAACACACTGAAGTTCACAGGGTTCAGCACATCTCAAACCCTTCACCACTTCTTTTTCCTGGAACTCAAGGATCAGCCGGGCCATGATCAAATAAAGTGTTATCCCAGTCGTGCTTCTTCAGTCAGTGGGCCCTAGGACCCAGAAGGAATTTTAGCCTTCTGGGTCGCCTTCACCTGATTCTGGTCTCAGCAAAACTCCATCTCTGTTCTCAGTCAGCTTCTGGATCCTGGGAGAGAAACTGTCACTCTCTCTCTCTCTCTCTCTCTCTCTCTCTCTCTCTCTCTCTCTCTCTCTCTTTTTCTCTCTCTCACTCTCTCTCTTTAAAGAAAATTCCAACTCACTTCTTCAGCCCAGCAGCCCAGCTCCCAGATGCTGAGACAATCCTGCTTCTTCCAACAGGAAAATTCCAGTTCTATCTCTGTCTCTAGAATTCTTCTTTATATACACACATTGGCCTCCTGTCTCAGCCAATCCCCTTCCTCCATATCATCAAGGGAGTTCACACCCTCTCAACAGGAGACAGAGCTCATACTTAGCTTTAAGTAACTAAATGCTAAGTATCTGCTAAACTGACTGCTGTTACACCCGACCATACCCCTTGCCACAGGCACACACCCTCTTGAGAAAATGATTTTGAAAACCTGCCAGGAGAGATTTTGATTCCAGGAGCCAGCTGAGATTTCTTCTGGGTCCTGGAGCCAGCTGAACTGCCAGAGGACTGAGGAGGCATGGCTGTGGTACCAATATTGTGTCTGTCTGTTTTGATGTTTTTCCAGATTCATCTGCTGATGAAGGACAGTGCTGTTGTTGCAGAGGTCCTGGAAACTTGCCATTGGCTCTGGAGCCCTGAAGAAGGATTTTCTTTTGATATGTTTGCACAAATCCTGGAAGAGGGTCTTGCTGTTATTTTCGGGAGTTTTGAGACTTTTCTGAAGGTAGAGAGTGAATTGATGAGGACACTGGTGATGAATATTGTGGCTTTGTTAAGCTTTGTCTCCCCAGGAAAAGAGATTGCTGAGAGCTTGCCTCAGGTCAAGATGAAGAAAAGACCTCTCCTTGAGTATTGAATGCTGTGATGATATCATGGTTTACTAGTGACCTAGGGGTATAGGGTTTCTGTATTTTCTAATGATTGTACTTAGTGATTAATGATACTTAGTAATTGATGGCTGAATAAGTGCTGACTGAGTTAACTTAGTGCATAACTTAGTGACTATTGTACTCTGAGATGACTGAATGACTTAGGAAGAAGGCAAACCTCCTTAAGGATAACAGATGATTGTTCTTTGTTCAAAACTTTGTGGCCACTATGGTGAAAATTATGTGGCCATTTTAATGATAACCTATTGTGAATACTATATTGTGATTTTCTGTGATGAGTTGTAATATTGTGAATGCTGTACCTTTGATTTCTGTGAATGTTTTGCCTTGATTTGTTATGGAATAAATGCAGTGTTCACTATACTATGTAATCAGAACCTTAAAAGCTGTTCACAGTAGCATTCTTTTGGAAAGCTGCTTGTGCATGGTATTAGTGTCTCAGGCCTGATTTGAATTCAAGTCATCCTGAATCCAGGGCCAGTGCTCTATTCACTGTGCCACCTAGTCGCCCTGATTATACAATTTCTTGATGTAACCATGTCAATGTCATCCTCCAACAAAAGGATCTTGCCATCTAAAGAAAATATTTCCTTGACTTGGACTCTGTACTGAATTTCTTCCATCACAATGGTGTATATTTTGACAAGCATACGTCATCCTGATAATGCTGTAATGATGAAGTCCATGGTACAGTATACATTCAGAAGAAATAAAATGGCACTGTACCCAGGAGGAAATAGAAGACTACCTAGGGAAGTCAGTTCTCTGGAGAGAGAAAAGCTGGTCCTAAATCCTGAAACTGAAAATTATTGTCTGTGTAGCCTTGAACCACTCACCTTTTCTTCTTGTATCTTAGTTTCCTCACGGGTGAAATTAATGAATTGAACCATGCAACCTCCAAGATCTCTTATAACTCTAGATCAATGATAATCCTATGATTAATGATAACTGGTGTGCAAAAATGTTATTTTTAAATTGGCACAAAATACTTCATTTATCATTCTCCAACAGGAAAATGGTTGAAGAATATGAATAAACAGTTCTCAATTATTATGAACTTTTAACAACCATGTGAAAAAATGCTCTGGAAAGATAATAATAAGACAAATGCAAATCAAAACAATACTAAGGTTTCACTTCACACATACAAATTGAGAAAGATGACAAAAATGAGACTTAAATGTTGGAAAGACTGTGGGAAAATAGGCAAAGTAGTGAATACATTATTGGTGAAGATGTAAATCTATGCAACTATTTTTGGAAATCAATTTGTAAATAAAGTGACTAATATGTCCATACCCCTTGACCTAGTGGTTCTACCACTGGGTTTGTACCTCAAGAGATAACTGATATGAAGAAAGTCCCAATATATACCAAAATGTTTGTAGCAGCATTTTTTGGTGATAGAAAAGAAAAAGTAGATGCCTATCCATTGAGGAATGGCTAAACAAACTATAGTAGATAAATGTAGGGGAATGTCACTATGCTCTGAGAAATGATGGATATGATGAATCCAGAGACACCTAGAAAGATATATATGAACTGATACAGAATGAAGTAAACAGAGAGAAGGGGAAAATATATAAAATGTCTACAGTAAAGAAGGCAGAGAGAACCACCACAAAAAATCAGAAGTAAACATTGAAAAATTACAGACTAGGCATGGCTTAAAAGAAGGTATATAAAGAGATACTTACCCCACTCCTTTTTCAGAGGTAAAAGGTCCACATGTATGGTTCATTTAATATATTTTCATACTTTTTCAATATATTAGTTATTTTGACTATTTTAGATGAGCTTTTTTGACTAAGTAGATTCTCAATAAATGCTTGTATTTGATTGCAATAGTTCAGTGGTCTTCTTTCTACAAAATCCACTTCTGATGATAAATGGCAATGACTTTTGGAAACCATATACTTTGCATTGCCCGATATTAAAGTTAACATCCCATATCAGATAGAGCGTGACTCACAAAATCAGTAAGCCTTATGCTGGAATCCAGCTTCCCAAATGTCCTAGTTATGTGACATTGACCAGCTCACCTAACCTCCTTTGGGCTCAGTTTCTTCATTTATAAAATTGTATGATAATACTCAGTTACAAAAATCCTGAGATGGAGCATGGCATGATGGACAGAAGGATGGCCTCACAGTCATGAAGATATAGACTACCTCTGCAGTGAAATCTTAGCCAATTGGAAAGAACTTTCTTGCAGTTCTTATCTTTCTCTTTAATTAGATGCTTGTAATCTACAAGGATCTGAATTTATAAGCTTCATCCTTCAGAAGTGCACAAAAATATCGGAAAGCATTCTTCAAGTCCTAGGTGTAGTCTATAATGGGGCCTCCAAGTAGTGGCTCTGACGTCTTATTTTTCTAACTTCCTATTTCTTTTTTTGTCTTCTTTAAAAAAAATAACCAGTACACCTACATTCCAAGATTGTTGCCAGGCTAAAAAAAATGAAGGTGAAGATGCAAAACAATGTGGCCTATTGGATTTGCCAACAGTCATACAGTGATAGAGCCAGTATTTAGATCTTAGTTCAATGATTCTGAATCCATGCTGTGCCTAGCTTTAACTTTGTGATCATGGGCAAGTCATTTAATCTCTCTGAGCTTTTTTTTCTCATATACTCTCCATAGAGTCGTTGAAAGTCTCCAGAGAGTGAGCAAATGTTCCTGACAAAATTTAAAATGCCATAAAAAAACTTGCTGATTTTTTGTTTTATTATCATTACTATTAAGTTAATATGCAAATAGTATCTATTATGTACCCTAACAATTTACAAATATTGACTCATTTGATCCTGGCAACACCCTTGGGAGGCGGTTGCTATTATTATCTCCATATCACAGTTGAGGAAACTGAGGCAACAGAGGTCAAGTGACTTGTCTAGGATCTCACAACTCATACATACCTGAGGTAGGATTTGAAATGAGATCTTCCTGACTTTATACTCAACATTCTATACACTGCACCACTCAGATGTCTCAGATGATGATAGTGACAATGATGGACATGTAATTTTAATTGGTATGAGGAACTTATAGTCTTAGAGCATTGCCATACCATTGTTGTTGTTATTCCATTGTTGTTGTTAAGAGGAAGAAGAAAAATAGTGTTTGGGGATGAAGAAACTTCTCATTACACTCTCCCAAAAGGTTAGTTATTCCTGTGTGTAAAGCCAAGCACAAGCAGCTTTCCAGAGGACTGCTGCTGTGAACAGCTTCAAGGTTCTGTTTACATATTATAGTGAACTCTCCATTCAGCAGTAAGTTAAGGCAAAACATTCTCAGAAATCAAAGTACAGCTTTCACAATGTTATGACATAACAACTTATCACTAAAATGACCCCATAGTTTTCACCAAAGTGGCCACATAGTTTTAAACAAAGTACAACCATTTAGTAACTCAATCATTTAGGAATCCTTAATTCAATCATCCTTAGGAGGCCTGTCTCCTTAAGGGACACAAATTACAAAGGTCAAAGTTCTCCATCCCTAGGTAACAGCAAATCATAATTTTCTGAGTCAGCATCAGGTACCCAAGAAGAGATCTCTTCATCTTGACTCAAGGCTGGCTCTCAGTTTCCATGGTTGCTCTTCCATGGTCCCAACTCCTGCCAAAATCTGTCAAACTGCCACTTGGATTCAAGGGCAGGAAGCTCTCAGTTCCTTGTCCAGCTCATAGTCCAGTTTTTCACCCAGTTCCTTGTCCAATTCCTGACCCACATTGAAGTTTGCAGTATCCAGTCCACCTCAAGTCCTTCACAGTTCCTGGTTTTTGGAAGACAAAGTTTAACATTCATACACATTGCCACCACTGTCATCAATTCACTCTCTGCCTGTGAAATCAACACAGACCATTGCGGGATGGTGGAGTAGAAACAAACTTCCATCTGGCTCCAGCTTCCACCTCCTCCAATACATATAAAAATGACTCTAAATAAACTTGAAAGCTACAGAACCCACAAATTAACAGAGAGAAACAAATCTCCTGTTTAAGGAAGCCCAGCAGGCCAGCAGTAAGGGTCCATTGCAGGACACTGGGAGTGGAGCTCAGTCCTAACTGAGGCATGGATTTAGGCCCAGGCTGACCAGCCTTGGCTGGGGCAGACTTCAGATGAGTAAATAACCAGCAGCTGTAGTGCTTTCCAGACTTCTCAATCCACAAATGCCAGACAAAGTAAAAGGTCAGTGTGGAACTTTGTTTGAACAGGGGGAGAGCAATCTGGCTGCTATCCCCAGAGTTAGAAGTGGAGGAGGCATGGTGGCTGCTTCTGGAGCTCCTGACCTGCAGGGGGACCAAGTTACCATTCACAGGGTAATTATACTTGCTTTGACCTGCTTGGATCCAGATAGCAGTCTTGGGTGGTGGTCCTGGTGTGTATGTCCAGTGAGCCAGAGCATGTGGGGGCTGTAGAGCGGGGGCCCATCTTATAGCTCTGGCAACTGCAAAAACCTCAGAGATTTGGGACATAGCTCTCTCCATTTTGGAAGCAGAGTTCTACCATGGCAAAGAGCTCAAAAGTCAAGCAATGGCTACCAATATGAGGAAGCACGGGAAGCAGAAACATATGATAGAATCCTTTTTTGGAGGGACAAAAAGTATCAAGGCATGGAGTGGGAGGAATACAGTGAAGTCATAACTCTTGCACCAAAGCCTCCAAGAAAAATATGAATTGGTTACAGGCCATGGAGGAGCTGAAGAAGGGTTTTGAAAATCAAGAAAGAGAAGTGGAGGAAAAATTGGAAAGAGAAATGAGAATGATGCAAGAAAATCATGAAAAGTGAGTCAACAGCCTGCTAAAGAAAGCCCAAAAAATACTGAAGAAAATAACATCTTAAAAAATAGACTAACTCAAAATGGCAAAAGAGGCCCCAAAAGCCAATGAGGATAAGAATGCTTTACAAAAAATGAATTTGTCAAATGGAAAAGGAATTTCAAAAACTCACTGAACAGAATAAGTCCTTCAAAATTTCAAAATTAAATTGAAGCAATTGGAAGCTAACGTCTTTATCAGAAATCAAGATAATATAAAAACAGATCCAAATAAATAAAAAATAGAAGGCAATGTGAAATATCTCATTGGAAAAAACACTGACCTGGAAAAGAGATCCAAGAAAGATAATTTAAAAATTATTGGTCTGCCTTAAAGCCATGATAAAAAAAAAAAAGAGTCTAGACACCATCTTTCAAGAAATCAGTCAGGATGTAACAATTTGAATATTGTGGAAACACAATCAGGATAACACAAGACCTAGCAGCTTCTATAATAAGGGACTGAAGGTCTTAGAATATAATATTCTGGAGACTTTCAAGCATTCTTGATGACAAAACTTGAGCTGAAAATTTGACTTTCAAATACAAGAAGCAAGGGAAGCATGAGAAGGTAAACAGGAAAAAGAAATCATAAGAAACTTATTAAAGTTGAAATATTTACATTCCTACATGGAAAACAATAATTGTAACTCATAAGACTTTTCTCAGTATGAGTATAGCTGAAGGGAATCTATCTATCTATCTATCTATCTATCTATCTATCTATCTATCTATCTATCTATCTATAATATTAATATACATATAGTATATACACACATGTTAATATATGTGTGTATATATAAATATATATGTATATATTTATATTTGTATAGGAGGATATATGTGTATATCATTGCATATGTGAGTATGGGCACTTGTATGTTTGTGTATCCATAGACAGAGGGCATAGGATGAGTTGAGTATGAATGGATGATATCTAAAAACTAAAATTAAGAGGTGAGAGAGGAATTTAGGGAGAAGAAAAAAGGGAGCAATAGATTAAGGTAAATTATCTCAAATAAAAGAGGCAAGAGAAAACTGTTACAATGGAGGGGAAGAGCAGGAAGGTAAAAGGGAATGGGACAACCTGATTCTCGTTGAATTCGGCCTAAGGAGGGAATAACATACACACTCAATTGAGTCTCTTATCCTACAGGGAAATAGGAGGGTAGGGAATGAGAGGGGGGAAGATAGAAGGGAGGGCAGATTAGGGGAGAGGGAAGTTAGAAGCAAACATTTTTGAAAAGGGTTAGGGACAAAAGAGAAAATAGAATAAGTGGGGGACAGGATAGGATGGAGGGAAATACAGTTAGTCTTCCACCATATAACAACTATGGAAATGATTTGGGTGAGTACACATGTGCAATCTGTATCGAACTGCTCATGTTCCCAGTAGGGATGGATGAGGAGGGAA
This sequence comes from Pseudocheirus occidentalis, assembly GCA_028646575.1. NCBI lineage: Eukaryota > Metazoa > Chordata > Mammalia > Diprotodontia > Pseudocheiridae > Pseudocheirus > Pseudocheirus occidentalis. Next base: position 33,262,542 of record CM053594.1, on the reverse strand, counting down.
GAAGGGAAAAAAAAATCTGGAACTCAAAGTTTTAAAAACAAATGTTAAATTTTTTTTTTACCTCCAACTAGGAAATAAGATATACAGGTACTGGGGTATTGGGGTATCTTGACCTACTAGAAAATTAGGAAGTAAAGCAGGAAGATATAAGGGAGAACAGATTGGGGAAAGGAGTGTTCAGTATCCTTTATATTTTGGGGTGGGGGTAGGGGAAAGAGGGGAGAGAAAAAATTGTAATTCAAAATCTTGTGGAAATGAATGTTGAAAACTAAATAAATATTTTTTTAAAAAAATGTATGCTAAAAATTCTCTATATAAAATTGGGAAAAAACAAAAGGCTATTTAAAAAGAAAAAAATCAACACAGACCCACAAATAAGGTCCAAGAGTTCAATACAAATCATCAGTAAAATCCCAGGGCTTCTGTAACAAGAGTACCAACCTCTATTAGCAGACAAATCTGACACTTAATATCAAAACAGACAAAGTACTGACAACACAGCCATGACTCCTTTCAGTTCCATCTTCTCAGTTCTCAGTTTAGTTTTCAGTTCTCTTCTCTTTCCAGCACTAGCAGCCCAGCCTCCAGATGCACCTCCCAGAAGTTCTCAGGTTCTAAGGTTTACAAGTTGTGAGATTCACAAGTTCTGGATCTGGATACTTGATACAATCATGAACTGAAACAAGGTATTAACTAACTAGCTGAAACAAGGTGTGAACTACTTCTTTGCTTGCCATTACACTGTGGCCAAGACCTTCCAGAGCAGCTTCTTCAATTACAGACAACTTTCTCTTTTGTCCCTTCAGCACTAGCATAATGGACAGCAGTAAAAGCACATGAGAAAAGCCATTTTGCTTTTAGTAAAAGAATGAGATAACTACACCTGTCCACCTTTTTTCTCTGCTTGAAGAGGCTCTCTCAATCATGTCAACCATCCTCGCTTTCACAGCCTATCAAGGATGTACATTCCCTAGTGGACAGGGACATCCTGCAGTGAAATCTTAGCCAGTTAGAGAAGAGCTTTCTTTCAGCCCTTCTCTTTTTCTTTAATAAGAAACTTGCAGCCTCAAGGGCCTGAATTTACAGGTGTCACCCTCCAGAAATGCACATAAGTATGTGAAAGCATTCTTCAAGCCCTTGCTGCATTCTATAATGGGATCTCCCAGTAGAGAATCTAGTGTCTTTTTTTAAGCTTCGTGTTTCTTTTTGTTTTGTTTTAATAAAAGTTTGACATCAAAAATAATTTTTATCTTTACTCTAATTTTTTTAAAGCCACACATTCCCAGCTGCATCAGTAAACATCTAAACTTTTCTGACAAGGTCACTTAATTACCCAGGCAGTGCCTAGAAGAAGGTTGTCTTATCTGTGAAGTTCTGGCTTCTGTGTTGCCAGGAAGTGTCACAAAAAAGGCTTCTGTATATTCATTAATTGCTCTTCATAACAGACTGAGATTCCCCTCTTCCTGTAAGTTTGTCATTGTGACTAGATTATTGAGGCTACAAACTTTTGTGGCTTCATCACACCAGTCCTTCAGAGATTATTGAGAATCTTGAGATAAGCAACAAGTGGCTCTGGGCAAACATGAATAAACAAACTTCAGGTCCATCCAGAGAAAACTTTGGTTTCCAAATTACCCCAATGCACAATGGAGGATGCCCTGGCTAGGGAATGAATCTGATTAATAACAGGGCACTTTCAACCGGTCAATTGATCAATCAATTATACAACAACCAATTATTGTGTCTACTATTGACTAGGCCCTGTGCTAGGCTCTGAGAATACAAATTCCCCTCCCCCCCAAAATAGGCAGTCTGTTCTCTTGGAACTTATTTTCTATTTAATCACAGGGCAATTGAATTCATAAAAGCTTTCATAGTATCATAGATCAAGAGCTAGAAGAGACCTCAAATGAAGATGTAGTATACCCCTTCATTTAACAGATGAAGAAACTGAGGCTCAGAAAGGTGACTTGTTGAAGAATACTTAGGTAGTAAGGGGTGGGGACATAAATCTTGTGTAAGGGGATTGTGTTTTTGTCTTTCACCCTTCCATTGCTTAGCACATAGTGAGTACTTAAGGTATCTTAGATCCAAATTCAACCTTCTTTCTATACTTGTACCCTGACTTTTGACTTCATCTAGTCAAAGGAAGACCTGTGTCTGTGGATGCCTGGGATTGGGCTAGAGTTTTCATACACGTAAAGTATGCTCTTCATTCCTTCCTTATAATTCTGTGTCTCGCTAAAATGAGGACAATAGGAGAACCTAGAACCTACTTCACAGAGGTATTAAGAGAATCAAATCAGATGAGATAATATATACAATACTCTTTCTGTACATTAAATTAATATATAAAACTTATTGTTGTTGTCTAACTTTTCTATTGTCTATGATACTGAACCCTTTTAGATGTATTAACATACATAATTAAAATTTGAACTCCTAGAGAGTAAGATGGCTCATTCTTTTTTTTATAATTTCTATGTCCAGTGCTTAGCAAAAAGTGAGTTTTTAATAAATGTTTTTCCTTTTCATCTAGAAGCTAAGTTCTTCCAATTTGGAGTTGGTGTTCTAGGGTCAAAGATGCAAAGCTATTACATATTTACAGAATGAATGTGTTAAGAAATGCATTTAAAATGTCATCTTGAACAATAAAAAATAAAGCCCTTGTTCAACTCTCGAAGAAGAAGAAGAAGAAGAAGAAGAAGAAGAAGAAGAAGAAGAAGAAGAAGAAGAAGGAGGAGGAGGAGGAGGAGGAGGAGGAGAAGGAGAAGGAGGAAGAGGAGGAGGAGGAGAAGAAGAAGAAGAAAAAGAAGAAGAAGAAGAAGAAGAAGAAGAAGAAAAAGAAGAAGAAGAAGAAGAAGGAGAAGAAGGAGAAGGAGAAGGAGAAAAAGGAGAAGAAAGAAGAAGAAGAACAAGAAGAAGAAGGAGAAGAAGGAGAAGGAGAAGAAGGAGAAAAAGAAGGAGGAAGAGGAGGAGAAGGAGGAGGAGGAGGAGAAGAAGAAGAAGAAGAAGATGATGAAGAAGGAGAAGAAGGAGAAGGAGAAGAAGGAGAAAAGGAGAAGAAAGAAGAAGAAGAAAAAGAAGAAGAAGAAGGAGAAGAAGGAGAAGGAGAAGAAGGAGAAGAAGGAGAAAAGGAGAAGAAAGAAGAAGAAGAAGAAGAAGAAGAAGAAG
>CM053594.1:33231936-33258868 GCA_028646575.1 Pseudocheirus occidentalis | reverse complement strand
TGGGGGGAGGGATGTTGGATGCTCACACTTCAGTAAAGGGACAGGGACAGGGTAGAGAACAGAACAAGGAGGGGAGGAATAGGAAGGATGGATATATGATCACTGTCAAAATATGTCCACTATGAAGATGTCCTGTATAATCACACCTACACAGCCTGTATTGAATTGGTTGTCCTTTCAGAGGGGGTTGGTGACAAGGGAGAAACCAAAAGAATTTAGAATATAAAACCCTGCAATACCTGCAACTAGGAATCAAGATATACAGGGGCTGGGATAGGGAGACCCTCCCTGCCCTACCAGAAATTTAGAGAGCAGACCAGGGGAGGGGCTCCACAGTGGGTTCACTGTTTTGGGGGTGGGAGTGGGTTAGGGGAAAGATGGGGAAAAATTTGTAACTCAAAAATCTCATGAAAATGAACAACATGAATAAGAAAACAAATAAAATATATTACATTAAAAAAAAGAATTAAGGTAACATAGTGGATAGAGCACTGGACTTAGAATCAAGAAAGATACAAGTTGAAATCCAGCCTCAAATACTTATTAGCTCTCTGACTTTCATATCTGGTACCTTATCAATATCTCTATCCATCTCTCTCTCTCTCTCTCTTTCTCTCTCTCTCTCTCTCTTTCTCTCTCTCTCTTTCTGATAGCCATTAGTATGATTACCTCCTATATCTTCTGTATGAGTATACCTGTTAACTGAGTTCTACTTTTTTGCTTTCTCATTTGTGTTAAAACCTCCCCCTCCCCAATCTCCTGGAATAGATCAGGACCCCCTTCAATCTCTTGAGACTAATTTTCTTCCTTGTCTTCGATGAAAGTTTGTGTTTCACCCATCAATGCCACCTCCACTTTATCTCCCAATCCCTACTTTATTCTTTTTAAGAAACTGAAAGACTTTGAACTGACCTAACTTTCTCCCTTTGAGGAAGTAATTCTTCAGAGAGATTTGTACAGAGGACAAAAAATGAGTGCTTGTTGCAACTGGAGCAACTTATATGTGAGAAGGGTTCTGACACAGGACAATAAGCTTGTTAGGATTAAGAGCTATCAACCCATATGTCCTCGAAGTGTCCCCGGTCTGTTGGTATTACATTGTTTGTTTCACACAGTGGTATGAAGCTCTTAGATGCACAATCTTTTGGAAGTAGCTTTTAAACCAGAAAATTCCTTCCTGGCCCTCAAGAGAGAAAAACATGTCAGCAGGCACTGTCTTAGCTAAACAAAACAAAACAACAAAGGTAACAGCTAGCAGCTGCCATAATCAACCATAATAAACATTAGAATTCCTTTTCAGTATTTAGGAAAGCAGCCTCATGTTTGTTTGGGATTACAAGTATCTGGAATATGTGTGTGTGTATTTTAAAAAGTCCATCAGCTTTCTGCTCATTTGGGAGACTATAGCTGCATGATGCTTGTCATGGTTTTCTGGAGGATAGTCAGATAGTGCCCTATTAAAGATGATGTTTAATGTTTAGGCTTGGACCCAGTTGATTTTGACATTGAAAAATGGGGGCCAAAGAGCAAAGAAGAGAGAGGAGAAAATCAAAGTGATTAATTGTTGTATTGGCATTCAAACCCTGTGTAACGCAGGCCACCTGGGCTTTGATAGAGATTGTGACTGGGGCCCTTGATTAAATTTGGGAACAAGCCTTTTAGCCACTCCAATTCAATTTAATATGGATTTAAGCAGAACAGATTTAGGGAGAGTGTAAAAGGAAATCTAGTGGATAAATACTAACCCACATCCACCTCCTCCCCCATTTAGTCCCTATAAATTTGAGGCTCAACACCCCATGATCAAGAGTTCCCTAGAAGCACAAACTAATTCAATTTTCATCTGCTTGTAGAAATGTAATTCCTACTACCCAATATTTTCTTTGGATGCTCCCACCAGTTTTATACTTGGTTCTTTTCACTGTCCATTTCTCATTACCTGTGCCTGTACTCTGGAATAGTCTGTCCCTTATTCCTAGAATGTACTCCCTCTTCTAATCTTCGAAACTCCTAGACTCCTTTGAAGAAGAGCTTAACTACCACCTCCTACCTGAGGCCTTTCTTCACCCTCCCAGCTGCCAGTGTCCATTTTTCCCAGATTACCAGATGGCCCTGTGAAGCAAGGTTTTTCTGGACACTCAATACTTTCTTACTCCCTCCTCCTATAAGAATTTGAGGGTAGGAAAGGTTCTTTCCCAATCATAATGATGTCTCCTGTCTGGGCAACACCAGGATCATGACTTTCTCTTGGTCCACCTACCTGCACTCCCACTTCCACTGGGAGAAGAGAAACTTGCCTGAAGGACCCTAGATCTGAGTAGCTATATATAAATCTATGTATAACATTTAAAAGTATGAAGGCATGTAGAATCATATAATGGTGCTCTACTAATATGAATGGGAAGCTTTTTCATGGAACTCTAAATAAATTATAAATAAATATTAGCATATGGGAACACGGTACCAGGACTCTATGGAAAGATTGCGAAAGGTTAATTCAAACTTACTACACTTACGCTCACCACATATCTGTAGCTATAGCTTTAAGTCTTCCCAAATAACTGTCCTTCTTTATCTCTATCTGGGGCTAACTTATCCTTCTGTTTCAGAGTACCTTTCACATATCTTTTGTTTCAATTGCACCAGAGTCCGTAGCCCTATGTACAAATTTCCATGAAGAATTATCTATAGGTAATATCTGCAGATAAATGGTCTATAGTTATCTATCTATAAACATAGATATATAGTAAATACAAAATATATGTGTGTATCTCTCCATCTATCTATCTAATGTCTTTTTGTGAATATGTTGGCTCCTCTAGTTATTATATAAGCCACCTTAAGCCAGGGATTGTTTGCTTTTGCACTAAACTCCCTACTGCTTAGCAGAATGGATGGTCTATAGTATGTACTTAATGCTGTTGTGATTCAGTTGTTTCGGTCTTGTCTGACTCTTCATGACTCTGTTTGGGGTTTTCTTGGCAAAGATACTAGAGTATTTTGCCATTTCTTTCTCCAGCTAATTTAACAGATGAAGTAACTGAGGCAAGCAGGGTTAAATGACTTGCCTAGGGTCACACTACTAGTAAATTTTTGAGGACATGTTTGAACTTAGGTCTTCCTGATTCAGGCTGGGGATCGATCTACTGTTCCACCTCGCTGCCCCATGTACTTAATAAATTCATTTAATTGATTGATTGATCAATTGACTGATTGGAGGTAATATTAGATATAGAAACCTAAGTTCAAAAGTTGCCTCTGTTGTGCCTTACCTGTGTGATCCAGAGTAATTAGAGACAGAGACAGAGATAGAGATATCTCTCTGCATGCATTACCCCTATACTACCATGGAACCTGTGCAGGTGGCTGACTGAGTCAGTGTTTCCCTGGGCAATAAGGAGAAGTCTCCACTTCCTCCTCCTTGCCCATCCTATCTTTGATGTGGCAAAGGCCCTACCTCTACCCCTACTCTAATACATCCTGGCCTGTACTGTGTCTTCCTTTTGATAAGGAATTGTGAGAGGGAAGAGATAGTAGTGTTGTAGAACAGTGGGCGCTTGTGTGAAATTACAAACAGACATTAGGACAGGCTTGGTTGAACGAGCATTTGGGGTTCATTTGTAAAAAGACAGGTTCCTTTATGAATTCTTGTCATGCAGAGCCACCAATGCATGAGGATAATAAATGATGGCCTAGTGACAGACAGGAATAGGCAGACCCCTCCCCTCCAAAAAGAGGACTAATACATAAACATGGGAGAAGCAACAAAGGCTGAGTTGAAATGATAGGCAGTCATTGTTTTCCAGCCTGCAGCTTTCTTCCAATTCTTAAAGTGAGGAAGTTAGAGAAAGGGCTGGAGTGAATGATACAGGAATTTGGTATCACTCAAAGGGCCTCCAAGGTCATAGACTCAGTAGGCTTGGGATCCAAAGGGGACCTGAGGGATCACCTAAGCTAATCTACCTTCCCACCCACCTGCTCCCACCACTTTACAAAGGAGAAACTGCAATCCACGTCTTTGAGCAACTTGCTACTCATAGAAAGTAAATGGGAAAAATGGGATTCAGACCCAGGCCCATTGACCTCAAATCCAACATTTTTTTCATCAAATACATATTCAGCACCCATTATATGTAGACTATTATGGTAGGTAATTGGGTGTGATTTGAAATTTATCAATCAACCTACATTTTTCTAGGTGCCTACTTAACTTTATGCTAGTACCAGCAGCGTTATGTAATGGATAAGGAGATGGTCTTGGAGCCAAGAAGTCTTGGGTTTACAAAGCTTCCTCTGACTCATCCTGCCTCCCTGACCCTTGGGCAAATCCACAAAACTCTCAGAAACTTTCTATTGTAAGTTATAAAGTACAACCATCACCCTTCATCAAAGGAGATAATACCTGTAAGGCACTTGGCACATAGAAAGCACCATATAAATGCCTCTTCCCTTCACCCCTTCTCCTGCATTGGTTGAGGTTATTTTCAATAGTTCAATATATCAAGGAAATCACTCTTCCATTCTATTTTGCTTCTTACTATGTGCCAAGCACTTTGCTTGGTACACAGGAGACCTCATTTCTATGCAAAAACAATTAAAGGCAATTGATTCTCCCCATCAAATACTTTCCCTACTTAGTTTAAGTTTCTCATAATTTCCATACCTTTTAGGCTTTCTCATTTATTTCTGGATTTGGAATTTCTGACTATCATAGTCATTCTGCAGACAGACTTCAATAGACAGCTCTGGGCTTGGAATCAGAAAGACCAGAGTTTGAGTCCTATCCTGCCTCAAATAAGTAGTTACTCATTGTTTGACTCTGGGCCATTCACTTGATTTCTCTGAATCAGTTTCTTTAAAACTTTTCTTTTAAAAAGTTTCTTGTGAAATCTTTAAAATGGACACAATCATATTTTCCAGGCTTAGTGATGTGTGAATCGCATAATCTGTGTAATGGCCCCATAAAATTGAAATCACCCTATAAATGTATGTCAGCCATATGAGCTTTCCTCCAGCAAATCTAGCAAGGTATCTATGTCTTACCTCAGTTTCCCCAATCTATTATTTGGGCCCTTTAAAGACAATAATTGATTGAGTCTGGATGAGAACACGAGATGGAAATCCTTCCCAATTACTTCAAGGTAGCTAACTAAAGAGATGAGAAGGATCTTCTCTAAGCTTCCAACTTCTATGAGAATGTTTGGAACCAGATGGTTGTTTATCTACAAAGTTATAACTGAGTAAACAGGTGGCAATCTTCTCAGCTAGGTTTCAGGGATGAAAGCCAAAGAAAGCCAGGAGCATTTAAAATTATGAAGGTATAAAGAATCATATAATAATATCCTACTAATATGAATGTGAGGATTTTTAAGGGAGCTCTAAATTTCCCATTTGGTGCTAGGAGGATGGATCACTTGGTTATTTTCTCAATTGACAGTTTTACACTTTCTGGGGATGGTGCTTATAATATTTTCCCCTGGGATTCTACATATTGATACTAATTCATATGACTTAAAGGACAAAGGAATAAAATCCAAGCACCCCCCACAAAATTAATAGCTAAATAGCTCAGTGGATAGTGCACTTGAACTGGAGTTAGAAAAGTTTCTGTTCAAATCTGTCCTCATACATTAACTTTGATCCTGAATAAATTACGTCATCTGTCTGGCTAGATGTACTAACCTGTAACATTGGAATATTAATAGCTATTTTTCCCTGTGTGGGAAACAATGGGAGGAATTTTGTTTCCACAGGATTAAAGAACTCCTGTCTTTGAGTGATAGAAGAATGTGATTCAGAGGTGAGTAGATGATCCTAATCCGAGCTGTGATCTAGGAGGCCAGGCTTCTGATCAGATAGGGGCTTTGAGGTTTCAACTCATGCTTGCTGAGCTGTTTGGAAGCTGGCAGTTCAGGAGGTTGTACCTAGCCAATGGAGAACAAGGCAGGAAATTTGAATAGAAGCAGCATAAAAGGTTTCACTTTTGTCTGAGTCCATGTACTCCATTACAGGAACTACCCATTTATTCAGAAGGAATACATGTAAAATAAATGTAATGAAAACCATCCTAGCTTTCCAACAACTATTGCTTTTTCCTAGACTAAGGACATCTCTCACACCTGAGATATTTCAATGATTATGTTAGATAATATTTGTAAAAGCACTTAGATTGATGGCTGGCATATAGTAAGGATTTAATAAATGTGTTTTTGCTCCTTCCCTATTAACAAAGAATATAACTTTTTTTTTGAGGAGGGAAGGCAAGGCAATTGGGGTTAAGTGACTTGTCCAAGGTCACACAGCTAGTAAATGTGTCAAGTGTCCAAGGTCAGATTTGAACTCAGGTCCTCCTAACTCCAGGGCCAGTGCTCAACTCACTGTGTCACCTAGCTGCCTGATAACTTTTTAATATGACTATATATAATTTGCATAAGACATGTATATTTCTTCTAAGCAATACTAGCTATTTAGATTCAATAGAGTAAGGGTTATCAACTTGTAGTCTATGAGCTTGATTTTTTAAAATGTATTTCAATATAATTTGTTTCCATTCTTTTTCTGTCTGGTATGCATTTTATTTTGTGCATTTCAAAGCTTGATTCTGAGAAGGAGTCCATAGATTTCAACAGTCTGCCCCAAAGGTCCAGGGAACTGAGAAAAAAAATAGTAAAAACCTCTAAGATATAGGAAGTATTACATTGTAGTTAGGGATTAGTTTGACTAGATCATGACATATATGAAGAAGAAGAAGAAGAAGAAGAAGAAGAAGAAGAAGAAGAAGAAGAAGAAGAAGAAGAAAGGGGAAGAGAAGGAGGAGGAGAAGGAGAAGAAATGATAACTTTCCAATCTTTCTTCCAGGCTTATTTTACATTCTTCCCCTTCATGTACTTTTTTTAATAAGCCCATATATTTTATTTACTTTTTATTTGATTGATTTGTTTATTTACTTGTAATTTACAAGATTCAGTTTTAGAATCCCTTGAGTTTCAAATTTTCTCCCCTCCCTCTCCTCACACCCATGGCTGCATGCAATCAAGTATAGGATCTGCAAATACTTTCACACTGGACATTAGTCTAGTTGTATAGAAGGTTTGTAACCAATGGAGTGAACAATGGGAAAGAAGAAAACCAAACATGGAAAAGAACAATCGCATGTAGATTGCTTCAGTCTCCATTTAAACTCTATTCTTTCTAGATGTTTCTCTGAATGTAGATATCTCTTTCCATCCTGAGACTTGTAGAGTTGTCTTATAACTGTACATTGCTGAGAAGAGTCCAGTCTATCAAGGTTATCAGTCTATCAAGAATCCAGTCTATCACACATACAAGGTGTCTGTCATTGTGTACAAATTTTTCCTGGTTCTGCTCTTCTCACTTAGCATCAGTTTGTAAAGGCCTTTCCAGGTGAATATAAAGATCGGCTCCTCCCCATTTCTCATAGCACAATAACATTCCATTACATTCATATACCATAACTTGTTCAGCCATTCCCCAACTGATGGGCATCCCCTTAATTTCCAGTTTTTTGCCACCACAAAGAGAGCTGGAATAAATATTTTTGTACATATAGGTCTTCCTCCCACTTCTATGAACTCGTTGGGATACAACCCCAGAAGTGGTGTTACTTGGTCAAAGGGTATGCAATTATTTGTAGCCCTTAGGGCATAGTTCCAGATTGCTCTCCAGAATAGTTGTATCAGTTCACAGCTCCACCCCCTTCATGTATTTTAGTGCCTAACCCAGACTGTTTCATTTTTCTTTGTATCCTCAATGCCTAGCACAGTGACTTACACATAAGAATACCTAGTTTTGGAAGTAGAAGTGAGAAAGAAATTCATTCCAGACATAATGGATGACTTGGGCCATAGCACTTTAGATGGTATAGCAAAAGAAATGAGTTCAAATCTTCCCTTAGCCTCTTATTGGCCATATGGCCCTAGACAAATCATCTTATCTCTCTTTCTTAGTTTTCTCATTTGTAATACGTGGATATTAAAACTATGTACCTCCACAGGCCTCTTGTGAAAATAAAATAGCAGATGTATTTCAGGAAAGTGACCAAGTGTATCATGATCACTCTATTCTTTTCTCCATTCTTGACTCTCTGGACTTTTCCACTTATCCAACTCACTTCTCCACCTGTAAGATGGTACCTCCTTCTCACATAGGCTAAGTTCCTTCCTTGTACCTCCATTTAAGAAAATGCCTGAAGTAACCAAACTCCTTCCTTCCTGGTGCTACTCCTGATTTTGTGGATTTTTCTACCTTGCCCCTACACTTATACATTGTCTCATCTTTTAGTTCCTTTTTCTATCTTCCCCATTAAAATTTAAGCTCTTTGAAGACACAGATTGTCTTTTTTCTACAATATTTAGCACAATGTATGGCACATAGGAAGAAAGAAATATTAGATCTATGTTTATCTAGGTAAAGTATTCTGCAAACCATAAGCACAATACAAATGTTACTTGTTATTATTTCTCTTAGGGTGAAGAGCTGGCAGAAAAGTTTCACTTGAAAAGGTTTCATTGAGGAAAACAGAATGCAAAAGTAAAAAGGTAATGAGATTGATATTGTAGACTACTTTCAATGTCAGGCTGAAGATTTTGTACTCGTACCAAAGGCAATAGGTAGGTAGTCATTGAAGATATTTCAGTAGGGGAGGAGGATATCCTTATTTCTGTTTTTGGAATGTAATATATTTAGATATAGTTATGTGACTACCAAGTTTTTACCTCCAAAGAGATGAAAAAGGAAAAAGATTCATATGTATCAGCTCTTTTTGTGGTGGCAAAAGAGTAGAAATTGAGAAAAATATCCATTGATTGGGAAATGGCCAAGCAAGCAAGCGTAATGGAATTTCTGTAAGAAATGATGAAAGGGGAAGGGGATGGAGCCAGGATGGCAGCATAGAAGTAGGAAACTTCCACAGCTCCCCCCATAACCACCTTGATTACCTATAAAATATGAGGCTAAACACATTTTAGAGCTCCAGAATTCACAAAAGTACAGAGAAACAAAGCTCCAAGTGAAAGCAGCCTGGCAGGTGGGAAAGGAAAGGCTCATGACAGCACACTGGGAGCCAAAACCAACTCAGCTTGAAACCACAGCTTGGCCCTGGAGTGGCCAGGACAAGCCATAGCTGCAACTTTCAGGAGAGCAGATCACCAGCAGCTGTGGTGATTTCCAGAATTATCAACCCATAAGAAATAAGGACTAAGTGAAAGGTCAGTAGAACTCGGCTAAATCTTACCATCTACTTCCAGGGCAAGAAAGCAGCAGAAGTGGCCGCCCTGCAGCCACCTCCACATGGCTGTTTCAGAAGCTCCTGGCCTGTACATTGCAGGGGGGCCAAGAAATCACACAGAGGCTAAGTGCTCTTGCCTTGAGCTAACTGGATCAGGATCGCTGTCTTGGGTGGTGTTCCTGAGGTGTGTTTTCAGTGAGCCAAAGTTGGTGGGGGCTGCAGCTACCTCCTAATGGCCCCAGCAGCTGTGAAAAGCCCACCCATTTAGGATAAAGCATTCCCCTCTGGAAGCAGAGTTCCACAGAACTAAAAAGTCAACTAATTGACTGGCAACATGAGCATGAAAAGGAACCAAAGTAATCCCAGCAATCCAACTTTAGATTCCTTTTTTGGTGACAAAAAGTATCAAAGCATGGAACAGGAGGAAGACAAAACAGTCAGAACTCCTGCACCAAAAGCTTCCTGGAAAATGTAACCTGGTTATAAGCTGAAGAGGAGCTTAATAAGGATTTTGAAAACCAAATTAGAGAAGTGGAGTAGAAAATGGGAAGAGAAATGATAATGGTACACGAAAATCATAAAAAGAGAGTCAACAACCTGACTGAAGAAAATAACATCCTAAAAAACAGATTAACTCAAATGGCAAAAGAGGCCCAAAAAAACCAATGAGGAGAAGAGTGCCTTAAAAAGTTGAATTTTCCAGATGGAAAAAGAATCTCAAAAGCTTTCTGAAGAGAATAATTCCTTCAGAATTAGAGTGGAGCAAATGGAAGCAAATGACTTTATGAGAAATCAAGATACTACTAAACGGATCCAAATAAATGAAAAAATTGAAGGCAATGTGAAATATCTCCTTGAAAAAAACCACTGACCGGGAAAATAGATCCAGGAGAGACAATTTGGAAATTATTGGACTACCTGAGGGCTGTGATTGAGGAAGGAACCTAGAGGGCATCCTTCGGGAGGTTCTTAAGGAAAGTTGCCCTGCTGTTTTGGAGTCATAGGGCAAAGTGGAACTTGAAGGAATTCACAGATCACCTCTTAAAGGAGGTCCTAGGAAAAAAACTTATAGGAATGTTCTAACCATGTTACAGAGTTCTCATATTGAGTAGAAGGTATTGCAGGCTGCCAGGAGGAAGCAATTTGAATACTGTGGAAATACAATTAGGATAACCCAGGATCTAGCAGCTTCTGAATTAAGGGACTGAAGGGCCTGGAATACGATGCTCTAGAGATCAGAGGAACTAGGATTTAAACCAAAAATCATCTGCCCAGCAAAATTGAGTATAATGTTCCAGGGGAAAATGTGGTCATTCAATGAGGTGGAGTACTTCCAAGCATTCTTGATGAAAAAACCAGAATTGAATGGAAAAACTGACATTCAAATACGAGAGGGATGGGAGGGTAAGCATGGAAAGGAATTCATGAGGAACTTAATGGGGTTGAACAATTTGAATGCCAACATGGAAAAACAATAATTGTAACTTATGAAGCTTTTCTTAGTATGAGAATTGTTGAAGGGAATATAGATGTATATATTCACATATGTCTATGTGGGAGGGTATATATGCGTAGAAATACCTATGTGAGTGTGTGTATATATATATATATACATAGACAGAGGGCACAGGATTAATTGAATAGGATGGAATAATATTTTAAAAGGTGAAATTGAGAGGTGCACAGAGGAATAGCATGAAAGGAGGAGACAGGGAGAGAGAGAATGTGGTTAATCCTGTCATATAGAAGAGGCAATGGATAATTACAATAGAGGGGAAGAACAGGAAGGCAAAAGGGAATGGGTTAAACTCATTCTCATTGAATTTGGCTTAGGGAAGGAATAACGCACTCTAAATTGGGTATCTTGGCCGACAGTAGAATAGGGGGGAATGGGATAAGAGAGGGGAGCATGAAGGCGAGGGGAGGTTGGGGGGGGAGGGTTGTTAGAAGCACACACTTCTGTAAAGGGAGAGGGACAAAATAGAGAATAGAACAAGTGGGGAACAGAATAGACACAATATGTCCATTGTGATAATGTTCTGCATAATTAAGCATGTACAGCCTGTACTGAATTGTTTGTCTTTCCAGTGGGGTGGGTGGTGAGGAAGGAAGGGAAAGAATCTAGAATTTAAAGTTCTAAAATTGAATGTTAAAAATATATATGCATGTGTGTGTGTATATATGTATATGTATACATATATAATTATCATTATTATTATTATTTTCATGGAAATGAAAAATAAGATATACAGGTATGGGGGTAAGGAGATCCATCTGGACTTACTGGAGGGTCAGAGGGGTAATGGGGGAGGATGTAGGAGAGAGCAAATTGGGGAGGGGGTCTACAATGAGATTGCTGTTTTGAGGTGGTGGGTGGGGGAGAGACATTGGATCTCAAAATCTCATGGAAATGAATCATGTAAACTGAAAATAAACAAAAGTTTAACACACAAAAAAAGAAATGATGAAGGGAATGGTTTCAGAAAAACTAGAGAAGACTTTATAAACTGATGCAAAGTGAAGTGAGAACCAGGAGAAAAAAAATTACACAATAACAGTAATATTTTAAAGATAGTCAATGTCAAAATCTTAGTACCTCTGCAATACAATAACCCACCAGAATTCCAAAAAAAAAACCTCTTGATGAAAAATGCTACCCACTTCGAGAAATAGAACTGATAGACTCAGAGGGAGTATTGAAACATATTTTCCCTTCATTTCTTTTTCTTGTTTTCTTTTAACTGGGCATGATTAATGCAGAAATATGTTTTGCATGACTTCATATTTGTGGTGGGTTTTTGTACTTTTCCCTTTTCGTGAGTGGGGGAGACATTGGAACCAAAAATAAGATAAAATGGAATAATATAAAAAGGAATATATTTAGCAGCTGTGTTTCCCTAGATTGTATCTTTGTTCATGGTCCACAACAGATGCTTAAAATTATTTTGTTGATGAAGTGATCAGTTTGTGTGTAGTATGAATTAAGGCATTGCAGCCAATTCGGATGCCATTGCAATAATTTAGGGCAGAAGTAATGAAAACCTGTACTAGGGAGCTCACAGTGTCAGTGGCAAGAAGGGGACAGGAGAGAAGATGCAGGGATAGATATGAGAAGACTTGGCAACTAATTGGATATGGGAGGGGGTGAGGAAGAGAGGAAAGAGTCAAAGATGAGTCATAAATGTTTGTTGAATTGAATCAAAGAACAGGAATATGACTTGCTTTACACTGGCAATAAAAAGACAAAATATACTCCAAAGAATTTAGCATCAATGAATATAATGGACTAGTTACAGCACTTGCCACTAAGATGAATTTTTCTGAAAAAAAAAAGATCCTATTTGGGCAGATGTCCAAAAGACATGCATTAAGAGATTAAATGGACATTCAAATGGCAGCTATGATTTAAAACTTAAAGAACAATCCAAGGCAACAGTCTTCTACTCTACTTTAAACCTAGAAAATACTATGACCCCACTGACTTTTTCATTCAGTTCTATTCAGTTCAGGAAATATTTTATGCACCTACTATGGGCCAGACACTGTGTTAGGTACTAAGGTCACCAAGAAAATAAACTGAGTTTAAAGTTGACTAGGGATGGAGAAAGAAATAAAATATGTGTTTTCCATACTTTAAGGATATTTGAATTTGCTGATGTGGAGACATCCTTGCTAAGAGACCTTCAGAGTCCTATATGATTTAAAGTTATCACTTCTACAGTTTCTGAATTCTAGGGAGACTGACAACATTGCTCACCTCATGACAAGACTGAGGATGAGACTCTATGGTCTTACTTCACTTGGTATATGAATGGTATATCCAGGTATCACCGGCATCATGATTATTTTGATTGACTTTGATTAAAGTCTTTCCAACTTGAGAGGACCTGAAAGAACCCGTGTTCTTCAGGAATATCCTTTGGGAAGCTGAGGTCACTTCCTTGACAAAATGATTTGCCAATGGAGGACTTTGGGGGACCTATCACATAGATACTGGAAGAGGCAGAGAATACCAACAACTGGAGGTAACAGGTAAGATGGTTCTCTGAAATACATGTGAGATATGACATGTGGAAGCAAACTCACTTGCTTGTGCTGCAGCTCACCTGTCAACTTGCTGTTCTTAAAACCTGACATTCCATCTCCTACCCCTGTGCATTTGCCCAAATTGTCTTGCATTCCTGGATATGGCATAGCATGGAAGTGAACTTGGGTTCCTGAAATGCTATTACAGGAAAGTATATGTTCTGGCAGCTTCTACAAACCTAGAAAGACATCAGCTATGGTACTGGTGATCTTCTACATCAGCCTGTGCCAGAATAGCTAAGACTGAAGAGGTGCAACTCCAATTTTATTATATAACTTTTTGTAAAAGGATAGAAGACTCTGCTCATCTCAACATCTAAAAATCTTTACTTTTCTTCAAGGCTCAATCTCCTATAGAAAATTCTTCTTAATTAGTGAAAAAGTCAACAAGCATTTCTCAGCTTCTAACTATATACCTGAGACTCTGCTAAGTTCTGTCAATACAAAGAAAGGAAAAACAAACAAACAAACAAATAAACAAACAAACAAAAGTGGTCTTTGGTCTCCAGGAGCTCACATTCTAATTAGATACAAAATAGAAATAACCAGGTATATACAAGATTAATGAAGGTTAAGTGGAAGGTAGCCTTAGAGAGGAAGGCCCTAGTGATTAGGAGACTGGGTAAAGCCTCTTGCAGAAGATAAGAGTTGACTTCAGCATTTCAAAAAGCCAGAGAACCTAAGAGAGCTGAAGAAGTGTAATCCAGGCCAGTGGGATAGCCAATGAAAAAGCATGGAGTTGGAAGCAGCAAGAAGACCAGTAGATCTGGACCATAGAGTTTATGGAGGAGAGTAAATTGTGAAAAGCCTGGAAATGTGGGAAGGGGCCAGGTTATGAAGGCATTAAATAGCAAAGGAATAAATTCACATTTGATCCTAGATAAAATGGAGGAAAATTAGATCGTAGGTAATAGGAGAGTGATGTGACCATATACTTACATTTTGAAATATTATATTCCTCGTTTCTCTAGTAGACTGAAAGGGACAGTTTTTGATTTGTTCTAGTTTTACATTCCTAGTGTATAATCACATACTGTCTTGCAAAGAGCACTCATTTTATAAATGTTTGTTGAATTAAATTGATTAGAAAGAAACAAGGGCAGACTGCCAATAGAAGGACTGTGGATTATAAATTTAGATCTAGAAGGGACATTAGAGGTCATCGAGTTTTGCCTTCTCTTTTTATAGATAAAGAAATTGAAATGGCTCAGATGAGTAAAGTGACTTGTCCAAGGTCACACAGCTAATCATTGGGATTTGAGCCCAGGTCATCTGACTCCAGACTGAGGATTCTTTCCTGTAAATTCCCTTCTAGTTCTGAGCATCTGTAATTAGGTGATTCTATTTGCTGATGAGATACAGGCCTAAGTTGCAGAGACACAAACTTTCACATCCTAAAGCCATGAATGAGACTTTTCCTCAATTCCCTCTTGATAAGTCCTCTTTTGTAAACATCTTGCCTTGACTTGTCTCTGCAAAGCCGAACTTGTGTTTCTCTTCTTAAGGATTTATTTAGTGCCTTCTCTTGTTCTATTCACACCAAAGTGATCTCCCTCTTTTCTCCATCTACCAACTTCCAAGTGATGATTGATGCAAGGTTGAATCATATTACTTTGCAATTTTATTTAGGGGAAGAGGTGAGAGATTAAATGAAAGGTGTTTAATGATGAAGACATGTTCTTCAGCTCCATTGCCTCTGAGGATATGGTTTTATTAGCTGTGAGAAGGAAGTGAATAGTATATCCAGCCCATTATCAGATTTTTCCATTAACATTCTAACCAATGAAATTCACCTAAGATATGTCACCAGGGTATGCACAAAGAAGTTTTCCCAGAATAGTGCAATTGACAACAGAAGTCTATAAAGTGCCCAATTCTAGATGAAGGGAATTGAAACAAGTTGCATTAGCTCCAAGTCCAAAATGCAATTAGGGGTTGTTTTGCTCAAGCAGAACTTTTTATGGGCTATACCTATGAGATTCTGAGCATATGCAAATCATTGACAAAATGAGCTTGTCTTCTTTCCAAGAGATGTATGCCCACTCTCTTTCTTCCTCTTGCTCTTATTTCATCAGATTCTACAAAGACAAAAAGAAATGCTGTGAAGATGGGCCAAGTTGTTTTCTTATTCTATTGGGTTTTTTCTACATTCAAAGAATTATTTTGCTGCATTTCACACCTATTTTTCTAGTTTCCTAGCTTCCTAGATCTGCCAAAAAAAAACCCCAACATAATGGAATAGAATCTTAGTTTCATGAAAAAGACTGAGGATTTATTAAAAAGTGTTTTGAGGTTTTGTTATTGTTGCTGTTTTCAGTTCAAAAGTTGTCTGCAACACTTTTCTATAGAGACATGACTACAGTCAATATTTTAACTTGTTTAAGAATGAGAATAATGAGTTCATTTAAAAATATGACCATCTTGGACTTCTAAGAATTGTATATGGTAATGGAAATGTAGTCAACATAGAATAGAAAAAACTTGATTCAAGACCTGCCCCTGACTTTTCCTTATGGTCAAGTTCCTTAACTAGTAAGATAGTGTAGTAAAAATAACTTTTACTTAAGGGAAAAGATGAGGGCTCAGATCCTGGAAAATGGATCGATCAATCTTGTTCTCTTTAGTTCCAGAGAACAGAACTGTAAGAAATAGGTGGAAATTTCAAGGAAATCAATTTAGGCAAAAATGTCAGGAGAAACTTCTGAGCAGTGATCACTATTTCAAAATACAATGGCTTTCATGAGAAACAGTGGACTTCTCCTGGTTGGAAACATCCAAGCAGAGTCTGCAAAGTTACTTGTCAGGAATGATATAGCTGGGAGTCTTTGTTTTTACAAGATAGTTACTGAGACCTCCTCCAATTTTCAAATGTTGTTCTATAAATTCTGACTTTGCAATTTATCAGTTCTTTGATGTTGGGCAAATAATTTCACTTCTCTGGGCCTCAGTTTTCATATTTGTAAAATGAAGAAATCAATTAACCAAGTATAAAGGAAAAAATAACAAATAGTTATCACTACAATGTGCCAAGCATTATGCTAAGCACTGAGGACATATAGGTAAATAGATAGGTAGACAGATAGATAGATGATAGATAAATAGATAGATAGAGAGAGAGAGAGAGATGATAGACAGACAGACAGATAGATTCCCTGCTCTAAAGGAGCTCACAGTTTAATAGGGGAGAAAGCATGCATACAACCATGTAGAAACAAGGTACATACAGGATAAATTGGGAGTAAATTTGGAGGGAAGGCACTAAGATTAAATAAGATTGGGCTAGACTTCTTACAAATGGTGGACTTTAACTAAGACTGAAAATAAATCAATGATGCCAGAAACAAAAATAAAGAGACAGGGAGCTTGGATTACATTACTTCTATAGTCTTTCAGCTCCAAGATGCTAAAGTTCTTTCCATTAAAGTTTTCTGTATCTGTGTCATATTTCTATTAGAATATAAGCTTCATGAGGGCAAAATGCTTACTGAAGTGTTCTATCTTTCCATTGTAGTGCTTTAGCATAGTGCCCTGAAAACTGGAGGTATTAAAGAGATGTCTAGTGGTAAAACACTAGACGGATCAGAATTTAAGAATATTTTGAAGGACCCCACTGAATTAATTAAGGCTGTGCCTTTTTTTAATCCATAAGGCAAAGAAAATAGAGATTGAAGGATGAATGTTTTTTTATTTCAAAGTAAAATTAATATTTTCTGCTTATAATAACTTGTATTTAAAATGCATTTGCACAAATAGAAAAAATTATAGTAAATGTTAGTTTAAATTATTTTGAAATGTTTTCATCAATTGTCTTTTCAGGTCCTTCTCATGTTTCATAAATAAAGGAATAAACAATTGAATGAAGATAGCCCCATGCTGTGGAACACAGTATAATTCCCCCTTCAGTGGAGACAAGCATTTAAATATGTCATTTATATAATAAATAAAAAGGACAAATTAATTATTGTTTTACCAGCCTCCCTGTGGACTTCCAGGCAGCTCTGGATGAGAAAGATGGAAGGCTGTAGGAAGTTTATTACTTGGTTTCCATAGAACACAACACATTGGAAGATTCCTGGAAATGAAGTAAAGTTGAGTGTTAACTTAGCAACATTTCTACACTATATAATGGGGAAGATATATGTTTCCTTAATTTGTAAACAAGTCCAGAGGCTAGTTTAAGTGACCATAATGTATGGATTTATCTTCAGATTAATCAACAATCAGCCAACCAGCGCATATTAAATACTTACCATGTGGCAGACTCTCAGGAATACACATGTAAAAACAAGACAGTCCCTGTCGTAACTTCTTAACATGCAAAAATATGCACCTTTTTTTTTGTCATAACAAAGAATTGGAAATGAAGTAGACACCCATCAGTTGGAGGATGGCTAAAATAACTGTAAACTATGAATTTGATGGAATATTATTGTGTTATATAATGGATGTGAAGAACACAGAGAAAACTAGGAAGCACATTAACTGATGCATAGGGACATTAGTAGAGCTAAGAAAATGGTATATGTAATAAGTACAACCAGACTGTCAATAATTAAATTAGTTAGAATAGTTGTGCTCAGTGTGAGTATTTCTTCCTTACAAATCAGCAAATGCTACAATTAGGGCTTATTTTATTATTTTGTTGATTGCCTAAAGTAAAAAAAAAAAAATAGGGAAAAGGTCAATATGGACTAACCCGGTCCTGGAACCTGGCTGTTCGTTCAGAAGCCCTAAAGAAGAATTTCATTGTGGTACCTTCACAGAAATCCTTGTAGAGGGACTTGCTGATGTTTTCAGGGGTTCTGGGACTGTTCTACAGGCAAAGAGTGACATGATGAGGACATTGGCTATGATTTTGTTGAGCCTTGTCTCCCCAGAAACTGAGATTGCTAAGGGCTTGCCTTGAGTGAAGATGAAAGAAGGACCTTTCCTTGGGTTTACAATGCTGAGATGATATCTTCACATTATTATAGCTTTAGGGTAGATGGCCTTTTGTGCTGTCCTGCCCCTTTTGAGAAAGTGCTTGGTGTTAATGGATGGTATTGTAATTATTTTGTGTCCAGGGGTGGGAAACCTTTGGCCTTTTTGTGCTCTGTGATTAACCAAATGAATGTACTTTGTGACTGGAAACTGATCTCCATATGAAAAGAGACTTTGACTGACTAAATGAATGTACTGTCTAGGGTTGGGGTAGAACCTGGATTGAACTGAGAACTTACTTGCTAAATGAATGAGTTATACTGTATTTTGACTTTCTCTCTTCTGTAAATGTTTGCTGAATAAATGGGGTTTGTGTCATAGTTAGAACACATGTTTGTTTTAAATTTTTATTTTTTAATTTAAATTTTTTTCAATTTGAATTAATTTATTTATTTTCTTGTTTCCATCATTCATTTCCATGAGATTTTAAGTTTCAAATTTCTCTCTCCATATTTCCCCTACTCATCACCCCCAAACAGTGATCCCACTGTAAAGCCCCTCCCCCAATCTGCTCTCTCCTATGTCCTCCCCCATTGACCCTCTAACTTTCCGGTAGAGCAGGATGGGTGTCCCTACCCCACTGCCTGTATATCTTCATTCCCAGTTGGACATAGTTAATAGTAACAATAATTTTATATGTTTATATATATATATATATATATATATATATATATATATATACACACACATACATATGTATATGAATATATATATATATTAACATTTTAGTATAGAACTTTAAATTCTAGATTCTTTCTTTCCCTTCCTCATCACCCAATCCCACTGGAAGGACAAGCAATTGAATACAGGCTGTACATGTATAATTATGCAGAACTTCTCCACAGTGGGCATATTGGGAGGAACTGATTATATGTCTCTCCTTCATATCCTACCCTCCCCACTTGTTCTATTCTCTACCCTGTCCCTTTCCAGAATGGTGTACGTCCAGCAACCCAACCCCCCCCCCCGCCCTCCCTTCCATCATCCCATCTCTTATCCCCATCCCTCCTACTCTCCTGTATGGTAAGATACCCAGTTTAGAGTTTATGTAACTCCTTTCCTAAGTCAAATTCAATGAGAGTAAGGTTGACCCTTTCCTTTTTGCCTTCCTGTAAAAATTGTCCCTAGCCTCTTCTTTATGAGGTGATTAACAACATTCTGTCTCTCCTGTCTCCTCTCATTCTAATCCTCTCCCACCTCAGAATTTCATGTTTTAAAGTATCATCCATTCTTATTAAATTGATCCTGTGCCCTCTATGTGCACATACTCAGATATGTATTCATACATGCACACACATATATGTATATATGTCTATATATACACCCTCCTATATAGATATATATGTATGTATATGTATATATTCATTTGTGTTCCCTTCACCTATCCTCATACTGAGAAAAGTTTCATAAGTTACAATTATCGTTTTTCCATGTTGGCATGTAAATAGTTCAACTTTGATAAGTTCCTTACGCTTTCTTTGCCATGTTTACATTCTCATGCTTCTTGTATTTGAGTGTCAAATTTCCTTTTCAGTTCTGATTTTTCCAGCAAGAATGTGTGAAAGTCCTCCACCTCACTGAATGATCATATTTTGCCTTGGAGCATTATACTCAATTTTGCTGTTTAGATGATTCTTGGTTTTAATCCTAGCTCCCTTGATCTCAGGAATATCATATTCAAGGCCCTTCAGTCCCTCAGTGTAGAAGCTGCCAGATCCTGGGTTATGCTAATTGTGCTTCCACAGTATTCAAATTACTTCCTCTTGGCAGCCTGTAATATTTTATCCTTGATCTGGGAACTCTGGAACCTAGCTATAACATTCCTAGGAGCTTTCTTGTGGGGATCTTTTTCAAGAGGTAATTGATGAATTCTTTCCAGTTCTATTTTGCCCTCTCCTTCTAAAATATCAAGGCAATTTCCCTTGAGAATTTCTTGAAGGATGCTTTCTAAGTTCTTTTGTTGATCATGGCTTTCAGGTAGTACAGTAATTTTTAATTGGCTCTCCTGGATCTATTATCCAGGTCAGTGGTTTTTTCAAGGAGGTATTTCACATTGCCTTCTACTGTTTCATTTGTTTGTATCTGTTTAATAGTATCTTGATTTCTCATAAAGTCATTTGCTTCCATTTGCTCCACTCTAATTCTGAAGGACTTTTTCTCTTCAGAAAGGTTTTGAAATTCTTTTTTCCATTTCGCTAATTCGAATTTTTAAGGCATTTTTTTCCTCGTTGGCTTTTTTGGCCTCTTTTGCCATTTGAATTAATCTGTTTTTCATGGTGTTATTTTCTTCCGTAAGGCTGTTGAATCTCTTTTCATGATTTTCTTGCATAATTCTCATTTCTGTTCCTGATTTTTCCTCCTCTTCTCTCTCATAAAGTCTTTTCAGTTGATCTATGGCTTCTAGGCATTCTTCAAGTGTCTTGAAAACATTTCGCATGGGAGTTCTGACTGTGTTGTCTTCCTCCCATTCCATGCTTTGATCCTTTTTGTCCACACAAAAGGATTCTAGAGTTTTATTGCTGTTCTTATTTTGCTTCCTTTTCCTCATGTTGGCTAGTCAATTAATTGGTTGTTTTGTTTTTGTTTTTTTAGCTTTGTGGAACTCTGCTTCCAGTGGGGAAAGCTCTGTCCCAAATCACTGGCGTTTTCCCAGCTGCAGGAGCTATTAGTGGGGTGTTGCAGCCCCCACCAGATTTGGCTTGCTGAAAGCTCACACCAAGACCACCACCCAAGACTGCAATCAGGATCCAGGCCACTCAACACAAGAGCACTTGGCCCTGATCAATCCACTCAGCCCCCCTGCAGGGTCCACAGGCCAGGAGCTCTGAAGCAGCCCAGTGGGGGCAGCTGCCAGTTACAGCAGTTCCTGCCCTTCTCCCACTGCTTCCTTGCCCTGGGTGCAGAATAGCCAGACTGCTTTTCCTCCCCCAAATTTAGTTTGAAAGCTTCACTTTCACTGACCTTCTCTAATCCTAGCTTGACAGATGTGAAGATTGCTCTAGGTACCATAGATCTGCTCCCTGGGGTAGACTCACACTGCGACTTGGGAGGCTTGGCTCCTCCTGACTACCCTGGGGCCTGGCCACAATTTTGGTTTCAGGCTGGGCTGGTCTCGGCTCCCGGCCTGTCGCAATGAGCCCCTCCTGCCGAGCTGCCTTGAGCAAGAGATGTGTTTTCTGTATTTTTGTGAGTTTGGGAGCCCTAAAATTTGTTTTGAATCATATTTTATGGATCTTTAGGGTAGCTGTGTGGGAGCTGTGGAACTTTGCTGCTTCTATACCACCATCTTCCTGTTGCTGTTCTTAATTTGCTTCCTTTGCCTGCTCATGTTGCCAGTGAATTACTTGTCTTTTTAGCTCTGTGGAACTCTACTTCCAGAGGGGAAAGCTCTGTCCCAAATGGCTGGCGCTTATGCAGCTTCCAGAGCTACTAGGAGGTTTCTGCAGCCCCCACCAGCTTTAGCTCACAGAAAACGCACCCCAGGAGTACCACCCAAGACCACGATCCCAAGTCAGGCTGCTCAACACAACAGCACTTAGCCTCTGAACAGTTGCTTGGCCCCCCTGCAGTCTTCAGGTGGGAGCTCTGAAGTAGCCATGTGGAGGCAGCAGCAGGGCCGCCACTTCTGCTGCTTTTTTGCCCTGGAGGCAGTTTGGCTTGATCTGCTTTTATCCCACAAATTTTTCTGACTTCCACTGATCTTTCATTTAGTCCTTATTTCTTCTGGCTTGATACTTCTGGAAACTTCCACTTCTGCACCTATACCACTCTCCTGAAGGCTCTGGCTGTGGCTTGTGCTGGCCACTCTAGGGTCAAGTAGTATTTTCAGGCTGGGCTGGTTTTGGCTCCCAGTACTTTGATGAGCCCTTCCTGTCCCACCTGCCAAGATGCCTCCAGTAGGAGATTTGTTTTTCTGTATTTTTGTGCGAGTTTTGGAGCCCTAAAATTTGTTTAGAGTCATATTTTACGGGTATTTGAGGTGGCTATGTGCAAGCTGCAGCATTTTCCTGCTTCTAAGCCGCCATCTTGGCTCTGCCCCAGTGAGAAGACATCTTGAGACACTTTAACTCTGGGAACCATTTTGTGGGATAATATTGATAAGTTAGAAAGAGTCTAAAGGACAACTAGGATGCCATCTTGATGCTCTGGTCTCTGGACTCTAAAACATCATCTCCTTCAGGAAACTTTTCTCCACTCTTTTTAATTCTGTGCCTTTTCTCTCTTAATTATTTCCTATTTATTCTGTTTGTGCAAACTTATTTCCTTATTGTCTCCCTGATTAGATTGTAAACTCCTTGAGGACAGAATTAGCCTTTTGCTTCTTTTTGCATGCCCAGTCCTTAGCACAGTTCTTGGCACAAAGAAGGTACTTAATAAATTATTATTGACTATTAAATGGTTGACATATGAGGATTGGTTGAAGGAACTGGGGATGTTTACAGTGTAAAAGAGAAGATATAAGGAGGATATTATAGCTGCTGTCAAGAATTTGAAGGGCCATTCAGTGGCAAAGGGATTAGATTATCTCCCCTTAGTCCCAGGAAGCAGAACTAGGAGGTAGGGAAGATATGAAAATGAGGTCACTTACTCTGGAGTAAACACTCCTCTTTTCAGATCCTGCCTCTGATACTTATTGTGCAACTAGGGCAAAACCTTTTCCATGTGCCTTCATTTCTTCTTTGGTAAATGAACAGGTAGAAATAGATGATCTCTGTGGTCTCTTCCATATTTAAATATGTCACTCCACTTCCTTTATTTTCAAAGAATTAAATTCAGTTTTTATGCAAACAAAATACCTTCCTATTATTTGAAATCATCTGAAAATAAAATGGGACCTCATCAGGTGTTGAAGTCCCCATTCCTAAAGGTCTCTGAAGGCTGAATGACTTGTTGCAGAGCTTTAAATGGATTGGGGTGATGTTCTGGGCTTGCTCCCAGAGTACCTACATTTAAGGAGTGACGGCAGAGTTTAAACTTGGAGGTCAAAGGAAGTGAAAGAAATCCAAAACAAATCACCTGACCCCAAGAGGTGAGAATGAAACCTATATCCCTAAAGAAGCCTCAAAGCCACATTAAATTGAATATAGCATTGTCTTTCTTGGTAAGATCATCATTAATTTTTAATATTAATCATAAAATGGATGAATTTTTAAAAATTTTTGATTGTCTACAAAACTATGCCAATTATTGACCAATATAGACTTTAATCAGAGAACTATTAATTACACATTAAGAAAAGAGTACCATTATAATTTAATGTGATATAACCTTAACTGCATGTATATGTATGTGTGTGTGTGTGTGTGTGAAAGAGAGAGAGATGGATATAAAGATGATAGAAGTGTTTTACAGATGATACAGATATGTCCATTCTTTACAGAAATAGCAATACAAATAAAGATAGAAATAGATACAGAGAGCAGAGACAGAAACAGAGAGACAGAGAGACAGACTGAGAAACTTGTGGTTTTCAGAGTAGTCTGAGAACTCATAAACATTCATTTGAGGCAGCTGTGGTATAATGCTAAGAGAACTGGATTTGTCATTAGAGGATGTGTGTCCAAATTGTAGACCTGCTACTGTGTGACTTTAGACATGGCAGCAGAACCACAATTGGAACTCTCCAGGCCCATTTGCCTGTCTGTTGACATTTGTGGTCAATGCACACACAATTCTGAATAAAGCCTAGTGAAGTTATTCCCTGACTCAAGACTTGTGAGTATTTCTAACTCAATCCAAGCACTCTCTTTTGTACTTTAACAGCATAATGTGTAGTCTCACCTTATTCTGTGAAATTAACCATTTCCTTAATGTACTGTTTAAGGTTGTAACTTTTGAATAAAGTAGTTTCAGCCTGAGAGTTTAGGATTTGCTTTTCTTTCATTAAGACAAAGTACAAATTTGAACATTTTAGCTGTTCTTTGCAAAAGGATCAGGAGTATGATTATACATGTTATTGTACATATTAATAACATGTCTGTATTTGCATGTGTAAAGCATATTTATGTGTTTGCACATATACACGCTATATACATACATATATGCACACACAAACATATACATGCAAATATATGCATATACACCTGTACATGAATGTACACATATGCATACATACACACATGTATGCATACACACAGAAACACATATGCCCATCAATATCCATACACATGCATGCACACATATGTGCCTACACATACCTATATGCATATAATACATATGTACATACATGCACGTATGCATCGACATCTGTATACATGTTTATGCAAATATACACATATGTGTATGCACATATAAATGAATATATGAATACACACATATATGTATATATAGATAGATATCATTAGAGAGATAGAGATAAAGATAGAGATAGAGATAGAGATAGAGATAGAGATAGAGATAGAGATAGAGATAGAGATAGAGATAGAGATAGATAGAGATGAAGATGGAGATGGAGATGGAGATGGAGATGGAGTTGGAGATGGAGATGGAGATGGAGATGGAGATACAGAGAGAGAGAGACAGAGAGACAGAGATGGAGATGGAGAGGGAGAGGGAGAAAGATAGAGATAGATAGATAGATAGATAGATAGATAGATAGATAGATAGATATACATATACATATGCATATACATATACATATACATATTCATATACATATACATATACATATACATATACATACAGATATATAACCACATATGCTCAAAACTCCCAAACTCCCAAATTAAAATTATCTGCTACTCTTGTTGCCACCTCTAACCTCTTCCCAGTACCCCAGAAGCAAAATGCTCAGTGTGTATCACTACTCTTACATGTGTGTATGTATGTGTATGTATATGTATATACACACATGTGTATGTATATGCGTATATGTATATATTTAGAAAAATAAAACTAACATGTTCTAAGTTTTTAAAGAAATGTAATGTCATTATGTCAAAATCATAAGTATATAAACAACATTGTAGTTAAAAATTAGTTGTAATTTGTGCATGTTTCAAGTGTATTATATTAGAGCATTGCTGCAATAATTGAAAAGCTGACATTTTGAGAGGTTTCATTTTGTGAGTAATTACTGTAATGAGAATTATAAATATATGAAATGTGATTTTCCTTTTTTGTATGTTAAGTTTTCATATGTTCCTTCAGAATATCTTTTTTTTAATTTTCCAATTCCATATTTCATTTGTATACCTACTAGGGCATATACAGTTAGAGATAGATAGACAAACAGATGGATAGATGATAGACAATAGACATACATAATTTGAATCTATGTATAAATATACATATTGACACACATTTTTGCTTATACATAGCAATCTCATAAAAACATTTATTCTGAGGCTCTGTTTTTCTCTTTCTCCCTCCCCTCTCTCTTCTCTATTTTCTTTCCCTCTTCTCCCCTACTTTCCCACCCCTCTTTTCCTCTCTCCTCTCCTCTCTTTTCTCCTCTTCTCTATCCTTTTGTCAACCCTTTCTGTGTGGGACCAAATTTATATTTTCACCATTGGGTGAACCCATTTTAATTGGTCTTACTTATATACTCTGAATGATATAAACACAATTGTATTTCAAGGACTTTCAAGTACCATGAGGCCTCTCTTTGTGGTATAAATTTTTCAGTGTCTCTTTTCCCCATATAAATTAGAATTAAAAAGACAGGGAGGGAAGGGGCAGAGACAAGATGGCAGCATAGAAGCAGCAAGGTTCTGCAGCTCCCACACAGCCATCCTAAATACCCATAAAATATGACCCTAAACAAATTCTAGGACTCTCAAACTGAAAAAATACTGAAAACACATCTCTTGCTGAAGGCAGCTCAGCAGGAGAGGCTCATCTTGCAGGCGAGGAGCTGAGGCCAGCCCAGCTCAGCCCAAAACCAAACTGTGGAGAGGCCCCAGGGCAAGAGAATTTGAGCCTCCTAAGCTGCACTGTGAGTCTACCCCAGGAGAGCAGATCTACAGCACCTGAAAGGATCTTCACATTTAGCAAGCCAGACTTAGAAACAGTCAGTGAAACTGAAACTTTGAAACTAAATTTGGGGAAGGAAAAGCAGTTAGGCCAATCTTCCCCCAGGGCAAGGATGGAGTGGGGGAAGGGCAGGAACAGCTGTAACCAGCGGCTGCCACCACTGGGCTACTTCAGAGCCCCTGGCCTGCAGACCCACAGTGGGGCTAAGATGATTGATCAGGGCTAAGTGCTCTTGCGTTGAGCGGCCTGGATCCAGATCATGGTCTTGGGTGGCGATCCTGGGGTGTGCTCTCAGCAAGCCAAAGCTGGTGGGGGCTGCAACACCCCCCAATAGCTCTGGCAGCTGGGAAAACCCCAGCGATTTGAAACAGAGCTTTCTCACCTGGAAGCAGAGTTTCACAAAGCTAAAAAAAAAACCCAACCAATTAATTGACTGGCCAACATGAGGAAAAGGAAGAAAATAAGAACAGCAATAACACTCTAGAATCCTTTTTTGTGGACAAAAAGGATCAAAGCATGGAACTGGAGGAAGGCAACGTACTCAGAACTCCCACACCAAACGCTTCCAAGATGCTTGAAGAATGCTTAGAAGCTATAGATCAGCTGAAAAAGGACTTTGAAAAACAAATAAGAGAAGTGGAGGAA
>CM053594.1:33208228-33231436 GCA_028646575.1 Pseudocheirus occidentalis | reverse complement strand
GCTAGAGAGGTGTTGGAGGAGGGCATAAAAGGGAACAGATTGTGGGAGAGGTCTTACAGGGGGGTCAATGTTCTGGGCTGGGGGGTAGGGACAAAAAGGGGAGAAAATCTGTAACTCAAAACCTTGTGGAAATGAATGATGTAACCAAGAAAATAAATTTTTAAAAAATGAAAAAAAAGAGATTATTACTAATTTTTGAGATAAAAGTTTACTTGAATGGTGAGGTTCCCCATCAGTTTTACTCTAATGTGTTTCTTCATTGAAATTTTCTACTACGGATTCAAGCTGTTTCTGATTTATTTGAGCTTTCTTCTGCCAAATATTTCTACTGAGCAGCTCATAAACTCTGCTTTCATAGTTCCCCTTTCTCTTCTAAAGGATTCAGGAAGATTTCATGCTTTCTTGGGAATCCACAGGGTGTTCAGAGTGATGAGATGTTGATTAACTTTCCTTTGTCTTTATTTATTCACAGATATCTGAACTCTTAGGATTGATCTGGAGGCCATATTCTCCATTAGTATTTTCTACCCTGATCATTTATCTGCATTTGGTCAAGGTCTTTAATTGAGTTTTCTTCCTCTTGAGATCTTTAGTAATTTCTTTCCCTTTTTTTGCTGTTGTTTCTCTTATACTCTCTTATCACTGATTTTCTGCCTTCTTCCCTTTTGATGGCAGTTTCCTTTGGGACTATAGCTCAAAACTTTTCTCACATATTCCAAGTAATTAGCAAGGAAACCTGCCCTGTTATCACAGAACCAGAGGGTAAAATAGAAATTGAAAGAATCCACCAATCACTTCATGACAGAGTTTCCAAAATAAAAACTTCCAGAAAAGGGCCAGGGCAGGAAGATGGCAGAGTAAAAGCAGGAACTTCCTTGAGCTCCTACCCAATTACCTCCAATACCTGTAAAAAAAATTACCCTAAGCAAATTGTAGAGCTACAGAACCCATGAAACGATAGATGTCTCCAGCGTAGGACAGCCTGGCAGGTCAACAAGAAGAGTATCACACTGGGGTGAGAGTGGAGAACAGTCCTGCATGGGCCACACTGGCACAGACCACCCATACAGACAGGTCAGAGCAGACATCAGGGGACTGAATTACTCGTAGCTGTGGTGTTTTCCAAACTTCTCAACACATAACCACCAAAGAGACAGTAAAAAGGTCAGTGGGGAAACTCTGTTGGACGCCGGTGAGAGAAGAGTGTGGTCCAGCCCCTGCCCCTGGGGTGGCAGAGGTGGTGGTGACTGCAGCAGCAGTGGCAGCAGTGGCAACAGCAACAGTGGCTGCTTCCAGGGTTCCAGGTCTACAAATAGTGAGGAGACTAAGCAGCTGACCAGAGGGCAATTGAAGGAATCTTTTTTGGCATTGAGGCATGATTCTCTTTCTTTGCCCTAATTGCATCTGAGTCGGCCTGGGTGGTGGTCCTGGGGTGAGAAGCACTGATGTGGCAGAACTTGCTGAGGCTGTGGAGAGGCAGTCCTCCTTACAGTTCTGAAGCAGGTGCACAGAAGAAGCTCTTCAAACAGCTGTGCAAAACCCCTGATATTTGGAACATATCACTCTTTACTCTGAAAGCAGAGTTCTACTGTGGCAAAGAACTCAAAATGAGCAAATAGAAGAAGAGAACGATAGAATTGTTCTTTGGCAGTAAAGAAGATCAAAACATGGAACCAGAAGACAACAAAGTCAAAACTCCTGTTTCCAAAGCCTCCAAGAAAAATGTGAATTGGCCACAGGCCGTGGAGGAACTCAAAAGGATTTTGAAAATCAGTTAAGAGAAGTGGAGGAAAAATTGAGAAGAGAAATGATAGTGAAGCAAGAAAATCATGAAAAAATGAGTCAATAGCTTGCTAAAGGAGATCCCAAAAAATGCTGAAGAAAATAAAACTTCCAGGAATATTGTAGACAAATTCCAGAACTCCCAGGTCAAGAAGAAACGATCACAAGGAACCAAAAAGAAACAATACAAATACCATGAAGCTACAGGAAGGATATCCTTGAATTTAGCAGCTTCTCTTTTAAAGGATTGGAGGACTTGGAAAATGCTTTCCTAGAGAGCAAAGGAGTTTGAGTTACAACCAAGAAACACTTACCTAACAAAATTGAGTATAGTCTTTTGTGGGGTATGGCAGGGGAGACTTGAAAACTTTAAAAAATTGCTAATTTTTTTTTCTAATTACATGTAAAAGCAGTTTTTAATATTCATTTTGTTTTTCAGATTTTGAGTCCCAAATCCTCATTTAGAAGGCAAGAAATTTGAAATAGGTTATACATGTGTAGTCATGCAAAACATATTTCCATATTAGTCATGTTTTAAAAGACAGCATACCCTCCAAAAAGTCAGGGAAAATTAAATTTTAAAAAAGTATACATTGATCAGCATTCAGACTCCCATCAATTCTTTCTCTAGTGGTGGAGCATTTTTCATCGTTGGTCCATCAGAATTGTCTTAGATCACTGTATTGCTGAGAATATATAAATCAATCACCGTTGATCATCATATAATACTGCAGTACCATATACCCTGTTTTACTAGTTTATATCACTCCATTTTGTATCACTTTGTGTAAGCCATTCCAGGTTTTACTGAAAGCATCCTGCTCATTATCTATTATACAACAGAAGTATTCCATCAAACTTCTGTACTACAACTTGATCAACCATTCCCTAAATTGAGGGGAATCCCCTCAGTATCCAATTCTTTGCTACCACAAAAAGCTGTAGTAATTTTTGTACATATAATTATTTTTCTTTTTTTTAAATAGTCTTTGGGATACACACCTAGTAGAGATATTGTTGGAAAAAAGGAAAACCTTCCAATTTGTTCTCTAGAATGGTTGGATCATTTCATAACTCTACCAACAATGTATTAGTGTCCCAATTTTCCCACATCCTTTCCATCATTTGTCATTTTTCCTTTTCTGTTATGTTAGCTAATCTGAGAAGTTTGAGGTGGTACCTCAGTTATTTTATTTTGCATTTTTCTAATAAATAGTGATTTAGAATATTTTTATTTTCATGTGACTATAAATATAGGAAAAGGACCTATTTGTACAAAAATATTTATAGTAGCTCTTTTTGTGGTGACAAGTAATTGGAAATTGGAAAGATGCCATCAGTTTGGGAATGACTGGATAAGGTAAGTTATGTGATGTGATAGAATATTGTGCTTTAACAGGTGACAAGTAGGATGCTTTCAGAAAAAAACTGGAAAGACTTACATGAACTGACAGAAAGTGAAGTGAGCAGAACCAGAAGAATACTGTACACAGTAACAGCAATGATCTATAATAATCAACTGTGAATGACTTAGCTATTCTCAACAATACAATAATCAAAGATAATTCTGAAGGACTCACAATGAAAAAATGCTCTCTACCTTCAGAGAAAAAACTGAGTCAGAATACAGATCAAAACATATGCTTTTTTTAAACTTTCTCTTTGTTTTGTTTTATGTTGTCTTTCACAACATGACTAATGTGATCATATGTTTTGTATGACTACACATGTGTAATCTGTATCAAATTGCTTGCCTTCTTCAGGAGGGGGAGCAGGGGAAGTCAGGGAGAATCTGGAAGACAATATTTGGGAAACAACGTTAAAAATTGTTTTTGCAAGTATTGGGGAAAGCATATTCAAAGTCAAAACCCTTTCCCACATTGTACTATTCCCATTTCTCAGACCTCAGTCTCTGCCCCAAGTGACTCCCTGGGTGACAAAACTAACTTCAGCTGAAATCTGGGTCCTTTCTCTCTGGTTTAGTGGAGAGACATCAGTCCACACACGTTATCTTGCACCATTACCCTTCATTCTTCTTCTCTAGATGAACTCTGGTCAGTGCTGCTTCATGTCTCTTCTAGCCTGAATAAGCATTCTGCCTTTCCATTTTTTTGTTTCTTTCCTTTCCTTTCCTTTTTTGGCACTAGGAGAATGGGGGAGGAGTAAGAGTTGAGTTCTGTTGTAAACCAATTCCTTGGATTATGCTGCTGGAGCATAGTGACCACATAGTGACCATAGTGAGAGGGGAGATGCTGAGTGAGTGAATGGGTTAGGGGTTAGAAATTAGTCTTCTCTGCTTTCAGTTCATTGAATTATTACATCATTAGGGTTCTTTGTATCTTAGACTGTGAAGATGACTGAAATTACTTTATCTCTTGTGCATATTTCCTATTTTGAAGACGTCTGAAAAGCCATGAGGATTGGAGAATATGTATAGAATTCCATTTTCTTGGTCATGCGATCCAGAAGTAATTTGGACTTTTTTTTTGCCTTTCCTTAACCAACATCTAATACAGTGCATAGCCAATTCTTGTTGAATGGGCTAGGCGAGTTTGACTGAAGCTAGAGATTCTTAGATTTAGAAGAGGAAAGACTACATTTTAGGCATGATGAAAAGTCTATGCAAAGGCCCAGATGCACAAGAAATGGAAAACCGATATCAGGGAATAATAAGCAGGAAAATCTGGCTTGTGTGTAAAATGTGTGCAAGGACATAATGTGAAAGAATCTTGTAAAAAGTCATCAAGAGCTAGACAATGAGAAGAATTAAGTGCCATGTGTTTAAACAATAAAACCTGAAACTGGATATTTTAGCCATATAATCTATATCATAGCAATAAGAACTTTCCCCTTCCTCACCCAGGAGAACAAGACATTTCTCACCTGGCAAGAGAGTGGGGAAATGTGTCACGCTTTCATGTTCCTGACTGCCTTGGGACATTGGAGGTAGTATGCAATCAGGAAGGCACTTTCCTCTGGGTCTGTCAGTCCACTCAATAAACATTTGTGAAGCACCTACTATGTTTCAGGCCCTGGGCTCAATTCCCAACAACTGTACAAGATAGCTACTACAAGGACTGCTGTCTCCATTCTAAAGATAAGGAAATAATGTCTCAGTTAAAGTAAAATGACTTGCCCACGGTCACATAGCTAGTAAATATGAAGTTCACAATTTTCATCCAGCTTTCTCTTGACATCGAGTCTAGTACCATAACATCCTTTCTAGAAGCACAATTCTATACCTGAGCTGAATAGAATCATTAAGGGGCTGGGTAAACTGGATTAGTAGAGAAAGACCTCCTGAGAAGTGTTGGAAATTAAGGAATCATTTTAAAATCATGATCTTGGGGTGGCTAGGTGGTGCAGTAAATAAAGCTCTGGCCCTGGAGTCAGGAGGGCTTTACTTCAAATACAGCCTCAGACACTTAACACTTACTGGCCATGTGACCTTGGGCAAGTCACTTAACCCCAATTGTCCTGCCTTCCCCCTCCAAAAAGCAAAAAAAAAAAAATGATGTCTCAGTTTAATACCTGGAACAAGTGGAAATGGCTGCTATGGGGAGGACTCTTATTAACAAGCTTGCTTTTATTTTACTTTAAGGCACCAACTGTAGCACCAACACAACATTCATAGCCCTGATAATGACTGTAAACATGCTGGCATAGTTCTCAGTTGCAAAATATGACAGACTCTCCATATAGAAGACAGAAGTAAAACATTTATTTAGACACCAGAAAACCAAATACCAACACCAGGAAACTAAATCCATCATATCAACATAGAAGTTAATATACCACAACGCAGCAGAGAGCCACACCATCATTTAGCCTTCCCACAAACAACAGTCACAAGTCTAGCTGTCTCCCTGGATGTATCCCTACCTCTCTCCAGTTCTAAGTGTTCTGACTCTCAGTTTCTTGTGGACTCTGCTCCACCCTTCAGCAAGCTCCTCCTTCCACAAGCTCCATGAGATTACATTCAGCCTATTAAGGGACAGGGAAGATCTTCAAATTCCCATTGCCATTACATTGACTCAAGATCAACCATCATGGAAATTATTCTTGGGACAAGATGATGTAAGACTTGGAACTCAGAGAAGACATTTTACTCATTTTTGTTTCCTAAGATCATAGATTTTAAGCTGGTAGGGATCTGAGGCATAATCTAATAAGTCCTCTAATTTTACAAATGAAGAACCTGAAGTCCAGAAAAGTGAACTAATTTGCCCCAGGTCACATGGGAAGCAAAGATGATAGACAAGATTTGAACCTAACTTCTCTGATGCCAAATCTAGCACTCTTTCTATTGCGTGATGATGGGGAAACTTTTTCTTCTGTGATGTTTGACATGGAAACAGATTTGTATAATGGAAGATGTTAACATTCCTAAACATATAGAACTATTTTTGTTGTTGTTGTTGTTGAATGTTAGTCACAACTCTCCATGATGTCATTTGTGGTTTTCTTGGTAAAGATATTGTAGTGGTTTACCATTTCCTTTTCCAGCTCATTTAAGAGAAGAGGAAATTGAGACAAACAAGCTTAAATGACTTGCCCAGGGTCATACAGTAAGTGTCTGAGGCCAAATTTGAACTCAGGTCTTTTTCACTCCATGTCAAGCATTTTATAAGTCACATGGCTACCTCTAATAAAATAGAATCACTATCCATTCCCAGGTAGAAAATTTGATCATAATATCATAACTTTAAACATAAATAAAAAAGTATCTTAAAGATCATCTAGTTCAGTTCCCTCAGTTTGAAGAGGAAGAAACAGGTCCACATACAATGTAAGTGACTTATCAAAACTCACCTAGCTAGTAAATGTGAAATTGAGATCTGAACCCAGGGCCCCTGACTCCAAACCCTGCCCATCATATATCCTCTCTCATACAGTTCCCACTCTACCAAGATACCTCTGACAAGTGACCTGCCCAACTTTACACAGATTTGCATGATACAATTACATGTGTGCATATTATCTGTCCAGATAAAATCCCACCTTGAGGGTGTGATTGTTTTTTTTTAACTTTCTTGGTATCTATGGCTCTTAGTAAAGTGGATAGATAACGGTATCATAGTAGGTGCTTAATAAATGTTTGTTGATTTATTTGCATGTCACTGAGCCAAGATTTTAACTCAAGTCCTCAGGCTCCTCAGCAGGAGTTGTTTCCACTACCTTTCTATCCTTGGATTTGAAGGGGCCTTCTGGGGGGTAAAGGGACTTCCTTCTACTGCCATTCTCTCCAAATGATTTCTGCTCCTAATCAAGTCAGGGAGGATTTCTTTTCCTCTGGCACTCATGACTGTAATAGTATCCAAGAGCGAGCTTTTAATCTGTAGTGTTGCAGAGGGAGCCTACTAGCATTTCTAAGAACATTTTCCTGTTAATTAACCCTGGGTATATTTGTGCCAGTCCTGGTGGGAGATAAAAATCCATTAAGGCCATAAACCATTTGATAAACTCTCATGAAATTCTCCAAAGGGCACAGTTTCCATCTGAATAGGAATGATGGTTGCAATGTCAGCAGTAATTACGGGTGCCTACTACCTGGACTAGGGACAGGTGGCACTTAAAGAAATTGCCAGGGCTGCTGAGAGGTGTCTCAGCAAAAGTCATCCCAATATCCCTGGTTAGAGCTTTCTAGAAAACTCATCTGCTAATATATCAGGGCAGAACCTTCTCAAATGGGAGGCTCACTGAAGCCACATTGGAAAACTAAACGTCAGAAGTGTCACTTTTAGGGAAGAAAGAGAAAAAAAAATCAGTTAAGTTCCTTGATCCTAATCCAGAAAAGGACTTTAATTTTTAGTTGGATGACATACAAGATTAACCTTTTCTTCCAGCCCTCCCCGCCCCCACTCTGGGAAACAGCTTCACATATTGGTGACAGGAAGCACAGCATGGTCATATGAGTTCTGGGCTGGGGATCTTGGCTGTCAAAGAGCATCCTCAGGGATGGCTCAAAGGTCATCCAGTCATAGATCTTAGACTTACAGGAGAGAAGGGACCTCAGAGTTCGTTAGTTCAGTCCCTTTCTTATAAAGCTTAAGAAACTGACCCCTAGGGAGGTTAATTGGACAAGAAATGAGAGATAGTAAGCAATCAGAGGAAGGATTTGAACTAAAGTCATCTGACTTTAAAACCAATGCTTTTTCTGACCTACAAACTTGTGCTTACCAGCTCTACAATTTGGGTCATGCTAGTTCCCCTCAATACACTTTAGTTTTCCCATCTTTAGAATGGGGGTAATAATACTATGCTAATATAGGGTTGTATCCTAAAAGATCATAAAAATGAGAAAAGGACCCATACATACAAAAATATTTATAGCAGCTCTTTTTTGTGGTGACCAAGAACTGGAAATTAGGGGGAGGCCCATCAACTTGAGAAGGGCTGAACAAGTTGTGGTATATGAATAGAATGGAATACTATTGTACTATAAGAAATGATGAACAGGCAGATTTCAGAGAAACCTGGAAAGACTTGTATGAACTGATGCTGAATGAAGTGAGCAGAACCAGGAGAACATTGTATACAGCAACAGCCACAGTGTGTGATGACCAGCTTTAATACACTGAAACTTTCTCAGAGATGCAAAGATCTAAAACAAATCCAAAGAATTCACTATGGAGAACACCATCTTCATCCAGAGAAAGAACTATGGAGTCTGAATGTAAAAAGTCTGGATGTAAAGCAGACTACTTTCTTTTTTTGGTTTTGTTTTGTTTTCTTTCTCATGGTTCCCCCCCATTCATCCTAATTCTTCCATACAACATGACTAATGTGAAAATATGTTTAATAGGAGTGTGTATGTAAAGGCTACATCAGATTGCATGTCATCTTGGGGAGGAGTGAGGGGAGAGAAGGGAAGAAAATTTAAAACTTACAGAAGTGAAAAATAAATAAATTGGAAAAATAATAATATGCTGATAATAGCTAATATGGATATGGCACTTATTATATGCTAAGTGCTTTGGAAATTTTATCTCATTGATTCCTCACAAAAACCCCAGAAGGCTATTATTTTCCCTGTTTTATAGATGAAGAAACTGAGGCAAGCAGAGGTTAAGTAATTTGTCCAGGATAGCACAGATAAAAAAAGTGTCAGTAGCTAGATTTAAACTTAGGTTTTCCAGACTTCAGACCCAATATTCTGTACACTGTGGCACGCCCTAGCTGCCTCTATGATATTGTTGTGAGGAAAACTGTAAAAAACAACAACAACAACAAACAAGACTTGTTATTTTCCTTGAATGCTGATCAGAAGCTGTCTTTTCATTCACTCTTCCAACAGTGGATCTCCTTTAGCTATTGCCTATACACAATACCATGTTGCCAGTCCAATCCAATGAGCAGCTGTTTCCTTTTCCTCTCTTTCTCTCTCCTTCCTTCCATTGGAAGAGAGCTAGGAATTTTAAGAGATGAAGGTGAGGAGCAAGAGCATTCTAGGCATGAGAGTGGTGTCTACTAGATAAGGTTATCTACCATCCCTCTCGGAAGTCCAAGAGGAAGTCAAAACAAAAAGACTGAATGTCTCAGATTTTATACTAATTCAACTCCTACAACAAGAGGAATCTATTTGGGCAGAATTTTTCATTTTAATTCGTATTTCATAGCTTTACCATATTAATATTGTAGAATTTGGCTAACCTAGGTTCATGGAGTTAGAATTTTGAAAGTGGACAGGATGTTAGAGGCCATCTAGACCAAGTTCCTCCTTTTATATGTAATAGGGATACCTGATGCCAGATACAGTGGTCCCTCCAGTTCCCAGGTCAGCAGAAAGGAGGTGATAACTCCATTGCATTATCCCCATTGCTTATACAGGAGACAAATAAGACCCAAAGATGTTACACAGCTTACTCAAGGTCACACAGCTAGTAAACATAAGAGTTAGGAATCAAACCAAGATCTTCTGAAACCCAATCTCTACAACGCTTTGTGACAGACAACACTATACATACAACTTGGGACTTGAAAATCATTCCTCTATAAATGAACAAGTATTGGGGTGGCTAGGTGGTGCAGTGAATAGAGCACCAGTCCTGGAGTCAGAAGGATCTGAGTTCAAATTTGGCCTTAGACGCTTAACACTTATTAATCATGTGACCTTGGGCAAGTCACTTAACCCCAACTGCCCTGCCTTCTCCCCTCCAAAAAAAAAGGAAACAAGTATTTATTAATTATCTACCAGGTACCAGGCAAAGCAGAAAAATAAAAAATCTCTTTCTATCAAGGAGTATACATTTTATAAGGTGCAATAATGCACATATAAATGTAATTTGAAAAATGTGTATTAATATGTACACATATGTCTACACATATATAAATACACAGAATTACAAAATATTCCTGGATAGTGGTACTAATAGATGGGAGGAGTGAAAGGAACTTTTGTAAAGACAGTAGCAGTTGAGCTAAGTGTAAAGGTCACTGCATCTTTTCAAAGATATCAATGAAGAGGGAATCTAAATAGGTAGGGATGATAAATAGGAGAATATATTGTTCAAAAGTCATAAATCTGCTTTTATGAGGCTTTTTCCAAACCATAACTATTCTCAGTCATTTAAAAAATATTTTATTTTTAAATTATGGAATAAAGCAAGCATTTCAATAGCGTAGTATAATGAAAAAAGATGACTCCACATGAAACATGCCATTCTGTTTTGTACAACTTGCTGTTCTTTTTCAATATGCAATAAAGTTATCATATAAATTTCTTTTTTTCCTTCCCTCTTCCCTGCCCTACAGATGGCTACCATTAGGGACAAAGAGGTATATATGTAAAATTATTCTATACATACTTCTACTCAGCAATTCTTTCTCTGGACGGAGATAGTGTCTTTCTTCATATGTCCTTTATAGTTAATTTGAGTATTTGTAATAGTCAAAATGACTTATTCTCTCAAAGTCATCCTTAAAATGATATTATTGTTACTGTATACAATGTTCTCTTCGTTCTGCTCATTTAACCCTTCATTATTTTGTGCAAGTTTTTCCATGTCTTTCTAAGATCATTGAGTTCATGATTTCTTATGGAACAATTCCATCATAATCATATACTACAATCTGTTCATACCATGACTATTCTTAGTTATTTCAAATAGTTAGGATTTTTCTGCTCTAAGACAGGAGAATGGATGGAATGACCCTTCTTAGGGGGTCTTTTGGTATTTCAGAACTGTGTGCTATAGAATCCTTCAGCTTAACTCAGGTTTTGTCCAATAATATATCTGTAGCCTCACCACCCAGTGGGCAAGTCATTAGGGCAATGAAGACAAATGTCCTTGGTTCCAGTGCAGTATGTGATTAAAAAAAGGTACTCCACCACCTACCACTAACATCCAGGCCTGCCTGTCTATGAAGTCAATTTCTATGTACCCCTATATAGTTTACTACTCTTGTTCCAGATAACCTCCTTCCTTTTGTTACAACATGGGTTTGTCTAACATAGTTCTTCCTTGTACCTGTAAAAAGTTAATCCACTTGCTGTCCCCTTGTATATTGTGTCAAGCCTGAAGAACATACTAATCTTTAATTTATAACCAACCAGTGGTA
This sequence comes from Pseudocheirus occidentalis, assembly GCA_028646575.1. Taxonomy (NCBI): domain Eukaryota; kingdom Metazoa; phylum Chordata; class Mammalia; order Diprotodontia; family Pseudocheiridae; genus Pseudocheirus; species Pseudocheirus occidentalis. Next base: position 33,220,093 of record CM053594.1, on the reverse strand, counting down.
CATGAATTTCATTAAATCATGCAGGTCTAAAAGGCAGGCTTGTTTTTAATCCCAAACTGTATTTGGTGAGACCCACTTAATATCACATTTGTTCAGTGAGTTGAACAAACCTGGCTGCCCTGCTTTCTGCTAGCAGTATTAAAGACACAATACCTCAAAAGCCAGCAATAGCCCCCCGATCTTGAGCAGAGAAAACATCTCTGTCCAGGAGAAGTATTCCATCCGTTTACTGAAGTAATTGTGTCTCTGAAAACTTAATTACAGAACTCCTCAAAACTTCTCTTATGTTATTAAGCAATTACATACCATTTACCTCTTGTAATCATTCTGTCCACCTGATCTGGTAATGGTGGCCTAATGTGAATGAGCATTATTGCTAATAAACTGTAGGCATTTGATCAAGACAAATTCACTCCCCCAACGCAAGGTGTATTTATTGAACAGGCTGCTCTTTTTTAGCATGGAGCATGGAGGCTAATACACCTATTTGTGTGTTTTAATCAACTCAATAGGATATCTGACTTTTTTCTTGCCTCAGAAAGCAGGGACTTACAGCTGGCAAATTTTCCCACTTGGTGGGTGTTATTTCCAACCAATTACCCTGTGAACAGATCAAGTGTTCTGCCTGTGACAGATGTGCTGTGAAGTGTACCTATTTTTTAATTTTTTTTCTTTCCTGGCTTTCCATTAATTCCCATAGGTTGCCAATTTAAATGGATAGCATGGGAGGGTGGCCTGGAGGGAGTCAGGGGGAAAGGGACGTTGTTCTAGAAGTTAATAGCAGCTTCCTTAGACATTCTGTTCTTTTTTGAACTGCATTTATAGGAGAGGAGGAGAAACTGGCTGTAGTTCATACCTCAGGTGGGGGGAAGATTTCAAACTGTTATGCAAAACATTGGTAGTTGACATGTTTATGGATGCTCTTACAGTCCCAGGATGTCTGCTGAGGGACAACTGTATTTTCACAAAAAGTAAGTGAATATCTATTTTTCCTTCAAAGTACAGCCTAAGAGTTATCTTCTACATGAATCTTTTGCTGATCTAGACACCCCGCCCCCTTACTCTGCTATTTTTAGTCTTTCCTCTCTTGAAATTATTTGTATTTGACTACCCATGCATATGGCCTATGCTCCAATTGAATGTTAACATGAACACTATCGCTTCATTGCTGGGATTTTTTTTCATGGGTTCCTCTCATGTTGCCTTGCATGTGGCACCATTAAAAACTTATTGTTGAATTGTACAATTTTATCCCCAAAATAGAATGCCAGCGTCATATGCACCCTTAGAAAATATATAGATGAGCAGTTTCATTTTATAGTGTGGGAAACTGAAGCATGGAAGAAGGGAATTGATTTTCGAAGGCCAAAGAGATAATAGCCAATATTCAAGATAAACCCTTTGCTTTACTGATGAGGAGATGGAGGTCCTAGTACATAAAACACTTAGCTGAGACATTCATTCATTTATTCTTTTAACAAACATTTAAATTTGTTAAACATAGTTAATGGTTAAAATTTACAAAAAGAGTTTTATACCAGGCTTTAGAAGAGATTTAACAAAGTTAAAACTAGTATCATAAATATTTATGATTTTGAACTAAAAACGTCTTTAGAAGTCAATTAATCTAACCCTTTTATTTCAAACAAAAGGAAATGGAGGACTCAAAATTGAAGTTTTCAACCTTCTCTAGGCTCCACCTTTGACTCATAGCCACAAAACATTCTATACCATGCTCAAGTGTCGAATATATTCCTGTTCCTCCCCTCCTTCTCTCTGCTCCCTCCTCTCTCTCTTCCTCTGTCTCTCTCTCTCTCTCTCTCTCTCTCTCTTTCTGTCTCCTCTCTATCTCTGTCTCTGTCTCTGTCTGTCTCTCTGTCTTTGTCTCTTTCTGTCTCTGTCTCTGTCTCTCTCTGTCTCTCTCTGTCTCTCTCTCTCTCTGTCTCTCTCTCTCTCTCTCTCTCTCTCTCTCTCTCTCTCTCTCTCTCTCTCTCCCTTCAGTTCCCTTATGTGTCCTCTTCCCTTATTAGAATGTAAGTTCCTTGAGGACAGGGACTATATTTCTTTCTCTTTACTTGTATTGGCTTCTCAGTGTTTACCACAGTGCTGACACATAGCAAATACTTAATAAATGCTGGTTGACTCACCAACTGAAATAATTTGGGATCTTAGGATTGTAGGATCATAGGTAAGTAGCTTATGGATCTTTAGAGATCATTGAGTCCAATCCTTTTATCTCATAGATAAGGATCCCTAAGGTCCAAAGAATGAGTTGTTGGAACCACACATGTAGTAATGGCAGAACAAGGATTGAATATCCACTCTCTGGCTTCAAGTCAAGCACCATTTCCAATAAATTCTCTGACCTTGTACTCAAGTATCCCAATCCCCAGTTTTGAGTCCTTCCTGGGGTCACATGGTTTCTTATTAAAGCACCACTCTTGCTGCTGATACTTCTTTTTTCTTCTTTGGGATGGCAAAAACATGTCTCTGAACAATCTAAATCCCTCTAGCACCTACAGGCTCTGAAAAAACAACCATAAGTTTCTATGAAATACTGGAAGCTAAGAATTGGTTATGATTTGATGTCAAGTTCAGATGAAGTGCTCTCTTCCCAGCCTCTGAGAATGAATCAGCAGCATCACCATCTGGTGCCCTTGCTACTAGATATGTGACCAGATATGTTCGTCAAATCTGGTTGTCTTATTGGATCAATATATTCAAAACATGACAGTAAATGCCATTCGTACTCTTCCTCTCTCCTACTTCAAACATGGGTCATTTTCTCAATTTGTAATTTTATTTCATTTTTATGGTAGAATGTGTAAAAGGTCAAGCATCAAGTCAACCGGACCTTAATTCAAAACCTGCCTCTGACCTAAGCTGCATAACCACGGGCAAATTACTTCAGCCATCTATACCTCAGTTCTCTCATCTGTAAGATGATAATAATAATGTCTATAGCAACTAGATGTTGCAAGGATTATATGAGTGAATGAGGATTAAATGAGTTAATGAATGTAATGTTTTGTCCACTTTTATTCTGTCAAGCGTTCTATTATTTTCATATTGCTACTACTTTGACAACTATTAATAATAATGTGATTTCACTGAAAGCCTGTCTATAAACTTTATTATCTGCACCTTGGCTTGATAGTTCATTTATTCATTCAACAAGCATTTGTTGATTATGAGCTGGGCACTGTGGATAGACAGAAAACAGAAATAAACAGACATAAATGCAATTGATAGAAATACAAGACAGTTCCTGTTCTTGAAAAGCTGGCATTTTCCTAGCAGCATGCAGAGGGACAAAGGTAAATGGATTAGAAGTAAAGAAGAAAAGAGCATTAATTCTCAAATACTATGAGCACAGGTAAAAGATTTTTTTTTTGTTATTTAAGAACCAGCCAAACTGAGTTCAGTGAGGCTCATCAACAGTATGTCTGTGTTTTAGTAATTTTTAAAAAATTATCCTCAGTAATTCCTTAATTCAATTCAACTCAAAATGGAACAATATAGAGAGCACTAGACTTGAAGATGGGAAGACCTGAGTTCAAATCCTACTTCAATAGACATTAACTACCTGCTACGTCAAGGGTAGGAGGGTACCTGCAGCCTGGAAGCCTCACGTGGCTCTCTAAATCCTCAAGCCTAGCCCTTTGACTGAATTCAAACTTCCTGGAACAAATCCTCTTAATAAAAGGATTTGTTCTGTAAAACTTGGACTCAGTCAAAAGGCCACACCTGAGGACCTGGAAAGTCACAGCCTCAAGGCCTCAGGTTCTCCACCCCTGTTCTATATGCTAGACAGTGTGCCAAGTGGTAAGGATACAATGAAATCAAAACAAAATATAGTTTTTGTTCTCAAGGAGTTCATAGGCTAATGGGAGAGATAAGGTCCCATCCAGCTCCAAAGTTTATGTTACTATACTAAATCCATTGACTTCTCCAAGTCTATTTCTCTTCTTCCTTCTCCCTGGGTTCTGGCATAGGGCCCCTTGAAGTCAATCCATGACTTTTTATGTGGTGCTGCAATAATGGTTCTTCATTAAGTAGATCAGGTTTTCTCTCATCGTGCCCAATATGGACTAAATAATTCAAAGAACTCCATTCTGTGTTGTCAGTTCTGATGGTTTATGTAACAGAAGGAGTGAGACTAAGGGGATAGAAGTGGTTAATACAAACAGAGAGAATAACAAGAATTCTAGTCTACTGTCTGGACTTTTTTTTCTCCTCTCAGCATATTTCCCTGTCATCAGAGATCTTTTACTTTGCCTGCTGACAAGCTTCCTCCCACACAAGCCTCCCCACCTTGAGGTGCCTGTAGCTCTCCATGGTATCTTACATGCAGGGTTGTCTAGCTTCCTTTCTTCCAGACTCAAGGATTCTCTTTCTGGATGCTTTTCCCTGCCAACCCAGTAGTTTTTTCTGACCCCTCTATCATTGCTGAACTTCTAATCCAAGGCTGATTCATTTCATAAGTGGAAGTCTTACCTGAGGCAAGTCACTCTGAAACTATCAACAAATGCAACTCAGAAAGGAGCCTGGGCACAGCTCCTTACTGGAAAAATGGTGAACATTTTCGAAGCATGGAACAAATTATGACCTAGGCAAAGCTTCAGTCTTATCAAGCAATACAATTAATGATTTTAGCAAACAAGAAATGAAAGAGTCAATAAATTACTTACATGAGTTAATAGGCAGAGAAATAAGTATCCCCTAGGTTAACTCTTCCTCCATTCTCTTTTTCCCCCTCTTCTTTCCTCTATTCCCTCTTTCCTTTTTTTCTTCCTTTCTCTTTTCTCCCTTCTTTTTCCCTCCCTTCTTCCTTTCTTTTTTCCTTCTCCCTTCTCTTTTCTTCCCAGTCCTTTCTTTTTCTTTATTTCCTTCTTTTTTCTTTCCCTTCTTCTCTCCTTCCTTTCATTTTGACTTTATTGTTATACAGAGCTCTGAATGGGAAAAGTGCGTTTAACACTGCATATAAACACCTTATCTGTAAATTTCATTCCTAGAGTCTCCAGGGATAACAAGAGGTTAATTGATTTACCCGGGCTCAGCTGCTTTATTTCAAAAATAGTACTTGAATTCATGTCTTCCTTATGAATAGATCAGCTCTCTGCCATAATTCACTGCCCTTCAGGGACTCTCTTAATAATTAAATAGATGCTTTAAAGACTTTTTTCATAGTTGTCATTCTCCAATTACTCATTTTTCCTTCTTCCTTCCCTTACATTCTTCTTTTCTTCCTTCTTCCCTTCCTTCCTTCACCTTTTCCTTATTTTCTTCCTTTCACTTTTCCCTATTTCCTTTCTTCTTCATTTCCTTCCTCTCTCACTTCTTTCTCTCCTTCCTTCTTCATTTTTGTCTTTTCTTCTTTCCTTCCTTCCTCTTTCTCTTCTTTCTTCCTTCTTTCCTTTTTTAAAATAAATTCATTGGTATAGAAATTTTTGATGAAGGAAACTTCCTTTATCAATGTATACCAGTAATTGCTCTAAAACTTATCTTATAAAGTTGTCTGGGGCAGTTGGAAGTTAGATGACGTGCCCTAGAGTCACACAGCAAGTATGCACCAGGGTTAGAATTTTCCCCTTTGACTTTGAACTGTTTTGGATATATGCTCAGGAGTTGTGCAGATAACGCAAAGGCTAAATATAGTTTAATGACTTTTCTAGGATAACTCTAAATAATTATCTCAAACAATGGACTAAATCACAGCTCCACCAAGAGTGCCTGTCTTCCCATATCTCATCCAATATTCACCATTTTTTAAAACTTTTTCATCTTTTCTGATCTTCATAGCTGTTGTAATTTACAGTACTCTTATGAAAAATTTGGTGCCCATTGATGTTGTTTCAAATAGTTGTTGAGAGTTGTATTTCTTCTTTAGAAAATGCATGTACACCTATGCCCAAAGGGCTATGAAAACGTGCAAACCCTTTGACCCAGCAATATCACTTCTAGAGCTGTATCCCCAAAAGATCATAAAAATGGAAAAGGACCCACATATATGAAAGTATTTATAGCTGCTCTTTTTGTGGTGGCAAAGAAATGGAAATTGAGGGGATGCCCATCAAATGGGGAATGACTGAGCAAGTTGTAGCATATGATGATAATGGAATCCTATTGTTCTATGAGAAATAATGAGCAGGGGTGGCTAGGTGGCACAGTGAATAGAGCACCAGCCCTGGACTCAGGGGGACCTGAGTTCAAATCCGACCTCAGACACACACACACACACACACACACACACACACACACAAATTAGCCATGTAACCTTGTGCAAGTCACTTAACCCCAATTGCCCTACCTTCCCCCCTCCAAAAAAAAAGCAAAAAAAAAAGAAATAATGAGCAAGCAGACTTCAGAAAAACATTGGAAGTTTTATATAAACTTATGCTGAGTGATGAGAGCAGAACCAGAAGTACATTGTACACAGTTACTGCTATATTGTGCAATGACTAACTTTGATAAACTTGGATCTTCTCAGCAATGCAAGGTCCTAAGATAACTACTAAAGGATCATGATGGAAAATGCTGTCCACAATAAGAGAAAGAATTATGGAGTCTGAATGCAAGTAAAAGTATATTATTTGTTTTCTCTCTTTTTTGTTTTGTTTTGTTTCATTTCTTCTTTCTCATGGTTCATTCCATTGATTATAATTCTTCTTTACAACATGACTAATGTGAAAATATGTTTAATATGAATGTATATGCAGAACCTATATCAGACTGCATGCAGGGGGAGTGGAGGAAGAGGGAGAAAAATTAAAACTCAACAACTCGTAAAATTGAATGCTGAAAACTAAAAATAAATATTTTTAAAAGAGAAAAGAAGAAAATTCAAGTTCACAAATTTTACTACTTATCTTTTGGGAAGGGACTCTTATTCTTACATATTTGTGCTAATTCCATTCATATCTTGAGAACTGTTTCAGAACTTCCAGAGGGATTTTTTTCCCAATCAAGATGTTTTCTTCACATCCTTAAGTATTGATTTTGTCTCTGTGGAAAGTTTAAAAATTTATAAAATTGAAACTTTTGATTTTATCTTTTAAGACTACTTTTATTATTTGTTGAAGATTTCTTCCCTTAGCCCCAAGGGTAAAATTCTTCCATTCTCTTCTAATTTTTAGGACAGAAACACGTGCATATTGACCGTATAGCTTTTTGTAGCTTGTTGAAAATACTATGTTAGCCTAAATCTGATTTCTGCCAAACTGCTTTCAATCGATGAACAATCATGTATTAAATGACTACTTCCAGTGTCTGGCACTAGGTTAGGTGCTAGAGTACCAGTGGTTCTTGCTGAATAAGGAGTCCTTGCCCCAGAAATTTTTGCTCTTGTACTTACTGAACATCCATATATAATGTGTATTTTCTTATAGGTTTTATTGACCTAATCTTTTCCACTGATCAACTTTAATTTTTTTGGCAGCATTAGCAGTATTTAACCATTGCAAAGTTTTACTCAAATATAATTTGATATCTAGATAGTGTTAGACATCCATCATTCCTACTTTTTACTTTTCTTGAGGTTGTTGACCTATTGTTTCTCCAGATGAACCTTAATATCACATTGTATAGTGCTCAAATGTCACCCTGTACAAACCGGATTAGAATGACATTAAGTCTATAAAATAATTAGGTGACAATTTTCATGTTCATTCTATTGGTGGCAGGTCAATCACAGACAATGAATGTTCAATTATTTGTCTTACAATATTTTTGTGCAAAGTGCTTTTAGTCATATTCACATAACTCCTGAATATGTCTTGGTAGGTTAACTCCCAGATATTTTATGAGTTCTGAAGTTAAGTTGAACCAATTTTTTTCTATCTCCTCCTGCTGGGTTTTGTTATTAAAATACAGAAAAGTTAATAAGTTTGTGAATTTATTTTATGTATTGCTTCTTCACTAAACTTATTAATTGCTTCAATTAGCGTTTTGCTGAAACTTTGGCGTATTTCAAGTAAACTGCTCTGCTTCCTCTTTGCCCATGGATCTTTCTTTCATCCTCAGTGGATTCTCTACAAGAATTCTATCAGGAGAATACATTCATTTTCTACTATCAAAATTCTGGTCATCAGACAGATATGTTTACTCTTGTCATGATAATTGTCACTATTATTTAATGTTTATTGTGCAGTGATAACTGGCAGATTGCTTCCAGTTTTATGAAGCCCTTTACATACATTACATCTCATTCAATCCTCAAAATACCTTGTGAGGTGCTTATCACAGGAATTAGCCCATTTTATGAAGGAGAAAAGAAGATTAAAAAAAAAACTACGTGGCTACTCCATGATATCCCAGAACCAGTAAGCTTCAGAGTCTGTATAAGCCAAGACTGCTCAGACTCCTACTCCCCCAAGCCACCCTGCCAGTGGCTAGATTAGGGAAAAAACAAGATCACTAGGAATTTCAGCTACATTATTTAATCCTGTACAGAAATGGATGATTTCGGTAAAGGTAATAAGTTACTACCCAGGTGACTTTGGCTAAGTCACAGCCTCTCTCAATCTCAATTTTCTCATCTATGAAATGAGTGGCTTAGACTATGGACCTCCAAACTCTCTTTTTAACTTCAAATTAGTTATCTCTGATTTCAAACAAAATAACTTTTCAAAAAAGCAACAAAAAAATCTCCTATGAATCCAACATAGGTCATTACTCTTAGACTCTTCCAATAAATATGAAAGAAGACCAAGATTCAATATATTTATCAACCTATGACCAACTCATTTTACTAAGTGGGTATTATTTAATTTTCTTTGTTTGGGGTTTTTTTATTTTGTTTTGTAAGTTATATAATTACAGAAAGGTTAAAGCCCAAAGGAATTGTAAAAGCTAAACCCTTTCCTTTTATAGAGTAAAAAAGAAAATAAAAGAAAAAAATAAGATTCTGAGTTTGGAGAATGCTGGTGATGGCTAGCAGAGGAAGTGGTGAGTTTGGAGCCAGAGATCTGGGGCTCAAAGACCCAGACTCTTATATTCTACCTATATAAACTAGGGCAAGTATTAAACTCTGAGCTTTAATTTTGTTATTCACAAAATGATTAAATCAGACTAGAATTTGATGGGGAGCCTGTGGCTTTGAGGCTATATGTGGCCCTCTAGATCCTCAAGTGTGGCCCTTTGACTAAATCCAACTTTCACAGAATAAATCCCCTGAATAAAAGTCTTTGTTCTGTAAAACTTGGCCTCAGTTAAAAATACTGCACCCGATAACCTAGAAGTTCACATATGGCATCAAGGCCACAGGTTCCCCACCTCTGGACTAGATCATGAATTCTTAACTGAGGGATCTATGAACTAGGATGGGGAAAATTATGACTTCTATTTTCATTAACCTCCCACTAAAATTTCTTATTTTTCCTAATGATGATTATGCATTTATACAATATACAAAAAACATTTTAAAATATATACAATTATATGATGCAATTATGCAATAAAGATTTTTAAGCTCAGGGTTCCATTGGCTTCAACAGACTGCTGAAAGTGTCAACGATATAAATAAGATCAAGAGTCCCTGGATTGGATGATCTCTAAAGTCTTTTCCCATGTGACCCTGGTCAAATCACTTAATTGGTTTGCCTCAGTTTCCTTAACTGTAAAATGGAAATAAAAATAGCATATAGCTCACAAGAGTGTTATGAGAATCAAATGAAAACACACACACACACACACACACATATAAGCGTTTAGTACACCTTCTGGAACATGATAGATACTATGATATTATTGTTCAGTTGTTTCAGTTATATCCATCTCTCCATGACCCCATTTAGGATTTTCTTAGCAAAGAGACTGGAATAGTTTGCCATTTCCTTCTCCAGCTCATTTGACAGATGAGGAAATTGAGGCAAAAAATTGAGGCAAAATTGAGTTAAGTGACTTGCCCAGGATCACATGGCTAGTATTTGTATAGTATAACAAAAGCACAGGTTTCAACTCAAGATGAGTCTTGCTGAATCCAGGCTTTGCTCTCTATCCACTGCACCACTTAGCTGTTCATTAGTGGGTGCTATGAAAATACTTACTCCTTTACCTTGTCTTTCCCCTTCCTGCTTCCCTTCCAGCAATACATTTATTGGTACATGTGCCAATAGGTGAATGGGTTTCTTAGTATTAATTTTATGTGATATAACTTCAAATTGTCCTACCAAATCATTTTTTCATAATCAATAAAAAAGCACAAAGGCATATTAAATTCTCTACATCTTTCATTTAATTGTGAGATGGTAAAGATTTGATCCATTGTTGAACATTGGTTTGGAAAGTCTGATTGTTCCTGATTAAAACCCTCATTGAGCAAACCTTCAATTTGTGTACAGGTGACTTTTATAAAGATTTTCTATAGATGGAATGGTAGGCAGATGGGTGGAAGATTTGTGTGTGTGTGTGTGTGTGTGTGTGTGTGATCTCACAGTCACCACAGTCACTATTTTTGTTATATTAATATCAAAAGGACCAAGATGTTTTCCCCTATATTTTTGATATCTCCCCTTTCTGCCTTCACAATTGTATTGCCTCTAGCACCATTTCCCTCTGTATTCACTTGGTCCAATCCAGCTGTTTTTTTTCCTCATCTTTGTTTTCCATTATGTTGTCTTACAAGCTCTTTGCTCCCTTTGGTTTGTAACAAATGCTGCCTTACAGTGTCTTTTACAGCAAGTTGCCTGCCATCCATACGTCAAGATAATTCAGGATGCTTTGGAAGATGTAACAGAAATAACTCTGACCAATGAACCTCTAATAAACATCAGAGGAGGGATTTATGCTCAATAAAAATATTCCCCATTTTGATAGAGACTCAGTCCAGGTCAAACTAGAACTGATCTGTGAATAGTGAGATCTTCCAGTGTTGGGGATTTTTTTTTTGGTGTTTTGTTTTTGTTTGTTTGTTTTTATCTACAGATGGCATTGCACTGATTGCATTGTCTTAAGATATTGTAAAGCCTCTTAGAAGAAACAGATCCATAATCACTCATAGAAATGTGATGTGTCTCTTCACATAGAGAACCTCAAGTGATAAAGGATATCTATCATCCAAAGTTCAGCAGGTATCTAAATGAATATCTTCAAGATCTTGGCCAAAATGTATATATAAATCCAAGGAAGATAATACATGTAGACAGTGGCCTGAACCCAAAGTCAAACAGAAGGAAGAGAATAGGTTGTAATTGCCTTCAGTAATTTGAAAAGTTGTTTTGGTTTTTTTTTTACTACCGCCAAGCCTCTCACAAAAGCAAAGGATCATCTTTTTAATACTCAGACTTTCCCAATGTTGCTGTATGTGTATAAGAGCTGGAACTGTACTATATCTGAAAAACACAACATACGTGTCACATGGACAGTCCAGGAAAGATACCCACTGGGTGGGAGCAAACTGTAATATTTAATGAATAAAGAACTCTGGAGAAAGGAGTTAAAAAAAAGGTTATCAAGAAATTGAATGATAGGAAGAGAAATAGGCAATTCATGTGGCAAGAACAAAGGATGACAGGTCCATAGACAGTGTGTCTCTACTGGGCCTATTATAATGCTGAGAGAAAGCAAGAAAGGGAAGACTATATATCAGAATGTTGAATGAACCCCTGGTGGCGAATGTTCAAGAGAACATGGACAAGGGTTCCATGGGATAGTCAGGGAAGAATGACTTGAAATCTGCCTTTCTAACATAAGTTCCAAATCACTGAGACCACAAATCCACTTGAATATTGAGGATTTCAAATAGGGATTATACATTTGTTTATGCTATATGAGTTTGCTTTCCTTGGTTCTTTTGGAAAGTAATCAATTAACAAATGAACAAAGGAGAGGAGAGGAGGAGAGTGGAGAGGAAGGGAGGGGAGGGGT
>CM053594.1:33182382-33197913 GCA_028646575.1 Pseudocheirus occidentalis | reverse complement strand
TCCATAGCAGAAGTCATTTTTCTCTCTGAAACGTCTTTCCTGTAGCAACTGAGAGCAAGAGATTTTTCAGTTGCACTCAAGGAAATGCTACTGATCTGAAGGAGTCTCTGCTTTTTATGTGGTGTAGCCCTGCCCCTCTGGTCTCTCCTAGATGAGGTGTGAATTCATCTTTCCTTGAATTCTCAGGATAAATAAATTAGAACAATACTTATAGCAACCCTGAGGTTTCTCTAAGGACCCTGAGAGTTCTCACCTCTGGTTGATTTCCATGGATTAACAAGTTTCACAAGGCTGAGTCCCTCTGAGCATTAGGACTTTTTCAGTAGGAGTTTCAGCAATACTTGAAGGAGGATGCTTTTCTTTTCATGTTTCTTAACAAAGGTCTGACAGCATATTGAATAGAAAAGTGGACCTGGAGTCAGGACACAGTGATTTCTGTCTCTGAAGCTTCTTGGCTTCTTGTTCACCCTCCTTATTTCTCATCTGGTTGCACTGCATTGGGACTTCTCTAACTAGAATATGCCCTCTATCCAGGGTTTAGGGACACTCATCTCTCTTATGCATCTGAGCTGTCCTTAGTTTCCTTTGCTTGATAATCATATGGTCTCTAATGGTAGGTATCCTTCAGGTTTCTCAAGACTACTTTTGAAAATTACTTCCTGTTCTCTCATTTGAATGTTCGGAGGGCAGCAGAGGGTAGCAGAACACCAAATTTGGAATTAGCAGCCCAACATTTGAAGCTCTACCTGTATGTATGACCTTAGGCAGGTCACTTACCTCTGAGGTCATTGAACCTCAAGATGATGACCCCAAGGTTCCCTTGCAGGTCTAATTTTGACCCAAACATAAGAAGGTATAGTAAAAGAAAGTAAGAAGAGAGAGAATTGAATCAAAGAAAGCAGGGGATAAAGTCGATGGGAGCTCTCTTAATTTTGGATCATTTGATAGTACTGTTAGGGATCATTTATGAATTCTTGGGTTTAGGTGTGGGGAGTGGCAAATATTCTAACTGATCATGTGTCCTAGTAGAGACAAAGGAAAACAGAAAGAAAATAAACAAGTCACCAATGACTCTACATGTTCTAAAGCAGGACTTGTTTTTAGTGCCAGTCAAAAATAGATTGCCATTCAGAAGTACTACATTTTCTATAGTAATCCATTTTCAGCATGAATTTGCTTTTCCCCAGTCTCTACAAATGGATTGGGAAGAAAAAAAATGCGTTGGATTTATAAATAGAGGCCTTGTAATCTGTTTTCCTTCTCTTCCTCCCTCCTCGCTATTTTTTTTTTAGTGTGAGAGTGATTCACATACATGTACACATGCATATACATGTGAATGTGCTCCTGGCTTCTTACTATGGAACAGATCTTCTTCAACATAGGGAACTGGATGGATTTTTTTTTAATACAGTGACAGTGAGGGTCCATCAGGCTTTTGTGACAGAAGATGGAAGAAGTGTAGAATCCAAATGGTCTTAGTTAACTTATGATCCCAAGCATCTGGAAAGCCCAATTCAGGAAAACTTAAATTTTTACTGTTGCCTTGAAAGTTAAAAGTAAAATGATATATACATTTATTGAAAACCTGGGGGAAAAGAATTGTACAAGGTAGAAGGATCACCCAAGAAGGAAAAACAAAAAAATATTTCAATATCATTGTCTCTGTTGGGACTTTTTATTGTCCTATTTAAAAATTTCCTCTAAATAGGATTCAGATTCTCTGTCTCACTCTCAGACATAAGTGAAATGCAAACTAGGACAGCAATCATTTACATTCTCTTTACATCCTCAAAGATCTGAAGCTTCTTGAGATCAGGGAACAAATCCCTAGGGCCTAGGACAACACCTAACACATAATAGTTGGTTAATGACTATCATTCTGGGCAAGTCACAACTTCTCTGTATCTCAGTTTCCACATTTATAACATGAGGGAGTTGAACTATAAGATCTTCCAGGTCCTTCCAAGCATGCATCTGTCACTCTATCTGTTCATAGATATCGAGCTATGAGAAACCATTGAGAGCATAGTATCCAACAGATGGGGAAACTGAGGCATAGAGAGTTAATTCACTTGCCAAGGTGACCTAACTAGGAAGTATCTGAGCTGGGATTTGAACCAGGTTCTTCTATTTCCAATGAAATTGGCTTTCCTAATATGCTACTTCTCCTTCCATTAGACAATTAGCATAGAGAGGCCAATATCTCACCATATGGCAGCTAGACACTTGAGAATTGGGTAATTTAGTCTGTTTCTCTGATATGCATGTGTGGGTGGTTTGATTCTCACTATTCTTCAGGGGAAATCTGCATTTCCTCATGAATTTGTAGAGAAACACTACTTCTATTCTGGGCTTGGTAAAGAAAAGATGATCAGTTTTTGTTGTTGACATATTTGCATTAAGGAAGGAAGAGACCCATTTATTTCACATTTTTGTTCTTTCTCTTTATTGAATACAAAATAAATAATACTTTTAGACTGAGGTAGGCTTCATCACCCTAGCTTCCATAGGTCTTCTATTTTTTTTCCTACTGATGTCCTAGGAATAAATTTTGAAAGCATATGTTCAATCAAGAATTAAATTGGAGTTATATAAAATTTTCTGACCCTAAGTCAGATAATTGTCTGGGACCACAGTCCTTAATCATAACCAGGAAAAAAAAACTATGATAAAACAATCTTTTGTTTATTTTTCTTTGTTACTACTTGAATGGATGTTCTAGTTCAACTCAACTTTGAATCAAAATAGCAATTCGTACGTAATATATAATTTCATGTGCAATCATATTTTTATTATACTGTGTTATAGAAATGCTTTTTTATTCCATGAATTAAAAATAAAGTAAATATATGCAAAAAAAGGATTATATAGGGAGTTCCATGTGAATATTGACCTCTATATCCCAAAGACTATGTGACATTATACCCTATAGGATAATCAGACATTTTTTGTTGTTCAGTAGTTTCAGTCATGTCTGGCTCTTTGTGAACCAACTGGGGGTTTTCTTGGCAAAGACATTGAAATGGTTTGCCACATTTTCTTGGTGGTTTATGGAACAACACACTTCTTGTGCTGAACTGGTGTAAAAGAGAAGGGAGTAAAAGAAAAAAACACAGTGATCTCAGGACACCACCCCACTACCACCACCCAAAGAATAATCTAACTTTCACCTGGCATCATGGGAATTTGCTCAGCTTTCTTCCTAGAAATTATTTGACTGATAGAAGCAACCCTAGAATGAAATATAAAGCAGAGAGGAGCATGAGGAGTTCAAAGAGTGCCCATTTGTGTCATCTATCACATTGAGGCAGTGTGGTCTAACTGAAAGAACACAATACTGCATTGGAATAAGGAGATCTAGATGCTTGTCCTGCCTTTGTCATTAACAGTATGTGATATATTTACCAGAGGTTTTTTTTTTCTTTGTTATGTTTTGATTGTTATTATTGTTTTACCACAGTGAATAAAAACCTTGAGTATAAAAAAAAAGAAAAAAAATTGCTCTCTGTCCCTGTTAAGGAGAGTAAAATGCTAAGGTTTCTAGGCATTGCATGCTAGAGAGATAGCAATTGGTCCTGAATAGGTTAGATAATTGGAGAAGGAAATAGCAAATCACTCCAGTATTTTTGCCAAGAAAATCCCAAATTGGGCCACAAAGAATTGAATGATGAAGCAACTGAACAACAGTAACAATAAGGTTAGATAATTGATGTTTCAGCAAATGGTAGCTTAATGACCATGATGCCAATGGTGATGCCTTGCAGAAATGACATAGTCAGGAAAGACAATTTGTCAAGAATAGGACAGAATGGAAGACAGGCGGCAACTCTGCTGAGTTACCAGTGTGAGATGCCATGACAACGCATGTGACCTGGGTACAGGAGTCTTCTAGATGCTGTATTACTCACGTATATAGCAATCAAGTCAACAAGCATTTATTAAGTGCCAAACACTGCACAAAAAGTTAAGAATAAAATATAGGCAAAAAACAGTCCCTGACTTCAAATAGCTGGCAATCTAATGGGCAGGTGGAAGTAGAGCATGACAAGTAAATATGAACCGACAAGTGTTCTATAAGATAAAAATCATGTTAATCTCATAGAGAGGGTACTTATGTGCTTATTGGCCTAACAGCAACTCCAAAGCATGGATGTGTGTGAGGTAGATGAATTTCTGCAATGTACCCTGTCACTCATGGTCCCTGATCAAACATTTTCCTGATTGTATACACAACACATACAGGTGTGTTGTTTTCCTATGTAATCTAGGTGTGTGCTTTTCTCTGCTGGAGGTGTGGAAACCTGAAACAGAGTATGACAAATATTCCAGCATAATGGGAGGAGGGGAACATCTTTTCTTATGTCTGTATGCACTATATTATTTGATTGAATGAGTTTTTGGTTTAAATTATTGTTTCCCTTGGTTGGTGGATAAAAAAAACAAACATGGAGGCTCATATATATACTTTTGAGTGAATGGTCATACACAGAGTACCTAAATTGAGCCTACATAGATTGTTTTGGTTATTGTATTTATGTGGACATAACCATTTTTCCATGGGATTCTTGAACCTTTGTCTTTTTAAAAATTTGATTTAATTTAATTTTTAGGGGAGAGGCACTTGGGATTAAGTAACTTGCTCAAGGTCACACAGCTAGTAAGTGTCAAGTGTCTGAGGCCGGATTTGAACTCAGGTCCTCCGACTCCAGTGATCTATTCACTATACCACCTAGTTGCCCCTTTTTATTAACACTTAACACTTATTAGCTGTGTGACATTGGGCAAGTCTCTTAATCCTAACTCCCCTGCCTTCCCCACTCCAAATATATGTATATATGTGTGTGTATACATATGTGTATATGTATGTGTATACACATACGTAAACACACATTCACATATATACACTTTAAATTTTTACATGGCATAGTGGATAGAGTACTGGGCCTGGAATCAGGGATCCCTGAATGCAAATCTGGCTTCAGGAACTAACTTGTAAGCCTGTATAAATCACATAATCTCTCTGGGCCTCAGTTTTCTCAACTGTAAAATGGGGATAACATCACATACTTCACAGATTTATCAACCTTAAGTATTATGTCTGAATAATAATAGCATATACTTCATAGTGCAAACAAATGAGTAAATCTATAAAATGCGCAGTACAGTAACCAGCTTATACTTGGTGCTAAAGAAAATGCTTATTCTCTTCTATTTCCCTTTATATTATGTGTAAAGTTCGTTGAAGTGTTGGATTTTTTTTAAATAGCATTCTATTAGGGCACATTGTGACTAATAGATTTTAATCACTACTATGGGTGCTGATGTATTAGGAGAGTGAGACCTCATTTTTTTTTTAATGAGAGGTCACCTATTTAAAGGTCCATTAGTTGTGGGCATACCTCATAACCACACTGATGATTCTATTGAAGCAGAGAGAAACACAATGACCACAAGGCCAGAAGGGAAGCCAGCACAGAAATGACAAATTCAAAGAGATGATGTCCCCAGCACTTAAAAGCTATGTATACCCTGGAAAATTCCTTCGTCTCTCTGAGCCTGAACTTTCTTTGTTATCAAATGATGATAATGATGCTTATGCTACCTACCTCACAGGAGTGTTGTGATGAAGGTTCTCTTTATGCTAGGTATCATAGTTAGGACCTTCAGTCTGGAGGACTTGAGTTCAAATCTGACCTCAGAGATTTAGTAGATGTGTAACAACGAGCAAATCATTTAACCCTGTTTGCCTCAGTTTCCTCATCTGTAAAATGAGCTGGAGAAGGAAATAGCAAGACATTCCACTATCTTTGCCAAGAAAACCTCCAAAGAGTTGGACATGACTAAACAACAACAACAAAATTCACCCAAACCATAGTTTATGAACTAGATTTTGAATGAGTTCTCACCCACTTAGCACCTAGCAATGGGGTTAACTGTCCTTGGGTGGAGGATTAGTCACTGGCTTGGATAAGGGTTGTTACATTGATTTATTTTACATAGATGTAGCCCACTCCCAGGCACTTGGGATTGCATAATTATAGAATTCCAAAAATGGAGAGGGATTTTGGCAGTCATCTAGTTCAGCCTGTCCAGTCATTTTTATAACCAACTAGATAACCTTTAATATTAATCACATTAGCTTACCAAACAAACTATAATCTATCTTTTGTTTTAAGACCTGCAGTTGGTGGGGGTGAGGTGAACCATTACATTCCAAAGCAGTCTAATTAGCTAGTTTTAACCATTAAGGAATCTGAGAGTTGGGTTAATTGAGTTAATCCAATTAAGGAGGTAGGGAAGGGCACCTAAAGTAAGTGTTAAAATGCCTCTCCTGATTCTCTTAACCAGGTGTGAATACTGTTTCTTTCAATTAAATCAAAGGCCTTTCAAGTAGTGTGAAAAGACCTTGACCAATTTAAATATTTTTAATTAACTGAACTGGAATAGCATCTCACAAGAAGGGTGTCCTGAATGACTTAGGATATCTTGTCATGATCACTAGGTCATCTAGTTCAGAACTGAAGTTTTTGTAGGGAGTTGAATAACTGATACATTGGCTTAAAACTACTTAGAAGTAATCACTTGATTACAGGGGTGGAGCTGGTAAGAGAAGAGGAGACAAAGAAGAAATCTACTCCCTCTTCCTGGGACAGCTAGGTGGTGAAATGGATAGAGCATTGGATGTGGGGTCAGAAAGACTCCAGTCTCAGACACTGAGGTCCTTACTCAAATTAAACTGCCAAACATTCAAATTCTGCTTCAGAGAGCCCAACTCCAATGGCCTGGCTACTTTGTTGGAATACTAAATGTATAGTTTCCCAAAAGACTATTTTATAGAGAATTCACACAGGGCAGGCATTCACGGATGGTTAGAAAAAGCAATACAGGGATCCTCTACAGGTCTTTCTCAAGAACTTTGGGGTTGATTGTGTGACATGGGAGACACTGGCACAGGACCTCTCAGCATGGCGTACCCACATCAGAGAAAATGCCTTGATCTATGAGCAAAGCAGAACTGAAACAGCTCAAAGGAACCACAGGATGCACAGATTAGAGTATTGATCTCTAGTGTTCACACGGACTATTTGTGCCTGACCTTTGGTAGAGCATTGTGAGGTCATATTGCTCTGATCAGTCACAGTTGGACACATTGAAATTTGATTCTAGCATAGTGATTGATGAGGTGTAGGCTCTGGGACCCCCCTTGAATCTTTGACATATGGCTCTGGGACAGTAAATCCTCCCAAGGAAGATATTTGCCTGAGCTCCTGGGTTTTAAGTTGTGGCTCTGCCCAAGTCTTTAGCCCTCCTTTGTTCCAATAGTTTCTCAAGCTTAATGTTCCTGTTCCCACCCTTGAACTGGCCTGGCCCACCATTGTCTGTGGTCTCCAGGTAGCCTGCAGCAACTTCCCACCCTTAACTACTCATTACTGGAGTGTGACCTCATCTTGACTCCTGAAGACTCTCCCCAACCTCCTCCTCTGGACCACCCCTAGATTCCTCCCACAACCTTTCTATATATAGAACCCCATCTTCTCCCCATGTGGTATGAGAGCGCCATAGAATAGCTTAATAGAGACTTGCTCTGTGAGAGTGCGGGGAAATAGCCTAACACAGACTTGCTCTGTGAGAGCACCATAGGATAGCTTAGCACAGACTTGTTCTGTGTGAGAGTGCCACAGAATGCCCTAGCACCCCATATGGCGAACTTGAATTTTCAATAAAATTTACTTTTTCTTTGGCTGAGAAGACTTGAGTGGAATTCTTTCCACAGGACCTGGCATGTTGGTATTTTGGGGTCTCAGGCGGCCCTAACCCTCTTTGGGCACCTTCTTCAGTGATGTCATTTTCTTCCTGTTCTAGAAGGACAACAACCAGCCAATGTGACCCTGGGTGAATCACTTAACCTTGTTTGCCTTCATTTACTCATCTGTCAAATGAACTAGAGAAGTAAATGGCCAACCCCTCCAGTATCTTTGCCAAGAAAATCCCAAATGGGGTCATGAGTAGTTGTAAATGGCTGAACAATAATTCTTCTTCCAGGTAAAAATCCTTCAAAACCTGAAGACACTTTTCCTGTCCCTTCCTAATTTTTTTTCTTTTTATTTTGGCCGGGGGAAGGCAGGGCAATTGGGGTTAAGTGACTTGCCCAAGGTCACACAGCTAGTAAGTGTTAAGCATCTGAGGCTGGATTTGAACTCAGGTCCTCCTGACTCCAGGGCCAATGCTTTCTATTCACTGCACCACCTAGCTGCCCCCAAATTTTAACTTCTTTAGGCTACAAACTTCTAGTTCCTTCAACTAATTATTATATATCATGAACTGATGACCTTTCACCATCCAAGTCCACCTCCTCTAGAAACTCTGCAGTTTTTCACAGCTTTATGGTACAATGGATAGAACTCTAGTCTTGGAATCAAGACCTGTGTTTATATCCAGCCTCAGACATTTATCATCTGTGTGGACCTTCCCAAATCACTTAACATCCTTTTACCTCAGTTTCTTTATCTGTAAAATGGGGATAATTTTATCATCTCCCTCCTGAGGTTTGGGGAAGATAAAATGAGGTAATATTTGTAAAGCACTTTGTAAACCTCAAAGTGCTAGATAAATGCCAGTTGTCACAACTCTTATTTTTCTTATCAGTATCCTCAGCATGTAAAGAAAAAAAAATGATATTAATGATTCCTTGGGCCTATTTCCCTGCCTGTATGATTCTGAACAAACTGAAACTTTGTGTATGTGAAAAGTTGGCATCCAAATGAGAGAAGTCCCTTAATTATTTATTATGAAACTTTCTCTTTTTGTGCAGAGAAATAAGAGTAAGGTGAGACCTGGGTTCATCATAGAATTTAGATGTGGATTTATTAAGCAAGCATGCAACGGCCAGAGTTCTCCCTCAAATTGGCGGTGGTTTCTGGACTTTCAGATCTTGGTTATATAGGCCAAAACAACAAAATTATAATAGGGAGGGGACCTAGCAAAAGCTGTGACCTACAGAAAGGAAGATCAGCCATTGGTCAAATCTATATGACTCAGGGGAGTATGGTGCAAGGGTACAAAGGGTCTTTCATAGAACTGGGTGGAGGACACAGGGTGGAGGGGCATGGTATGAACGGAACTGGAAGTCCCCAGGACTGGTCAGGGTCATGTTCTTGGTCAGCAGGGCAGGACAGGATGGTACTTAGATAAGATCCTTGCATCGTAATGAGCCTGGTATACTGTAATGATTCGAGGAGAAAATATGAAATACTGATCAGGGGAGACAGAGTCAGGGAATGCCTTGAGCCATATGCCCAGACATGCCGTTAAGCAGTTTCAAGCTAAAATATAAAACAGGAACAAAGACAGAAATACAAGAGGGGCTTAATGGTGGGCCACAAGTCAGGTGGTGTATAGTGACCTGGGATTCAGATTTGAGTACAACGCTCTGAACGACAAAAGTAGCATTTTCAGTATTGCTTTCCTTTTTCTCACATTGTAGACTCAGTTTCTACTACATTGCAACTGTATCATTTAATCTTTCAAGATATTGAGACATCCCATTTTCCAGAGCTAAGGCCCAGCCAGCAAGCTGTTCCCTGAGCTTGGTGTAACAAAAATCCTTTGCTCTCTGGATGATCTCACTCATTGGCAAAATGTATCACTTTGATCAACATCAGGTGTCCACTGAGGGATTTATGATTTTCATATTTAGATTTGTTAGAACTCCTATTTTTCAGGGACTTGAGAACCAACATACTACAGCCTAAAGGAATGCATCAGAATCTCCCAACATGCTAAGAATTCCTGAATTTCTGTGCTTGGGTAACTGAACCAGATACTTCATTCTGTTCCCACCACGCTAACTCTGGTTCTGTTACCTGTCTTTGCCCCAGCGTTTAAGCCCTCCTTCTCAGGAAGGGAACTTTTGCTTATAAGCATTTTCCTCCCTCTGAAATTAATAAAACTTCTGTTTGATTTCTCACACGCTTGACCCTGGCCTGCTTTGTTTGCCTCTGGCCATTCATAGGTTAGATGCCAATTCTGGTCCAGTTGACAAATTTTAAAGCCTGTCTTCACTTAGAGGCAATTCTCTTTCCCATTTAATAATTAAGCATTTCTAAAAGGCAACGGCGTGCTTGACAAAAGCATTTCTAAATTCTCTTTGATCCGCTACAGTAAGAAAATAACAGAATTTTATAAGTAGAAAAAAACCCAGTGACCATTTATTTCATACCATTATAACATCCTGATCAACTGGTCACTGGGCCTCTGCTTTAAAACTTCCATCAAAGGAAAACCCTGTCTGCCTTACAAATCAGCTCAATCCAGTTTTAAATGACACAGTGTTAAGGTGTTCTATTTCTTCAAGAAGTCTAAATATACCTCTTTTCAAATTCTTTCTCATATGACTTGTTTTTTCTTGTGGGGCCAAGCAGAATAAGTCTCATCCTTCTTCTTTGACTGAATCCAAACTTCACAGAACAAATTCCCTTAATAAAAGGATTTGTTCTGTAAAACTTTCACTCAGTCAAAAGGCCATACCCAAGGACCTTGAAGGCCACATGTGATCTCAAGGTCAAAGGTTCCCCAGCCATGGGCTAAACTTTCTTAATTCCTTCAAAGGGTTCTCATATGGCATAAACTTGGTGTCTTTAATTATCATGAATATTCTTCAGATTATTTTCAATTGATTATCAGTCAGTCAATAAGAGGCATTTATTAAGTGGCACTGTGAATAGAGTGCTGTGTATGGTGTCACAGCTAAGTTCAAATCTAGTCTCAAACACTTATTACCTGTGTCATATAAGGCAAATCCCTTAATCTCTGGCTTTATTGTTCAGCCATTTTCAGTCACGTCCACCTCTTCTTGACCCCATGTGGTGTCTTCTTGGCAGAGGTTTGCCATTTCCTTCTCCAGCTCATTTTATAGATGAGGAAACTGAGGCAAACAGGTTTAAGTGACTTGCCCAGAGTCATACAGCAAGTAAGTGTCTGAGGCCAGATTTGAACTTAGGGAAATGAATCTTCCTGACTCTAGATCCTATACTCTATCCACTGTTCAACCTAGCTGCTCTTTGCAAAGTGCTTGGCATATAGAAATTCTTGTGCTTCTCCAATGTAACAACCACATTGACACACATTTGCATTGAAGACCCAGAAAGGACATCTAAATTAGTAAATGCTTAATAAATGTTGGTTGCCTGGCCCTAAGACTAAATGAATAGATAAATAAATATGGGTATGCAGGCATATACATATGCACATATACATTTGTGTGTGTGTGTGTGTGTGTGTGTGTGTGTGTGTGTGTATAACCTTCAGCTCTGTTCTTGTGGAAGAGAGAAGCCTCCCCCTCCTAAAACAGTAGTTACTCTTTATATGTTCTCAATATATAAATAAAACAGCACCCTGTAAAGTCTTCCTGTTGATACTGGAGTTGGCCTCCAATTTTTCTTAGCTGTCTCTGCAAGTGATCCTGAGAAACTCTTTTCAGAAAGAACTCGATTCCCTTCCAGAACAAAACACTCTAAACAACAAGGTGTTCTAAACATAGACTTGAAGTGGTTTCATGACAATCTCTCATCCATAAACTTGTCTAAATTCCCCTTGAGCCTATTTATAATTGTAAGTAGTACAGCCTTTTGAAGGTAATGAGTTCCACATGGTTACTACCTACCGTGTAAAGCACATCTTCCTTTTATTTGTCCTAAAACCACATCCTTTCAGCTTCTGGAAGCATCAAAGTAGGGAGGTGGGTGGGAGATTTACTGAAATACTTATCCTTCTCTTTTGTTTCATGGATAGCCCATAGTCTCCCAATGCCATCGACATACGAAAAAAAGCCAAAATTGAACAATTTTCATTTGATATGGTAAAATATTGACATTTTCTTAATTTGTTCTTGACATATTGGAAATTCTCTTTATAGATAACAGATTACATTCAGATCTGATTTTTTTTTTGCATGATCTAACCACAGATCTTTCAGGCATTAGGTTTTGTCCATAATGTTATTCAGGTTTGTTAATACCTCTATACTTTCTTTAGAAAACGTTTGGAAACAAATTATCTGTAATAAAACAACCACAGGGCAGAAATATGGCAAGGTAAGTTTATCATAATCCTCATGTACTTAGTAATACATGACCTGTCTCATAGAATCATAGAAATTCAGAGTTTGAAAGGACCCTAGCTGGACACTGTAATGGCAAGCCCAGAAGTAGTTCACACCTTGTTTCAGCTATTGAATTAACACCTTGTTTCAGTTCAAGTTTCTTTTGAGCTCTGTGTCAAGTCTGTTAAGAAAGATAATGTGTGAAGCCCACAACTTTTGAACCATAGAACTCATGAACTCCTGCAACAGGAAGGAGAGGAAGTAATGACCATATATAAGGAGAGGCCCAGGTTAGAGACAGCAGAACTGAGACGGGACTCTTGTGGGGGCAGAGTCAAGGAGAATTGGAATTTTGTGTGACTCAGCTCGTGAAGAAGAAAACTATCCAGACTGGTCTCAGCAGAGATGGATTCCTTTATTCATATTCCTGGAGGTGGCTGAATCTCATGATTCAGCCACATACTCACCAGGAGTTGAAGAACTTTGGTCAATCTCCTCATTAATATGTCCATCCCCATATTATTCACCCATCAGGATTGATTTCATCTGTCAGGGACAATTAAATGTTTTTGTTATGGAGAGAAATCACTGTCCCTCCATTTATTGATTATCCACTAATCTGTTTAGAAATTGTTATAAATACCACCAAACCCTGTGTCTCTCATTCTTTGTATTCACCTCAAAACCCTAGTATCTCAAAAATCTCTTAGCCATTTAAAATCTTTCCTTTCCCTCTTTTGCTATTCAAATACTCTCAGTCCATACTCTTACCTGAGAGGTTTTATGAAAATTTCTTTTAAAATCCTATCATACTTTAAGGTTGGGAGTGTTGGGGCAGCTAGGTGGCGCATTGAGGGCAGCTAGGTGGCACAGTGAATAGAGCACCAGCCCTGGAGTCAGGAGGACCTGAGTTCAAATCTGGCCTCAGACACTTAACACAAAAACTAGCCGTGTGACCTTGGGCAAGTCACTTAACCCCAACGGCCCTCAAAAAGCAAAAAAAAAAAGAGTTGGGAGTGTTGAACCCTACAAATAATTTTGGATAGCTGCTTTTATCAAAGTTTCAAAGGAGTCTCTGGTGAATAAGATTCTCTATCTTTAGACTGCCCATGGTCTATGCAACCATGCAGAAAAGCACAAAACGGACAGGAAGATCTCATAAAGTTGGTGATTTTTGCTGAAGGATCATAGACCGATTCTGAAGGATCCTATGGAGTGAGAAAAATGATTATTTTCTGGTTATATTAATAACTAATTTTATACCATAAGAGGTATTTTGTTTATTTCTTTTTATACCCTTATGAGGGACAGAGCTGACAATGAGACATTGTCTTCAGTCTTAGTGAGGGGGGTGGGGAACCAATCCAACTAGAAAACCTTAGATCTGATTAGAAGCTAAACAGAATCTAATCTAGGTAAATTTCAGCCCATTACTCTAACACAGGTCACACTGAGTGGAGGAGAGATACTTCTGTATAGATTACTGGAAGCAGAATGATCTGGGTTTGGAGATGAGTCTCTGTCCAAGAATGTAACATGGTTAAATCATGTACCCAGCCTTCATTAGAATAAGCCCACCTACATTGGAATATTCATTTTCTCATTAATTGTTAACCAATCAGTTAATTTTCACTCATCTGGGACAAACCCTTTTCCAAGGGTATTTAAGCCCTCTCAGCACCCTTTGGTTCTTCTTTGGCTGCCAAAAGAAACCACTGACCTCAATTTGTTCATTATTTGCTAGCAATAATTAATAATTACTAAAATCTCAGAAACTCTCTCAAAATTTCATTATCAGAGACGCAGAAAGGGCAGGCCCTTCATTTTATAGAATGCAAACCAAGGTCTAGAAAGTAGAATTTACTCTCCTAGTGTCACACATGAGGTTTTTAGACTTTGAACCTGGGTTTTTTATTCCAAATTCATTGCTCTTTTCAGCATACCAGGTTCCCTGCTCCACTTTTAATGCTATAAACCCATGAGATTCTAGAGGCAGCTAGCTGGCACAATGTGTAGAGTGCTGGGTTAGGAATGAGAAAGACCTGAGTTCAAATCCAGAATCAGACACTGACTAGCTAATTGGCCCTGGACAAATAATTAAACCCAGTGTGCCTCAGTTTACTTATCTGTTAAAAGTACTGGAGAAGAAAATGGTAAACCACTCCAGTAACTTTGCACAACAAAACATTTTGAGATTACTTTTTTTTTTGCTAAGTTTTATTCATTTTGAAAATACAGGAAGAGATTGAATACAATGAGGATAACAAAACACAAAACACTGGGGAATGATTTCTTTTCCCTTGTCTCAAACTGGTGAGCACTGTTGTCCTCTCTCAATATCATGTAGGTGATGATCATTGTCTCTCAGGCAAATCCTGGTAATTGAAGGACCACAGCTAGCCAGCCTGGTCAATGGGTTGAGGTTCCTCCATGGAGAAATGTTCAGGATGATGAATAGCAGCAGGAACAAAGATGACAGTCAGTGGAACAGATAGTCATGTGACCGGGCTTTGTTCCTGGAAGTGGGGGACCAGGGAAAAAGACAGGACTCGCAGGCTCTCTGAAAAACACAGAACTGAATCTATAAATGAGAGAGCGTTGGAGAACATTGTAAAAATGGACAGCACCAAAATTACAGTTCAGAAACACCCCAACCCTGGGCACAGGGTCTTTCACTTGATGGTTTAAGGATCCGGGATAAGTTTCAAGATTGTAATGATCTTCCCTCTTCACACAGCGCAGCAGAAACACAGCTGCGCGTGAGTTGAAATTCGGCCACATCCCTGAGTTCAGGTATGGTGTATAGATTCCCAGTATCCACTGAGGAATTTGTGTCACATCCACCTCCCAATAGTGTCTGCCTGACCTGAAGCACTGCTCAGCAAAGACATAATGGCAAGGAAAGTCCGCAGGCTGGTTGGGCTCCACCTGCCAGGCTTCTCCAGCCCTCATACTCTTAAGATCCTCAGAAACTGTCACGTAGGTATCATCATGTTGGGGATGTATGCGGATATCCACTCGGAATTTGTGGAGGATATCCATTATCCCAGTCACGGGACATTGCCTCAGTTCTCGATCTACACTCTCGGGCCTTTGGGCCAACACTGACTCACTCCTTCCCCACAACTCCCCGAAATCCTCCAACAGGTCAAGGTTTAATTTCTGGCTTGACTCATTCACTTCCTCAATGATTTCCTGAAGGGTCTGGACATGCCGGGATAGTCCTGCCCTGTGGGTGCTTTGTTCTTCCTTGAAACTTTCCCAACGACTGCTTTCTTCGGCCATCAGGTAATAAAGGAGTTGGAAATATTCTTCGGAAATCATGCTACCCCAGTCAAGAGATTTCTTCACCTTTTCCTGATAAAGAAATTTCTTAGCGTCCTCCAAATCCTTCTCTAAGTGACTCAGAATCTGCTGGAGCTTCTCCCTGT
>CM053594.1:33166702-33181882 GCA_028646575.1 Pseudocheirus occidentalis | reverse complement strand
TGTGAACTGTTGAAACTGTGAACATTGTACTGAATCTGATTTTGTAATGGAATAAACAGAGTGTTCACTAATACTGTGTAACCTGAATCTTAAAAGCTGTTGACAGTAGCATTCTCTCAGGAATCTACTGCTGATTGGCTTTACAGATGTCCTATATATATTTTTTTTTCAGTTTTATTTTGTTTATATGTAAGGATAGCATCAAAACCACACTTTTGTGTTCTAGAACTGATATATTTAGTAGATGAAAATATATTTCCATGAATCACATTAAGTGTGAAAAGTCATTAAAAGCTAATTGATTAAGTGTAATGATACTAGATAACAAATGTATTCCAATTGGCCGAGGGCTTTCGTCATATTTCTTGGGTCCTGTATAAAAGCATGGAATTTACTGAAGTTAGGGGAGGTATGTTCTGATGAGTGAGGGATGATCCAGGAGAAAGCATTATAGCACATGTCTGAGTAGGAATCAATCTGGGTGAAAGGAAATGCCTTGTCTTTGGTCCTGTGTCTTTCCCTCTCCACTCTCTTGTGTCACAGGAAGACATTGAGAGATTCAAATTTTGACTCCAC
The DNA here is from genome assembly GCA_028646575.1 of Pseudocheirus occidentalis. Lineage (NCBI taxonomy): Eukaryota > Metazoa > Chordata > Mammalia > Diprotodontia > Pseudocheiridae > Pseudocheirus > Pseudocheirus occidentalis. Next base: position 33,181,306 of record CM053594.1, on the reverse strand, counting down.
ATTGGTTCATTGGTGTACTAGCTGTTTTCTCAGATCATCTGATTGTTGTATCTGCACTGTGATTTAAGGACTGACGACTCCCAGCTCTAACAGGAGCCCAGGAAAGAAAGTTTGCCATGCCTAAAGAAAACTTCTTGAGCACCCCACAAATGGGATAAAAGGAATTCCTTTGACCATCTCTTGGAGGACACTGTCCAGGCTGCTTTTTTCATCATGGCTTTCTGGTAGGCTGATAATTCTTGGGTTATCTCTCCTGGTTCTGTTTTCCAGGTCAGTTGTTTTTCCAGTGAGGTATTTTGTACTTTCTTCAAATTATTCAATCTTTATTTTTTGTTTGACTGAATCTTGCTGTATTATAGAGTCCTTAGCTTCAGTTTGACTGATTCTAATCTTTAGTGAATTATTTTCCTCAATTAGTTTTTGAAGTTCCTTTTCCATATGTTCAGTTTTCATTTTTAGGGAGATATTTTCTCCAGTTAGATTTTGGGCCTCCTGTCCTAGTTCTCCAGTTTTACTTTTTAAATATTTGTTTTCTTCAGTGAGATTTTTTTTTCAATTTGGTTGCTGTAGATTTAAATTTATTTCCTACCTCTCTAATTTTGTTTTAATAATCCCTCTTGAGGTCCTCCAAGAATGCTTTTTGGGCTTGAGACCAATTTACATTTACTTCTGTGGTCTCCAGTGTGAGTATATGGTCCATGTTGTCTTGTGAATTTAGTTGTTCTTGCTCACTATAAAAAGATTTGATGGTCCTAGACTTCATAGTTTCCTTCTTGCTCATTGTGATTGCCTATGTCCTGGATTTTTAGAGTAGATATCTGCTTTTGCAGTGCAAAAGTACTGAGCTCCTCAGGCTGTGAGGTAGTGGTTTGGTTGTTCACTTCTTGAGTTGTAGCCTCTGAGTAACTAGACTGGGGCCAAGGCCAGGACTCTCAATGTATCCCCTGAGTTACTCTGAGGCTCACAGAGTAATGATGGGGGTGGGGTGTTCTGTCCATTTCTGGTTTCCACCTCTGTGTCTCCAGGCTACAGCTCTGTCAGGCTTAGTAGCTGGAGGCCAGTGGCAGGACAGGGCTGAAGTCTGCTGATTTCCTAGGTGGTGCTAAAGCTTTTGTTGTTGGTGCTTGCTGGATCCACCCTTCTGGGCTTAGACACTGTACTGCCTCACTTCCCCCTTCCTCAGTAACTCCCAAGATTGAGGCTGTTTCCACTAATTCAGGATTTTCCTCTGGGTGGGGGGAAATTATCTCCATACTTTTCTGGGTTAGGGAGGGGGGAATCAGAGCAGCTAGGTTTTATTCCTCCATCTTGACTTCTGGACATTTTGATATGTAATTTTTAAAACATCCAGGATGAAGGCTGGTAGCCCCAGGGGAAGCTGCTCTCCCTGCTGCAGGCCCTGCATTTTCTTTTACCCATCTCTGATGATTCTCTGTCCTGTGGTGAGACATCTGCAAATTGCCCTTGGGATGGGTGAGTTTTTTGGCTTGCTGGGGCGGGGGCTCCTTTTCAGTCTACTATAGTGTGCTCTCAGATCCACTTTGGTGAAGCCCCTGTGTTCTCCGCATTCCCCCTGCCCAGACCTGCATAGGCACTTTCCTAGGCTGGGAATCTGCTACACACTATCTCCCAATGGGTTCTCTCCATTTAAAATCCATTCAAATTCACTTTTTAAAGTTTAGCAACAGAATTCTTGGAGGAGCTTTGAAAGGTTATTGCTTCTTGTCCACCATTGTAGCTCCCAATAAGAGGACTTCCTAGAGAGTGTGCCTTTGCTACACGATTTCTAAGTTTGAAACCATTTTCTCTTGGATAATACATGAGGGAAAATGTGCTATAGACTTTTCTCCTAGTTGTTCCTACTGTACCTTCTTAAATCTTGTTTACTAAGATATTCTCAAAGTATAACAGTGGGATGAGCACTGTTATATGGCCTCAAGATGATGGCATTAAAGAACAGGTTCCTGAAGTATTTTGAAGCCTTTGCTCTCTGAAGAATAGATGTCACTTTACTTCAGAATCTGAGACTCATCTGTGAAAGTGAGATAAGTATGGTTAGAAATTATATGGGACACATATGAAAATATCCATTTCATTTGGAGCTTATTAAGGTCAAATTTTTTTTAAGAATGAAAAATAAATAAATATGCCAAGTTCATTCAATTGCTCTATTTGATTGCATTTGAATATAGCTATTAGAATCTGGAATTTGGAGGGAAAAAAACCTTCAGGTATAATTTAGTTTAAGGTATTCATTTTAAAATTAAAAAAAGAAAGGACATGGAACCTATAACCTCACTTAGTAAATGTTATTGATTGACAGGGAAAGATAGGGACAGAAAGACAGAGAAGCAAAGAGAGATAGAGAGACAAAGAAGACAGAAGGGGAGTTGGGTAGAGAGGGAAGGAGAGGAGAAGGAACAAGAGAAAAAGCAGCACCATTTATTTTAAAATTGACTGAGCAGTCAGTGGTCCTGACTCAGTAGCAAATCTTTGATGCAGCTCTCTCTCCTGCTGTTCTCACAAGGACCATTGTTGAGAAAGCTTCATATATTCTGAGAGTTTATTTGGGACTTGTCTTTCTTTCTGAGAGGAGAACATGCCCCTCACTTTTATTTTTCCTCTCTTTGCTAGTTTCTTTTAATTCCATTTTCATTTCTTGTAGATTGTATTAGAACAGTGCCTCATAGTCCTAGGAAGTGAGTAACCTATGATAAACTTTGTAAAACATAATTTGCTTGTTTAATTTGCATAATTTTGCATTCGGGGGTAGTTTCCATCTCCAGAACTGCTAGCTATGATAGTGTTGGGACCTAGCAAAAGAGTGTTAATTGTAGGGTTGTTTGAGAGCTGTGCTGAATGGACTTTGACTGGGACTCTACACAACATTCAAGAAGCAATTAAAAGCTGTGCCAAGTGTATTTTTTGAGACTTTAGTATAACACCCTGGAGAAGCCACTTGAAAGGACAATGTTTGAATCTTCCCAAGTCCTGAGAGAACTTTGTGCCGTATGTGCTTCTCTGTTCATGAAGAGAGTGCAGCAAATGGGGGGTGGGGGGAAACATGCAGTGAGTGTAATCAGCTCCTTACCCCAAATCCTCTCAAGCTAAAGTATATCCTATAGAACAATAACAGACTGGGGAGGTGAAAGGAACTCTGATTCCACCCACCCAATCCCCATTGTGTGTAAAATAAAGAAATTAGGCTGAATGAATCCTATGGTTCCTTCCAACTTAAAATCTATGTCATGAATAAAAGTATTTTGACTTATGGTCCAGTACTCTTCCCAATAAGACCGTACTTCTTCCTCATTTGTGGCCTTAATCTCATTGACTTTCCATCCAATTTCACAAATATCATGAAATCAATTGATTTTTCTTTGAGCACCAGGCTGCCACTTGAGCCTTACTTTAAATCCTTACTTAGACCTGTTCTTCACTTTCAGAGCAGCTAGGTATGAAATAGAATACATCAGATGGCTAAAAGGATGGTGATTAGAATCAATCAGAAGTTTATCTATTTCTTTTTTTTTTTTAACTTTTTTATTACTTGGCTTTGGAGCCAAATGACTGACATGCCTTGAAAGATATTTCTTTTAAAAGATGTTTCATTTCAAGCTATTTAAAGAAAAAAAATATTAATGCCCGCTACAGTTCCCTGGCTTATAATATATCTCTCTAAAATTCTAAAAGGTGGGATTCTTTTCAAAGGACACAATGCAGCTCTGATATATGAGCACAATTGTGAGATCCTGTAATGTCTTTTTTTTAGAGTGGCCCCCATTAATGGAGTGTGAACTATTAAATTAAATTAAATTAAATCACATTTGCTTAGACCTTGTTTCCCATACATTTTGCAGTAATTTTTTGTCCCCACAACTTTGTAAAGGCTTGTCCAGTGATCGATTGTAAAATGTGTTTTAAAATTGGCTTAAGTATTGTCTGTGGCTGCAAATGAATAGGTTATCTTAGCAAATGATCTCCCTCCAGCAGGCAGAGAAAATGAAGCCCTATTGTATTCCAGATCTAGATGGCATGAATCAGCCCTGAGATCAATGCCAGGAGAACAGTGCCAGACAATGTCCATACACTGGGAATCAATGAGAAATCTGAAAATGTCTCTGATGCTATATTCCTGCATCACTCCCATTTCCAACTTTAGATCCGCCATTTTTTGACAGTATCTTGTTACTGCTTGTCAGTGGGGGAAAAAAAATCCACCCTGTGTCTCAGGACTTCCATTAGGATTATACACGTAAGCTACAGGCTCAATTTGATCAAGCATTTAGATCTAGGTGCTCTGTGTCCTTGCAAAGCCTCTTAATAGCTAATGGTGGTTTTGGCTTTGACCCATGAAGTTAATGCAGGTGAAGTCCATTTTGGTCTTTATAGTCATTTCGATGTGGTGTCCAGAGGAGGCAATCATTTAGCCTTTCATTCTGTAATAATATTGAGACATTGCTTTGGTCTGACATAAGAGAAAAAAGCATTTTCATCATTGTCCTTGAACTCTGCCTTGTACAGCTTTTCTTAGTCCATATGAGGATTGCTGCAGGGCTAGGACTGGTTAACTCTCCCTCTGAGAGGCATTACCTACTGGATTAACACATGGCAACCATCTGTTTGGGTGCATCTCAGAGGAGCTCAGGTGTCATCCTGCCCTAGGAGCCTTCTCTGAAGTCAAGTAGTAATAATGAAGTAATAATGACAATAATAAAGTCAAGAAGTAATAATGAAAATTCTGTTGTATACCTTTTAAAATCCATTTTGAAATAGCGAGAAGTTGGAGATGAAGGAAAGAAGACAAGTTTTAGAGTACCAGTTAGGCATCGGCTAGATGCATGGCTCATGGGAAGATAACCGTATCTGGAAATAGAGGATCTGTGTTCAGGTACTGGCTCCATTACTTACAGCACTTTTGACATTTCACAGATCCCTTTATCTGTGCCTCTATTTCCATGTTCCTAAAATGAAAAAGCAGGATAAGATGACCTTTCAACCGATCCCTTTCAAATGTTAATCGATGCTTCTATGCTCACTCTACTATGCACTGGGAATACAAAGACAACACTGAAAATAATAATGCACCAGGGACTTAAAATTCTGCTTTATGTTTATATAGATAATGAAGTTCATATAAAAGAAAGACTTGTATCCCCAGCAATTGGCACAGAGCTTGGCACATAGTGCATTTTATGCACATTATTGATTGGTTGGGTCAGTAATCACTGGTAGAGATTACAGAATAGCCCCTGGAGGAAGTGGCACTGAAGTGGATCCTCAGAGTAAGCTAAGACTGCCAGGAAGTGCCCTCTGTAGGTGTAGATGGCAAGTATACCAGGAACGGCTGATCCAGCCTTAGAAAAGGCACAGTTCAGAAGCATTTCAAAAGCACTCACAACATGACAAAGGAAAAGAATAATAACTTGTACTCTCAAGGAGCTTACATTCCAAAGGGAATGGCAAGGAGTACATACATAGATATATTTAAAATAGAAACAGAGCAGATGGAAGGTAGCCTTGAAGGGGAAGGCACTAGCATCAGGAAATACTGGGAAAGGTCTCCTGTGGAAGGTGCATCTGAGTTATCTAGATGGAAGCCAAGGATTTTAGAAAGCACTTTAGGCATGGGAGATAGCCAGGACAAAAATACAGATAAGTGAAAATATGTGTGAGGCTTGGTGAATTAGTCTGTATGGTTGGACCCTAGAATGTGTGCAAGGGAATATTATGACAAAAACTGGAAATATGGGTAGGGGCCAAATTGTGAAGAGCTTTCAATGCCAAACAGATGAGTTTACATTTGACTCTTAAGTCAGTTGTTGGAGTTTATTCAGTGGAGGAGGGGGTGAGGTCATGGAAAGACTTTTGCTTTAGGAACATATGTTTGGTGCTGATGTGGATGATGGAATATAATGACAAGACATCTGAGGCAGAGCCTGAAATCAGGGGGTAGGTCCGTGAGGGGAGAGAAAGAAGAGACAAGATTTGGCAACTGATTGGATAAAAGAGAGAGAATGAGAATGAGAAGAGTATGAAGACATTGACTTTGTAAAACTCAGCGATTGGAAGGATAGTCACTCCCTTGGTGATAATAAAAATAAGTCTGGAAGAGGGGTAGATTTTGATGGAAAGACAAATTCTGTTTTCAATATTTTGAATTTGAGAAATTTCTAGGGCCTCCATTTTGGAATGAACAATGCTTAGAGGGGAAATCAGGCATGTGGACATATGTGTTCATATGTATGTACATGTTCATATGCACATGTGTATGCACATGTGTGCGTGATTACTTCTTAAAAGTAAAGACGCAAACATTTGCATTTATATATGCTCGGCTGTATGCATATGAACATGTATACATGTAAATATGCATACATACATATAACTATACACATATATTTATGTGTGTGTGTGCACTTCAATTTCTGAAGAACATTCAATACCAAACGGGACCTGGCACATAGTAGGCATTTACTAAATCCTTGTAGATTGACTGAGCTATTAACCATTGGTGGAGATCATAAAATATCTTATACAGGAAAAAGTGCTTAAAGTGAACCTTGAAGTGAATTAAGGATACCAAGAGATGGTATATGCACACATTCATATACATGCATACATGCATACACATGCATAATAAACACATATGTAAACATACATAGGAATTCAAGTGCCATTTCCCATACACACACAAACATAAACACATATTCATTCAAATTCTACTCCTTTTATATAATAATACCTAATCCTGTATATACATATACATCCTAATTTTCAACAGGTGAGAAATATCCATGGTTAGTGGATGTGCCACAGATGAAGATCCAACAAGAACAACAACAAAGGGAGAAGGAGCAATTAAACATATAAAATAACAGCCTAGAGCGAGCAGTAGTACAAACAAAATCATAGAGGAAAGACTATCCAGGAGAAGAACGCAATTAACTGTGGCAGATGCTGGGAGAGCAAGAAGAATAAATATTGACAAAAGGCCATTAGATTTGCCAATTAGGAGATCATTGGTGACTTTAAAGAAAGCATAGTTGCAGAAGATGGTTCCCAGGTACATAGGATACCAAATAGGCCCAGGAAAAGAAATAAGTACAATCATAGTCATTTCTCTCCATTTAACACCCAATATTAAATAGACCTCATAGCCATTTCTCTCTAAGTGAACCTATGTGTTCAAAAGATATGAAGAAGCAGTTTTCATAAGAAGAAATTTAAAGCAATTGATGATCATATAAACATGTTCTAAATCAGCAGTTCTCAACCTGTGGGTCACAACCCCTTTGGGAGTCGAATGACCCTTTCACAGGGATTACAGGTGTCTCCTAAGACCACTGGAAAACACATATTTCCAATGGTCTTAGGAAGTGAGACACCGCTCCTCTATCCACCTCCAGGCAGGTCTGCCCATATGCAGATATGCCCAAATACAAGTATTAAAGGGTTGGGGCATTGGGAAGGTTGAGAATCACTGTTCTAAATCATTATTGATCAGAGAAATGCAAATTAAAACAACCCTGCAGTACTACCCCACACTTAACACACTTATCAGATTAGCTAACATGACACAAAAGGAAAATGACAAGTGTTGAAGGGATTGTGGGATAATTGGGACACTAATTCACTATTGGTTGAACTGTAAACTAAGCCAAATATTCTGAAGAACAATTTGGAGGTATGCCCAAAAGTCTATAAAAGTGTACATACCCTTTGACCCAGCAATACCACTACTAGGTCTATATTACAAAAGTATTTTCAAAAAAGGGGAAAAAAGGAACCTATTTGTACAAAAATACTTATACCAGATCTTTTTTGTAGTGGCAAAGAATTGGAAATTGTGAGTGTGACTGTCAATTGAGGAACAGCTCAACAAAATATGGTATATGGTTGGGATGGAATACTCTTGTGCTATAAGAAATGATGAGGAGGGTGGTTTCAGAAAAACCAGGGAAGTCTTATATGAATTGATACAAAATGAAATGAGCAGAACCAGGAGAACATTACTCATGGAAACAACAATATTCAATGATGATCAACTATGAATTAATGGGCTATTCTCAGCAATGCTATGATCCAATACAGTTCCAAAGGATACAAGATGAAAAATGCTTCCAACCCCTAGAGACAGAACTGATGAACACTGCTTTTAGACTGAAGCATACTTTTCTTCACTTTCTTTTTTTCCTTTGGGTATTGGGGTGTTTTCTTTGGCAACATGGGTAATATAGACATTTGTACTGCATGACTTCACATGTATAATTGCCTTCTCAAGGAGTAGAAGGGAGGAAAAGAATTTGGAATCCAAAATGTTAAAAATTAATGTCATTTTTTTATGTAATTGGGAAATATTTAATGAAATAAAAGTAGATTTCAAAATAAATATATGAACTTATTTCCTTTCTTTTCTGTTACTATGCAACTTAGGAATGCTGTGCACAGTATGGGTAAAAGATAGAAGATGAGATCAAGTATTTATAAAGTACCTACTATGTGTTAGGAACCATACTAAGTGCTTACCAATAATATTATCACATTTGATCCTCACAAAACTCTTTGAAGTAGATTCTATAATTACCTCCATTTTACAGTTGGGGAAAATGAGGCAGACAATGTGACCTATTAAGTCACCTAATAAGTTACTTATTCTGGGTTGAACAGCTAGTACGCATCTGAGACTGGATTTGAACTCAGGTCTTTCTGACTCTAGGCCCTGAACTTTAAGCACTGTGTTTTCTAGTCATGCTGATGATCTTATTGTTATGGGTACCATCCAGCAGTGCCCAATATATCATTTCCATGCCTTCTTTTGTTATTACTATTCATTCCTCTCTAAGTCCCTCTTAAACAATCCATCTCTCCTCACAAATGAATGTCTTTGGGAATTTTTAATATTTAGCAGATATCAGCACTGTTAAGTCTAGCCTGCTTCCATACTTCAGACATTTTGTTCATACTCTAATTCCCTTAAATAGAGGTGTCAAACATACCCATGAGAGGGTAGCATTTAGCCAAATCAGATTAAAGGGTAATTGGGAAATATTTAACAAAATAAGTAAAATACAATAGAACATAGATAATGTTAATATGTGGTTTCCCATTCAGGGATCCTGATGTATGGTATGGTGGCCCCCATTTCCATTTGAATTTGACACAACTGCTCTACAATCAATGAATTTCAATACAGTCAATAATTTGAAGGACAGCCCTGGATGGATGATGTGTCTAATCTGCTTGTGGGCCTCTCTAAATTTACCTAGGCTGGTGGTAGGGGAACAGACATACAGTCTATTGCTGTGTCTACACCTTAAATCTCTGGGGCTTGGTAGGACCTACCAGAGCCTGGCTTGTACGTCTTAGCTTTAAAAATACGGAGTCTTCAGTGACATGATGCATAGATTTGAAATACAGATATAACCATATTATTCTCTTCATCAAGAAGCTTCATTCTAGGATACAAACCAAACTGCTTTATTTGGAATTTGGAGTCTCTCACAATCAGACTACAGCCACTTTTCCAGACTGATTTCATATTACTCTCTGAGAGATTATTCAAAATTCTAGCCAAATGAGGCTACTAGTTTCCGGTATGGTATTTCTCTATCCTCTTCCCCCTTGTCTTCACACTGGATGTTTATCCCTCCTTCACTTTGTGTCTTACACCCACTTAGCTCCCTTCAAGTTTCAGTTCAATATATCAATGCATCAATAAGTCAAGTCAAGTCGATAAGCCCATATTAAGCACTTTCTGTTTATCAGGCATTGTGCTAAGTATTCTGTACCCAAACACTAGTAAAAAACTCCTTCTCAAGACCTTTCCTGATACTCCAGGTACTACTCTCCCTTCAAATTTATTTTATACATATCTTTTCTTTACCTATACACATTTAACATGGGTTCATTTACTCTGCTTTCTTAAGGGAAGACCGTTATCTCCCTGGTTCTACTGTTCTCTGAGAGTTTGAGAAGGTTCCTTCTGCCATCAATTCAAACCCCCAATACTTACTCCTCCTTTTTCATTACACAGCCAGTGACAAGGACCTGGGTACTATCATTTGACAACCAATACTTTTTATTTTTTTACTAAAGGATATTTACTTCAAAGATATAGCAAAAACAAATGAACAAATATTTTCCTCAATGTCTTAGGAGCCTCATCCTTTTCTCCCCCCTTACCTCTACCACCTCAGTGATTTAGCTAAATTCTAACCTAACATTAATCCCACCAAGTTCAAGTTCAAAAGTGATATCACTGCTAGATAAATCTTAATGATGGGTTGGGGGTCAAACAGTGGTAACTCCCTCCTCCTTTCTTGTTCTTTGTGTCATTGATGTTGCCTTAGCTCCAAAAGCCGTCAGTTCTTATTCTGAAATTCCTATGGCCTCTCTTCTTTGGTATTTGAATTTAGAAACATCACTCTGTGAGAAATGCTAGTGGTTTGGTTTTCACAGATTCCATAGGAACAATGGGTGTTCCAAAAACTGACACTGCACAGGACGGGCATGAAGGTGTAAATCAGAATAAGGGAAGAAGAGTAGAGCACCCTTATCTAATCATATAGCTGGAGGAAATCTGTAAGTTTCTTCTTAGAAAGGGCCTGAGTTAAGCTGGCTCATATCAGCTGGGGGTCAAGGGATGATCTTTCCATTGACATACAACTTTTCATTAACACACATGCTTAACTAGCCTAATTCATATTAGCTGACATACCCCACATTCAATTAGAAACTCATTATGCAATCATGGGATGCATGTACCTCATGTTGGTGGGAGAAAGGAACACATTTGGAATGGGCAGGTCAGAAAGATTTAACCCAGAAGAGCTGGGACCAATCCCAGTTCTGAAGGAGGGAACAAGGCAAGAAATTCGAATGGAAGCAGGTTAAAAAAGGTTTATATTTGTCTGATTCTTTGTAGTCTTTTCAGGAGGCCACTCATTTATTCTGGAGAGAATAAATGTAAAATAATTTAAACCCTCCCGGCTCTCCAAAAAGTGATGTTTATTCCTAGACTAAGCATGTTTACAACAACTCTTCTCCTAGAGGAGAAAAAAGTATGAACAAAAAGGCCAAGGAGGCTTCCTTTTTCCAGGAACATCTGACCTCAGAGTGAGGAAGAGATACTATGGCTCTCTCCCTTACCACATGATGCCACTAGCTGCTTTAAGTAACCAAATACATTCCCTAGATTCAAATTCAGCAGAGAGGACCAGAGCAAACTTGGGTCCTTTTGAAGATGCTATTGGTTCTGATTTCACAGCAAACAGAAAAAGCCTTCTCTCAATAGATGGTAGATTGATATGAACAGTTACAAGGTACTCACAGATAAACCAGTCATTCCAATGCACTTCCTGTAAACATAATCCCAGTTCTCAGAAGCAGATCCCAAGTGTACTACATTCACATGAAGAAACCATGTTAGCAAGCTGATGTTTTCTGCACATGTGCCTGATTCCCATGAAACACACACATACATAAATACACACACACATACATACATGCATGCATACATACATTCCCACTCCTACCTCTCCCCTCTCCCCAATATAAACTTTTTGAGGTGATGAATTATTTTTTTCCTTTTTTGTCTTTGAATCACCAGAATTTAGCATAGTATCTAGCTCATAGCATATAGTTAATAAATGTTTTTGCATGGAATAAAATGGAATAGGATGCTGAATTGAAGAAGTATTTTAATGGAGTTGAATAATTTAGAAGTAAGAAAGAAAATGCCCTAGGTGTACTAGTTCCGAGGTTCTGAGGAGGGAGGGAGAGGAAAAAGAACAAGTGGACAGAATCCAAATTGGATCCAACTGGAGTACAGTCTGTTCCTTTTCTCTAATTCTTGAGGCCTAGACATATGCTTTAGGCATCTAAGCCTTCCAGGGAAAACTTGAAAGGACATGTGAACTCCACCAGTCCCAAGGAAGCTGAAATTACCCCCAGGCCTGTTTCCTAACTGGAGGTAGCTCATGTGCCTTCTGGCAACGAAGCACTTGTCAGAAGGCATTAGTGTTGTGCTTATGTAAATTTCTTATTGACTTCCATGTAAAGCCATATGGCTCCTAATGAAATGGGAGCAAGCAACTGAGCATGGGAAACTGGAGGAGAAGCAGCTGCCAAACTGGAACTTTCACAGTGGAAGCTTTCTAACTTACACACATCCACAAAGCTAGGGAGTAACAGAAGAAAAGCCCAGGCTACTCCGCCTGCAAGGAATCATAGAGACCATCTAACCTGCTCCTTCCTCAGGGGAGAAAACCAAAGGCTAGCGGAAAAAGGAATGTGACTGAGGTCAACTAGTGAGTCAGTGCCGGAGCCAGCTTAAGAACTAGGACTCAGGGGTGGAGAATCTGTGGCCTCGAGACCACCTGTGATCCTCTAGGTCTTTCAGTGTGGCCCTTTGACAGAATTAAAACAAAGGGCCACACTTGAGGACCTAGAGGGCCACATGTGGCCTTCAGGACATTGATTCATCAGGACTCTGATCCAGGTCTTATGACTCCAAGTTCATCTTCCACTCAGCTGTCAAAGTGAATTTTCAAAAACCCAGGTCTGATCATGTGACCTCTACCTATTAAACTCCATTGTCTCTCTCTTACCTCCAGAATCATTTATAAAAATCCTCTCTTTGGCATAAAACCCCTCAAACTCTGGCCCCTTCCTACCTTTCCACTATTATTAGACTTTATTCCTCTCCACCAACTTATTCTAATATGAAGCAACACAGGCTTTTTATCCTCTTCATTCCCCTCTCTGTGCCTTTACTTTGGCTATCCTCCAAGCCTAGAATGCTCTCTCTCCTCATCCTTTGCTTCTTAGTTCTCCTAGATTCCTTCACAGTTCAATTCTATTTCTACCTTTTGCAAAAAGCATTTCCCAGTCCCCCCACCCTCCATCACCAGTGTTTTCCTTCTGAGATTACTTTCTCTTTATACTGTATGTATCTTGTATATATCTAATTATCTGCACGTTGCCTCCTCATTAGAAAGTAAGTCCCTCAGAGAGGTGTTTTTTTTACCTTTCTTTGCACATCCCCTGTAATAAAAATAAGTGCATACTAAATGCTTGTTGTCTCACTGGCTGGTCTTTCCTTCACGTGTTCTCTCATCAATCCATCCATTAATTAATACATTCATTAAATGTCAGATACATGCCAGACGCTATCCTACCAATCAGGGGCAGATGGATAGAAATAAAGACAATAATGAAAGTAGTTGATGTCACCAGGAAGCTGGCAGGGTTGTATGGTATTTGGACAGCAAATCCATGTGTGAGAATATATAAAGACTATATAAAAATTGTTTGGTAATTTGGAGTGATTTCAATGATTTGAAGCACGATATTTCAGCAGGTAATGTAGTTATGTTTCACAAGACTTTTTTTTTTTTGTTAAGGGGATCTGTTCTATGAAGCTTGGATTCAGTCAAAGGGCTGCACTTAAGGACTTAGAGGGCCACATGTGGCCTTGAGGCTTCAGGTTCCCCAGCCCTGGACTAGGTTCTGCCAGTGATTGGTGGGGTCTTTTGGCTTTTACAGTCTTACATCTCCCTCTCTCCTTCCCCTGCCTTTCCATTGGTTGATATGAGGAGCTTCAACTGAGGTAACACCATCTTCCAACATACCTTATCATATACTTTGTAATCTTAGAGACTGGGCACTCACCAAGAGGTTGAGGTTCTTGTCTGTTATTTAACAGTATGTGTTAGAGATAGATCTTGAACCCACATCTTTCTGAGTTGGAACCAAATTGTCTATCCATTATATAATGCTTCCTTTAGCATGCCCTTTAGGTTTTTGCTAATATATTACCTTGATTTAGAAATCTAAATTTTGAACTTCAAAATATTCAAACCCTAAATTTTCAGAGCAAAATTCATTCCCCAATAGAGAAGCAGTCAAAGAATATCACTGATTCTCAAAAGATGCAGACTATTAATCCTATGAAAGAAAGTTCTAAATGTCTGATGATAAGAGAAATGCACATGAAAACAAACTTGAGGTTGGACCTCATACCAGGGGAACTGGGAAAGTTGGGAAAGATGGAAAATATAGGAACAGATGATGTCAGAGAGTGTTGGAGGAAAGACAGATACACAAATGCATTGGATCTGTCAATTAACACTAACATTCTAGAAAACAAGGGGAGATAAAATGATATGTGTGAAGAAGAACAAGAGGCTCAGTGAGGGTGAATCATGGAGCATGTGGAAGACAGTAAAGTATAGGAAGACTAACAGGTAAGAAGGGGCCAGGTGGTACAGGGCTTTAAATGAGATACAGAACATTTTATATTTTATCCTACGGATCTAACTTTACCTCTAGGAAGCCAGTAGAATTTATTGAATAAGATTGTTAAGACACATGGTTGATGAAAATGCTTATTTAATTGAAGGGGATCAATTTTATATTCAAATAACCAGAAAAACCATCACTGTGTACTCTATATGTCTCTTAAGTACGTTAATGCTGAGTCTTCTGCATTAGTAACAAATGAATTCGAATTAGTTTCCAACCTTAAGGATGAAGAGGGAGGGACTTTCGGTTTTAGGGTTGGATTTAGTATTCAGATTTATGTTATCTAGGTATTGTGTT
>CM053594.1:33111074-33158394 GCA_028646575.1 Pseudocheirus occidentalis | reverse complement strand
CTAAGAATTTTATTTGGAAACTAAAGTTAATGGTTGCCCCATGAGTGGAAGATCAGTATTTTGTGAATTGTTGATTGAATCAACTCCCTGTTAGGGAAACTAGGTCATTTCTTTTGTTAATTGATTGATTGGATCTTTAACTTGATTGAATCTTTAAATGTGAAGCTGATTCCCCCCTTAGGGAAACCAGGTGATTCTTCTCTTGTTCCTTGTTACTTTCTATAATAAGACATAATAGTGAGACTTTCCTTGTTCTGAATATTGTATATAATATTGTGAATTGTTGATACTGTGAACATTGTACTGAATCTTGATTTGTCATGGAATAAACAGAGTGTTCACTAATACTGTGTAATCCCAATCTTAAAAGCTGTTCACAATAGCATTCTCTCAGGAATCTACTGCTGATTGGCTTTACACCTTCATGCTTGAAGAGGACCAAAGTGACATCACAATGCAGGGATGAAGTTATAGTATGCCTGCCTCTGGCTGATCATACCATTATGAGCTTGGAAGACTCTACCAGAGTTTGGGTACAAATAGTCCATATGAACATATTGAGTGGAGATATCTCCAAATTTGTGCATCTTATATTTCTTTTTTTAAATTTGTATTAATTTATTTATTTTCTTGTTACATCACTCATTTCTGCATGATTTTGAGATACACATTTCTCCCCAACTTTTTCCTACGCACAACCCCAAAACAGTGATCCCAATGTATAGCCCCTCCCTCAATCTGCTCTCACCTATGTCCTCTTCCATCACACCTCTAACTTTCTAGTAGGGTAGAATGGGTCTCCCTATGCCAGGGGCTGTATATCTTAATTTCCAGTTTCATGTACTTAATAATATGTATGTATTATTAAGTAATAATAATAATAATATGTATACATTTATATACACATATTTTTAGCATTTGATTATAGAAGTTTACATTCTAGATTCTTTCCCTTCCTCCCTCATCACCCATCACCACTGGAAAGACAATCAATTCAATACAGGCCATATATGTGTAATTTACACAGGACATCTTCACAGTGTACATATTGTGAAAGACTGATTATATGTCCCTTCTTCCTATACCCCTCTTGTTCTATTCTCTACCCTTTCCCTGTCCCTTTACAGAAGTGTGTGCTTCCAGCAACCCTCCCCCCCCACTCGCCCTCCCCTCTGTCAGTCCACCTCTTATCCCTATCCTCCCCACTCCCCTGTGTGGCAAGATACCCAGTTTAGAGTGTATGTCATTTCTTCTCTAAACCAAATTCAATGAGAGTAAAGTTGGCCCTTTCCCTTTTGACTTCCTGTGCTTCCCCTCCATTGTAACAGTTATCCCTTGCCTCTTCTATATGGGATGATTAACCCCATTCTGTCTCTCCCTGTCTCCTCTCATTGTAATCCTCTCCCACCTCAGAATTTCGCCTTTTAAAGTATCATACCTTCTTATTCAATTGATCCTGTGCCCTCTATTAACTCATATATATATATATATATATATATACACACATTTTCAGATATGTATTCATACTCATATATATATGTATACACACACACACACACACCCTCCCATAGAGACATATGTGTAGGTATACATATATATACATTTGTATTCTCTTCACCTATCCTCATACTGAGAAATTTCATAAGTTACTATTATCGTTTTTCCATGTTGGCATGTAAATAATTCAGCTTTGATAAGTTCCTTATAATTCTTACTCATGTTTACCTTATACTTCTTGTATTTGAGTGTCAAATTTTCTTTTTAGTTCTGGTTTTTTTCAGCAAGAATGTTTGAAAGTCCTCCACCTCACTGAATGTTCATATTTTCCCCTGGAACATTATACTCAATTTTACTGGGTAGGTGATTCTTGGTTTTAATCCTAGCTCCCTTCATCTCTGGAATATCATATTCCAGACCCTTCAGTCCTTCAATGAAGAAGCTGCCAGATCCTGGGTTATCCTATTTGTGTTTCCACAGTATTCAAATTGTTTTCTCTTGGCAGCCTATAATATGTTCTCCTAGATCTGGGGACTCTGGAACCTGGCTATAACATTCCTAGGAGTTTTCTTCTGGGGATCTTTTTCAAGAGGAAATTGGTGAATTCTTTCAAGTTCTATTTTTCCCTCTAGTTATAAAATATCAAGGCAATTTCCCTTGAGAATTTCTTGAAGGATGCTAAGTTCTTTTTTTGATCATGGCTTTTAGGTAGTCCAATAATTTTTAAACTGTGTCTCCTGGATCTATTTTTCCAGGTCAATGGTTTTTTCAAGGAGATATTTCACATTGTCTTCTATTTTTTCATTTGTAACTGTTTAATAATATCTCAGTTTCTCATAAAGTCATTTGCTTCCATTTGATCCACTCTAATTTTGAAGGAATTATTCTCTTCAGAATGCTTTTGAGATTCATTTTACATCTGGCAAATTTGACTTTTTAAGACATTCTTCTCCTCATTGGCTTTTTGGACTTCTTTTGCCTTTTGACTTAATCTGTTTTTTTAAGGTGTTATTTTCTTCAGTCAAGTTGTTCACTCTCTTTTCTTGATTTTCTTGCATCATTCTCATTTCTCCTCCCAATTTTTCCTCCACTTCTCTTAATTGGGTTTCAAAATCCTTCTTAAATTGATCTATGACTTTTAGGCAATCTTCATGTTTCTTGGAAGCTTTTGATGAGGGAGTTCTGTGTTGTCTTCCTCCCGTTCCATACTTTGATCCTTTTTGTCCCCAAAAAAGGATTGTAGAGTTCAATTGCTGTTCTTACTTGGCTTCCTTTTCCTGCTTACATCTTATGTTTCTTTTGATTGTACGTGTGTGTGTGTGTGTGTGTGTGTGTGTTGACTGAAGGGTGGGATCCCCACTTGCCATGGTAAGCAGGTCAGGTTTGGATAAAGAGGACAATTAATTATTAGGGCACCTTTTTTAGTTCCTTACTCACAACAGGAGATAAGCAATGTGATCCTTCAAAAAGAATCTTCAGGTATTCAGGGGGCTGCCAAATCACAATGCTGTTAAACCAATGAGAAGGCAACTCTTTGTCTGGGCCACCTGAGTGCACAGCTATGACTACAGCTCCCATTATAAACATACTTGCTATTTTGTCACTTGACAGTGACCACAGGACTTTGAGGTAGGTAAGAATGGGAAAATGGTATGGATATGGTATGGTCTTTTGATTCATATGTAAATTGGATTTAAGCAAGGTACAGTTGCGCAAAGTTGGCCTTACTCTCTCTTCCACAGTCATTGGTGGCAAGACAAAAGCTAAGATGACTGGCAATGGCTTGAGATAGCAATGGATGACCTTGGCATTTTCAATGCCTAACAAAACTCTGAACACTTCACAGTATCTGCTTCCACTGCCTACATGACTCATTGGAACAAATTGTTCATATGTATTTATTCTTCCAGACAAGTCTTCCCATGCTTGGAGTATACCCCCTCCAACTCACTAAGAGGTCTGGCTCTTCTCCATACCCTCAACCAGGTTTGGCCCATTTGCTGAAACAATTTACTGGGGTGTGGTCACTTATGTAATGGCTCCTTGCAGCCCCAGGTGCAGGAGGACACCAAGGCCTTGAAAATGGCTTGGCCACCCTCATACTAGAGGTAATAGTCTTACCTAAATACTCATATACCCCATTTCCATATTAGCCATATTGCAAAAGAAAATAAAGCAAAATAAAGCAATAGAAATAAGGTTTGAAAAAGGTATGCTTAACTTTGCTTTCAGGGTTCATTAGTTGTCTCCTGGAAGTGGAGCGTGTCTTATTATAGTTTTTTTTTAAATTATCCTAGATTATTATCTTCATCAGAGTAGTTAAGTCTTTCAAAGTTGATCATTGTTAAAATAACACTATTCCCATTTATAGCATTCTCCTGGTTCTGCCTTATTTTCATGGCTTCATATAAATCTTCAAAAGTTTTTCTGAAACCACCCTGCAAATCATTTTTTAAAGCACAATAGTTTCTCATCATAATCATATCCCATGACTTGTTCAGCCATTCTTCAATTTTGGGGCATCATCTCAATTTCCAATTCCTTACCAACCCCAAAAGAGCTGTTTTTAACTTTTTTTTTTACAAATACAATCTTTCCCTTTTTCTTTGATCTCTTTGGCATATAGATCTAGTAGTGGCATTGTTGGGATATGTGATTTTGTAGCTCATTTAGCGTAGTTTCAAATTTTTCTCCAGAATGGTTGGACTAATTTGGAGCTCTACCAACAGTGGATTAGTATTGAAGGTTTTCCACATCCCCTTCAAAAGCTTTCATTTTCCCTTTGTGTCATGTCCTGTCAATCTCATAGGTATGAGATAGTATCTCAAAATTGTATTAATTTCATTTCTCTAATCAGGGTGATTTAGAGACTTTTTTTTGCATGTGACTATTGACAGCTTTAACTTCTTTGGAAAACTGCTTCCTCATATCTTTTGACAATTTATCAGTTGGAGAATGACTCTTGTTTTTTATAAATTTGGTTCAGTTCCCTATATGATTGTGAAATAAGACATTTATAAAAAGAATTTGCTGTTAATCCCTTCTTCCCCAGTTTCTTGGTTTCCTTCTAATTTTGACCACATTAATTTTGTTTGTGCAAAATCTTTTCAATTTCATGTAATCAGAAATGATCAATTTTAATTTCTGTAATCCTCTCCATCTTTTGTTTGGTCACAAATACTTCCCTTGTCAGGCACATTTTTATGCTCCCTTAATTTACGTATTATATCACCCTTTATGTCAAAATCATTTATCTATTCTGACTTTAGCTCAGTATACAGTTTGAGATGTTCATCTATGTTGAATTTCTGCCAAACCACTGTCCTTTTTCCCCAGGACATTTTTGTCGAATGTTGAATTCTTATCCCTAAGCTTAGATCTTTGGGTTCATAGAACACTAGGTTTGCTACAGCCATTTATTATTGCACATTGTGTACCTAGCCTATTCATTGATCAACCACTCTATTTCTTAGTAAGTTAATAGATTGTTTTGATGATTACCATTTTGAAATGTAGTTTGAAATCTGGAACTGCTAGGCTGCCTTCACTTTTTTTTTATTGATTCCACTCATACTCTTGACCTTTTGTTTTTCTAGATGAATTTATTTGCTATTTCTTCTGGTCCTATAAAATAATTCCTTAGTTGTTTAATTGACATGACACTGTATAAGTAAATTAACTTAGTTAGAATTCACATTTTAATTATATTGTCTTGACTACACATGAGCCATTAATATTTCCCCAATTGTTTAGATATGTCTTTATTTATGGAAATATGTTTTGTAATTGTGTTCATATAATCCCTGGGTTTGTCTTTTGAGATAGACTCCCAAATATTTTATATTTTAGTAGTTATTTTAGATAAAGTTTCTCCTTCTATTTCTTCCTGCTGGGATTTGTTGGTATTATATAGAAATTCTGATGATTTGTGTGGACTAATTTTATACCCTGTTACTTTGCTGAAGTTAATTGTTTCAATGATTTTTCAGTTGATTCTCTAGGATTCTCTAAGTATGCCATAATATTATTTGCAAAGAATGATAGCTTTGTTCCTTTACTGGTAATTTTTTTTCCTTCCATTTCTTTTTCTTGTCTTATTGTTATAGCTAGCAGTTCTAGTACACTGTTGAATAATAGTGGTGAAAATGGACATCCTTGCTTCACCCCAATCTTATTTGAAAGTCGTTAAGTTTATCCCCATTACAGATAATGCTTTTTCTTGGGTTTAGATAGATACTAATCATTTTGAGAAAGGATCCATTGATTCCAATGCTTTTTAAAAATAAGAATGTACGTTACAGTTTGTAAAAATCCTTTTCTGTATCTATTTATAGTCAAATGATTTTTGTGGTTTTTGTTATTGACTAGTCAATTATACTCATACTTTTCCTAGTATTGAACTAGCCCTGCATTCCTAGTATAAATCCCAGCTGGTTCTAGTGTATGATGTTTGTGATATATTGGTGCAATTTCCTTGTTAGTGTTTTATTTTATATAACTTTATTTGCATCAATATCTGTCAAGAAAATTCCTTTATATTTTTTCTTTCTTTATTTTCACTAGCCCTGGTTTATGTATGAGTATCATATTTGTGTCATAAAAATGAATTTTGTAGGACTCTTTTAACTATTTTTCAAATACTTTATTTAGCATTGGGATTAATTATTCCTAAAATATTTGGTAGTTTCTTGTAACTCCATCTTGTTCTGGGAATTTTATTTTAGGCAGCTCATAGCTTGTTCAATTTCTTTTTCTGGGATAGGGTTATTTAAGATTTCTATTTTCTCTTCTGTTAATTGGGCAATCTTTTTTATTTTGGGAGATATTTATCTATTTCGTGGATTGTCAGTTTTACTGGCATGTAATGGGGAGGGAGGAGACAATCACAGGGAGGTCTCTCTCTTTGGCATTGCTGACAAAATTCTTGCCAGTCTTCCATAAAGGCTAATCCTTCACCAGGGAAAAATACACACAACATATAAATACAAACATATACACGTGTTTGTATGTATGTGTATTTATATATGCATACACACATACACATATACATATACACATGCACATGCATATGAGTACATATACATATAAATATATCATCTTTGAATCAATCTAGATGTTAGTGAGGTTCAAGCATTGCCAATCTGCCCCAATGTATACACCATATTCTACTCTACTGTAAAAGTTCTTCCTTTTGTGTCTCTTTTAAATGAGATAATTTTTCCCATTCTTACTCTCCCTTCCCCTGCAATGCCTTGCACAACTAGATTCCCAAAAGAATGCTACTGTGAACAGCTTTTAAAATTCAGATTTCACAGTATAGTGAACATTCCATTTATTCCATTACAAATCAAAGAAGTCACAACAAATCACAATATAATATTCACAACAGCTTAACATTGGAATGGCCACATAGTTTTCACTACATTGGCTGCAGTATTTAAAACAAGGAACAAAATAATAATTATCTGGTTTCCTTAAGGGGGAAACCCTCCTCATTTAATCATTCAATCATTCCACAATACAATAATCAATCTTCTACTCATTGGGCAATTATAGATTAACTTAATCAGTCACTTGTCTAGGTTCACAATTATGAAATATCATTAATAATTAAGTACAGCCATTGGAAAATGACACAAATCCTCCACCCCTTGGTGTCTAGTAAACTTCAATTTAATCAGGCAGTCTATATCCAAGGAGAAGCCTCTTCTTCATCTTGACTTGGGGTGGTCTCTCATATTCCCTGGATCCTCTTCCATGGTCCCAGATGCTACCTGAATCCACCAAATAGTCACCTGAATTCAGAGGCAGACAGCTCCAAGCTCCTTGTACAGTCCATTACACACTGAAGTTCACAGGGTCCAGCACATCTCAAACCCTTTGCCACTTCTGTTTCCAGGCACTCAAGTATCCACCAAGCCACAAACAAAGGCTTATCCTGGTCATGCTTCTTCAGTCCTCCAGCAGTTTGGCTGGTCCTAGGACCCAGAAGCAATCTCAGCATTCCAGGAGGCAGCAACTTCAGCCTTCCCCAGATTATGATCTCAAGATAGCTCCAACTCAGTTCTCAGTCAGCTTCCAGATGCTTGGAGAGAATCTCTCTCTCTTTCCCTCTCTCCCAATCTCTCTCTCTCTCTCTCTGTCTGTCTCTCTGTCTCTGTCTCTATCTCTGTCTCTCTCTCTGTCTCTCTCTGTCTCTGTCTCTCTCTGTCTCTGTCTCTCTCTGTCTCTGTCTCTCTGTCTCTGTCTGTCTGTCTGTCTGTCTCTCTCTCTCTCTCTCTCTCTCACCTTCAGTCTCCACAATTCTTCCTCCACCAGCAGCCACCAGGAGGAGCATTCCTGATTCTTATTCTCTGTTTCTGGAATTCTTCTTATATACACACACTGGTCTCCTGTCTCAGCCAACTCCCTCCTGCCACATCAGCAACAGGAGACAGAATTCATACCTTCTGTTTCTTTCACACAGGAGACAGAGTTCACACCCTCTGCCTCTTTCACAGAAGTACTTAGCCCTTATTTACTAAGGACCAAGTACTTGCTAAATTAATTACCATTGCATCCCCCTTCTCCCAGACCATCTTTCTTTTTCAGGTGTGTGTGTTTTGACCAGACTTAAAAAAAAAGTTCTATGACACCACACAAAAGTTAAGAACCTGTGTTCTAGGTAAAGAATGGTATATCCTGGTGAAGCATGCTCTCTTGAGAAAGAAAATACCACTTACTTGGAGATCAAACACTGTGAATTACTTGGATATGGCAAGTACACTGGAAAGGGAAATCCTTGTTCAGTTTGTCCCCAAACCAAAATATGTTTACCTTCCACAGGGTGTTTTAACTGCAAGGTGACAATATGTGTATTGATTGATCTGGTGGGAGGAAGGATTCCAAGAGACTGAGAGATTCAGTTGGAAAAAAAAGATACATTATCTATAATGTCAAAGGGTTTCCATGGATCAGTTCCCCCCAAGGAGTATAAAATAGGATATACTAGTACTTTATGTGTTTTTGTATCTAGTTCTTAAACATTTTCTGAGGATTAAATGACTGACATGTACCTGATGTAACTTCAGTGTCTCTAGTGCTTATATGAGAACTGGGGGGATCTATTACCCACATTTGTGAAGTCCTGGATATCACCTATAGTTTGAGACAACTAGGAACTTTTCCTGGAGTATTTCTGGTATATAACAATGAGTCAAAGAGAGAAACTTCCTTTCTTAAGGTCAGGCCCATTATGATCAGACCTGATCCATGTGAGCCCAGCATTTTGAGAGACCTTGAGCAATGGACTGAATATATGCTTGATTTATTTAGGTAGAAGTTGTATTGCCCCAATAGAATATAAGTGCTTTGAGAGCAGGGACAACCTAATTTATGTCTTTGTATCCCCAGTAGCTAGCATAGTATCTAGTAAATAGGAAACACTTAAATGGTTTCTGAATTGAATTAAATCTATTTTTTATCTTTCATCATGCCAGTAGGATGATGCAAAAACTCTTTTTCCCCCAATACAGTATTTTCTCCTCTTTCAGAGTAAACTAAGAACATTGCTGTCTGTGTTTTCAAAAGAGACCATTGATGTGTTCTTTATGACTCATAAATTAATTCCCTAGAATTCTCCTTTAAAAGAAAATGTGCATTTTGGGGTCATGAGCATCCTTAATTTTGAGTGTTTCACTGACAAAATCACTTTGAATTTTAAAGTTTGAAATGCAAAGCTTTATAAACCATTTTAAAAAACTGCACACAGTGCTAAATGGTATCGAGGCAAATGAACTCATGTCTCTTTTTGGGGGGTGGTCACCATGCCGTGAACAAATCTAAAGCAAACTTGATTTGCCAACACTGTGGCTTCAGTACAGGGTCTATAATATTACCTCTTTAAATCTCTTTTGATGAATTGTCATTAGGGGGTCCACTCCCTATGTGTGAGCATACCCTCTGAGCTCTGATCAAAGTCGCTTTCTTCTCTCTCTACATTTTTCTCTTAGCAATTTCTTGGACAGATTCAACTATTATCTCTATGTATTTAACTCCCAAATCTATACGTCCAACCATTCTCTCTCCTGAGTGTTAAATTCATATTAGTACCTATCTGCTGGACAGCACCATCTGCATGTACCACAGGCAATTCAAACTCAATATGTTAAATAGGGCCAATCATCTACCTCCCCTCCTCCAACTACTCAGCTATCAATTTTCTCCCCCCTCTTTTTTCCCTAAGGGCGCTACTATTCTTCCAGTGCCACAGGTTCATGAACTCAGCATCATCCTCCTTGGTCTTATACACTACACACGAATGACCACATTTGTAAATTCTACTTTAACAACATCCCTTAACTCTCTTGGTCAACCACTGTCCTATCTGAGTTGATCATCACTATTGACAGGTTTATGTCAATGACTTATTAATTGGTTTCCTGGCTTCCAGTCTATTTCCCTTTCAATCTAGCCTTCACATAGCTGCCAAAATGATCTTCAAGTATTGCTCTGACTTTGTTACAACTCTAATTAAGAATCTTCAATTACTCCCTATTGACAATGTGGTATAAGGCAAAATGCTAAGTCCTGACACTGGTTTTGAAATCCCTTCAAAATATGACTCCAATAAATGTATGTATGTATGTATATATGTATGTATGTACGTATGTATGTATGTGTGTATTCATTCATTCGTTCATTCATTCATTCATTTGTTCATTTATTTATTTATCTATGTATCTATTTATCCATTTATTTAGTCGTTTATATATCTATTTATTCATTTATTCATTCACTTACTTATTCATTTATTTTTTATTTTTCCCCTTTATTGTTTCATGATCTACCTTTACTGCCTTGCCTTTTGTTCACTCAGCTTGTTACAGAGGATAATGCTTCATGAAAGAGAACAGCCACACTTTGACTGGGAGTCAGAAAGTGACAACTAACCAACTGCAGGTTGTGTAAGTTTGTATTCTGCACTGCCTTTCCATCTAAGTGCTGATCCCCCCTTCTACCTACATCTCCTTCTTCTTTACATCTAAGATTGGCAGTTATATCTGGAATTACAGTGGTCCAAGTTCTAATTAGCTGTCTGCTAATATCAGTGACTACAAGAAACCATAGCCTGATGGAAATAGTCTAAGCTAGGAGTTAGAAAATGAATTCTAGTCCTGGCTCTGCTACAAGTTCATGGCATGACTGTGGTAAAGTCTTCTCTTTGGGTCTCTATTCCTTTCTCTGCCTAATGAGGTACTAGGACTATATTCTCCCTAATATCCCTTTCATCTCCAATTCTGTGATTCCATGATTCCAGCACTTAGCACAGTGCTTGGAACTTAGAAGGTACTTTATAAATGTGTACTGATTGATTAATTCTAAAGGTTCATTTGCCTTTGACCTTGAACCAATCTATGTACATACTCCACTTGAATTCCTTTGATATGAAGAGTATTTGAAGATGATCCCTATTATGTTACATGAACCACCTGCAGTGAACATGTGGGAGTATAAGGACAAGAGCCTCATGTTTGTGTGCATGAAAGGTGGGGATATCTACAGTGATCAGATTGCCAGTTGTTGAAACATCAGTGTGTGTATGTCTGTGTATATAACAATATCTATCAATATCTATCTATCTATCTATCTATCTATCTGTATGTATGTATATACATGAACATATATATGCATACACATATATACAAACACATGTATATACACATAAATATACATATATGTATGTGTGTATACATGTATAGCACACACATATAAATATATAAAGAGAAGGTGAGGGCGATGAGTAATATGAGATTCCCAGTCCATGAGTTGCAGAGTTATTGCAAAGAGATTGTGGCTTTGTAGGTATACTAGGCATTGTCATTGCATCATTATGTAATATCCCCAAAGTGAATAATAATAAATAAGAACACTACTATCATGTGGGGAAGAGAGAGCTATAATTTCTGTTCCAATTTAAAAATTGTCCTTCTTTTCCAAACCCTTAGAAATGATTGCTTATAGACTCAAAATTACTGCATCTAGGAGTCAAAAGGCATCACAAAGAAATATTTGGTCTTGGGTGTACCTAACAAGAATGCGCCATTACAAGGTCTCTGAGAAGTATACATCCATACTTTCCTTGAAGGTATACAGTTTGGGGGAAAAGCACATCCTGTGGCACTTCATTACTCCTCTAGATAAATTTAATTGTCAGAAAGTATTTCCTTATGTAAGATCATAGAATCCTAGCCTTACTGCTGGAATGTACCTTAGAGACAATGTAAGCTCCCTCATGTTGGAGATAAAGAATTGAGTTTCAGAGATCTTAAGTAACTAACTGTAATGGCATGGTTGGTAGATTTATAGTAACTGTGGGCACTGTAAATATTGCATTGGAGCTACACTAAACAAATTTTTCGTAGATGGTAAATGCACAGGACCTCGATCCAAATCCAGTAACTTTTTCTCCTGCCTTGGGATGCCCAAGTTTGTGTCTGTGTCTTTTACCCCTTTCTCTGAGCTCTTCCCTCTATAGAACATAAAAACAGAACAAACACAATCCTTCTTTCACATGAGAGTCTTTCAAATAGTACAAGTCTCTACCTCCTCTGCCTGTCACCTCTTCTCTAGTGTTATATCACCGGATCCTTCCACTGTCTCATTTGGGATGGCCTCAATGCCCTTTGTTATTCTAGTTACCTTCCTCTGGTGGTTCTTCATTTAATCAGTGACCTTGCTAAAACCCAGCATCCAGAACTGAACCCAATGATCTCAATGCATTCTGGTATAGAGTGGGAGGCTAATGGGGTTGATGAACAGGTCTAAGGTCTAATCTTTTAGAAGGCCAGTAGCAGAAGTCTCCCAAAGCATGGGAGTCTCTTTTTCCTCAAGTCTCCATCTTCACATGTGATTTAACTTCACACTTGTATTTTTGGAAACATCAAAATAGCACTTGGTGTCTTGTGCCCTACTGCAGCATGTTGTTGCAGATCAAACAATTTTTTGGTAGGAATGTCAAGAAAGAGTCCTCCTGACAGTTCTTCAGAAGAGCAAAATGTCTATATGTTTTTAAAGTTTATTTCTGTCCCTGTCATTTCTGACAACTCTTTTACTTCTTCCAGTTAAAAGATCTCAGTAGGGTGATCTACTATTAGGCATTCACTGGAGGTAGCACTTCTGTAAGAATTCAATGAAATGTCCTTAAAAGTGTTTACTTGGCACCTGTGATGGACAAAGGCCCAGTTCTAGGCACCATGAGGATGAGGGAAATACAAAGAAGGAAATGTTGTCCCTTTCCTCACAGTCTTGTAGGGAAATGGGGATAAACATAAATCATAAGAGTTAAAGGATGAAAGGAGAATTCTAATTAATCAGTCCTTCAATCAACACACCTTCATAAGTGCCAACTCTCTGCCAGACACTGTGCTATGTGCTGGACATACAAACACAAGAAAGAAAGTCATTGCCCTAAGGGATCTTGTGTGAGTTCAGAGTAAAGCCAAGTCATTTTGAGACGGAAGAAGAGTAGGAGTGCCAAGAAACACTTCATGGAAGAGGCAGTCTTTGCATTGGGCCTTCAAGGAAGGATAGATCCTTTCAAGGAATAGAGCTGAAATCGGTTTGGTTACTTCCCTGATTAAGAATCTATAATGGATTCCTGCTCTCAAATAATAATATCTAATGTTACTATGATATTTACTATGTTCACTTGGACAGGTAGATGGGGTGGTAGATAGAGCACTGTCCCTGAAGTCAGAAAGACTCATCTTCTTAAGTTCAAATCTAGACTCAGACGCTTACTAACTTTGTGACCCTGGAAAAGTCACTTAACCCTGTTTTTTCTCAGTTTCCTCATCTGTAAAATGAACTGGAGAAGAAAATTACAAATAACTTCAGTATCCTTGCCAAGAAAATCCAAAAAGAGATCACAAAGGGTCAGACTTGACTAAAAACCAACAACAGTATATGGCAGGCTCTGTCTTAAGTGTTTTTTGTGATTATTATCTCACTTAATTCTTTTCATAACCCTGGGAGGTAGGTGTTGTTATTATCCCTGTATGACAGATGAGGAAACTGAGACAAAGAGATATTAAATGACTTTTCCAGGATCATATGACTAGTAGGTATCTGAGGACAAATTTGAACTCAGTTCTTTCTTCCTCCAGGACTAGCACTCTTTCCAGTGCACCACCTAGCTACTCTGTGGGCTCAAGTCCAAAACTTCTCACACTTTCTTTTTTTTTTTTTGGAGGACAGTTGGGGTTAAGTGACTTGCCCAAGGTCACACGGCTAGTTTTTTGTGTTAAGTGTCTGAGACCAGATTTGAACTCAGGTCCTCCAAGGCTGGTGCTCTATTCACTGCGCCTCCTAGCCGCCCCTCACACTAACTTTCAAAACCATTCAACGACTAGCATCATTTAGACCAATGGTTCTCAACCTGTGGGTCATGACCCCTTTGGGCATTGAAAGGCTGTTTCACAGGGGTCACAGGGGTAGCCTAAGACCATCAGAAAACACATATTTCCCATGGTCTTGGGAACCAAGACACTGCTCCTCTATTTGTCTCCAGGTGGGTCTGCCCACACACAGACACACCTACCAAAAAGTATTAAAGGGTCACAGCATTAGGAAGGTTGAGAACCACTGATTTAGAACATTTGGATAGAAGAGACCTTAGATGCCATTCCTCACATTTAACAGAGGAGAAAATTGAAACCTAGGGAGTTTAGACTTCCCCAAGCCACACATTAAGTGTCACAGGCAAGATTTATAACCATGTCTAGTAACTTTAGTAATAATCTGCTTTCCAGTGAACTGTAATGCTTTGGAATAATCCTTGTCTTTTTCCATCAGCAATTTCTATCCCTATATCCAGTCAATTATCAGGTCTTGCTAATTTTTTTCTCCACTACTTCTCTCACTTCTCTTTCCTTTCTTTCTACTCATACATCCATTATCATGCTTCAGGCCCTCAGTATATTTTGTCTAGACTAGTATAGCCCTATAATTGATCTCCTATCTTCCATCTTTCCTTCTCCTTCTTTTTCTTTTTTTTTTTTTTGCTTTTTGGAGGGCAGTTGGGGTTAAGTGACTTGCCCAAGGTCACACGGCTAGTTTATGTGTTAAGTGTCTGAAGCCGGATTTGAACTCAGGTCCTCCTGACTCCAGGGCCGGTGCTCTATTCACTGCGCCACCTAGCTGCCCCCCTTCTCCTTCTTTTTCAATCCACCCTCCATGGCGCTGCAATATTGGTATTCCTAAAACATCGGTTTGACTTTGTTATTCCCCACCAAAAACTCTTCAGCAGTCCCTTTTGGTCTTTGGTATAAAATGCCAACTATTCAGTGTGTCATTGGTACCCTGATCCAATCTTGCTTCCCTCTATCTAGTCTTATTTTATAAAAGTCTACATGCGTTGCATAGACTTCATAGATTTTTGTTCTAGGGCACAGGTGTAATAAGCATGCTCATGATATTCCATATTCCAATTCCCTTCCAAGCCCTCCCACAGCCATCTTTCATTACTGGAATGCTTTCCTTCCTTTCCACTGCTATCAGAATCTGGGTGGCTCAGTGGATTTTAGAATACCAGGCCTTGGAGACAGGAAGATCTGCATTAAAATATGGCCTCAGATACTTACTATCCGTATGACCCTTGGCAATTCACTTAGCCTGTCTCAGGTTCCTCTATTGTAAAAGATGGGGGAGGGGTAATAATATCACTTAGCTCTCAGGGTTATTTTGAGGATCAAATGAAATCATATTTATTTGATAAGGAATTTAATCAACTTCCTGGCACATAGTAGTTACTGTATAAATGTTTATTCACTTCCCTCTACTTCTCAGTTTCCTGGGCAGTCCAGTTCACATGTCATCTTCTAAACGAGGCCTTTCTTTATTCTCCAAGTAATTAAGGGTATCTTGTTCCATAAATTCGTTATTTGTGTACATATTACATCTCTCCAGCAAATATAAGCTCAATGAAGGAAAAAAAAAACCTGCTTTGTTCTGGCCCTTGTATCCTCAGAATCTAGTCCAGTGCTTTGCATATTACCTTATGGCTCACTCAGAGCTGTGATTTCCTAAGACTTATTTTCTTTTTTTAAATTTTTTTATTTACTTTTAGATGACAACATTCAGTTCCACAAACTTTTGAGTTCCAAATTTTCTCACCTTCCTTCTCCTCCACCCCTCCCTTCCCCAATGGTGCATTGGAATCCAATATAGATTCTACAAATACCTATATATTAAATATTAGTCAAGTTGCAAGAAGGATTATAACCAATAGAATGAACAGGAAGGAAGAAGAAACAAAGCAAAACAAACATAAAAGAGAGAGCAAATATTTGGTTCAATCTGCATTTGGACTCCTTTCTCTGGATGTGGATGGCCCTTTCCATAATGAGTGTTTTGGAATTGTCTTACAGGATTTCCTAAATGTTGAGAGCTCCTCAAAAAAGCCACCTCTACCAGTTCACATCAACATCTGCTTTGCAACTTATGATCTTTAGGGAGTTGCTTGGGCGTGCTGAAAGTTTGTGATTTATCCATGACCAAATCAACAGTATCAGTCACAGGGTATATTTGACCTTTTGTCATCCTTAATTAGAAGTCAGCTCTCTCTCCTCCTAGCCTTACTATCTATGTGCATCTTGTATAATAAAGGCCTTATTGTTTACTGGATTGAAGTAAATTAAGCTATAGACTATCCCCTATGGGCATAACTACTGACAGTGCCTTATATAAACGTGGTTCTCAACCTGTGGGTAGTGTTTCACAGGGGTCACAGGGGTCACCTAAGACCATCGGAAAACACATATTTCCAGTGGTCTTAGGAACTGAGACACCACTCCTCTATCTGTCTCCAGGCAAGTCTGCCCACATACACATACACCCACATATGAGTATTAAAGGGTTGAGGCATTAGGAAGGTTGAGAACCACTGTTATATAAAAAGATAGCTATGTTAATTAAAAAAAAACAGTACAATGGAAAAGCATGATTTATACTGACTTTGAGAAAATGTGTGACTTCTAACAAATGCTTTTTTAAGATGGTCCTTACTCTTTATATCTAGTATTTCCTTAAGGAAAAAAAAAATCTCCAAATCATTTGAACTAAAACACCTTTTATCCTCAGGGTTTAGTTGAAAGATTAACAGAAGAATAAAGAGTGTCAAACCTATACAGTTAGTAAAGCCTATTAAATAGAGTCATCAAGATGGATTTGAAGGAGACATTATGGTCTATATAAAATAACCAACTTTCATCAAGCAGGGAAGACATCAGAAAACCCTTTGTACCTTTTTGTGCTGGAATCTATACGCTTAATGATCTCCTTTCAGAGAATTATTCATATTTAAGAACTTCTCCATAGTGTTGTCTGTGAACGGCCTTTTTACTTCCAATCAAGAAACAAACCAAAAAAACCAAAAACCAAAAAAAGAAATGGACGCATAAATATGCCAGGCCTGCTGTACTGCTAATTGCCCCCATCTGCCACTGTTTTCTAGGGACTCCTTCCTGTGTGATGTCATTGATAGATCCAAAGCCACATACTTGCTTTATGGAAACATTAAGAACAAGGGGGGTTAGTTCCAATGTTTTCTGACCATGGGGAAATTGGCAAGCTAGTTTTCCTAGAAGCCCTGCCCTGCACTGTTCAGGGCTATTTCTGCTCAATACTCTGGAGTATCATTCCATGTGTCAGGGAAGGTTTATAGATGGGGAAGTGCTTTGTGGCCCATAAATCCAGAAATATTTTGTGACACCACATTACTCACTCTGGTCCAAGTCCTGCTGGGCCCTAATCAATTACAGAATTCAGGTGTGTATGACATAAACCCAGAGATAGGATGCCTATGCAGGAGGATTTGTGGTTGGTGTGCTAGCACTGAGGTCAGGCATACCCCTGGCAATGAAGCATTTTTGTTCCAATTTAAAATTTTAAATCAGGTTCTTCTTCATTTATAGAAATGTTAAAACCAATCCTGGGACCCTGCTTTCTTCGGGAATTCCATTCGGAGCAACCTTCCTATTCATACAATGATGTAGGAGTCATAAAATTCTTTTTATCAGTTTGTTATGCCAGAAAAATGAAAAATGTCTTTTCTGGATAACTGATACACATAACAAATACTTAAAAAATGCTTATCTGATTTCACTAGCATAGCCACTGAGATCCAAGCAGATTATAATTTTCTTGAAGGCAAGAATATCGGCTTATGTTTTGACATTTGGGACAAGCAGGCTTGTCTTAATATTTTGGGAACCAAAGCACAACATATATCTAAACATATTCTACTTTGCACTTCTGCATCTTTCCAGTCACTTTGATAATCCATACGGGATGTTTTCTATGAGGAAAATAGATGTCAGTTATAATAACAGGCACATTTCCTCATAAACTAAGTAATGCCTCAAAAGCCTCTGATGGTCTGTTCAAAGGACTAAGTCGCACACGTGTCTGGGAATTCTTCAGCATAGAGAAATAAGCGCATATTGGGAAGAAACAAGTATTGTAGGGTCAATCTAACAAATAGGGAAACTGAGGTACAGAATGTTGCATTATCTTATTTAATATTGTTAATATTTATTCATTTACCTAACTCTTTACTTACATGAAAGGTGATTTCATTAAAAAAATGACCATGAATAAGACCACACAAGCAAAAATAAGCTAACTAGCCTACAAAACAAGGGGGAGGGGGTGACATCTAAGCCCAATCCTTTAGCCTTAAAGAAGCAATAACTGATAATTCTCAGAACTTCACCAAAGTGAAATGGACTGCCCTGAATGGAATGGATTCACTTTCACTAGAAGGCTTTGATCACCTGATAGATTTATTATAGACTGGACTCGAATCAGATCACCATTGAGACCCAATCCAACCCTGAGACTGCATCACTTTGTAATACAATTTCCCTGATCCACAGATAAAAGGTCTTGGTATAGGATAACCAGCTCAAGCAAGCAAACAATGTGATAAGAGCATAGGAGGAGTTAATAGTTCTGAAATATAAGTGACCAGAAATCTGAAAATATAATGACCTGTGAAAGGGGGATCAACAGAAGGCTAATATAGGCAAAGAATATTTGCAGGGAAAAGAAACTTTAGGTTCATTACTTTTTATTTGCATTTATGATATTAAATGATGTATTATAGTTGATCTACAGGAAAATCCAGAAAGAGGGGGGGAAGGGGAGAAAGAGAGAGAGAAAGAGAATGAGGGGGGGAAGAGGAGAAACAGAGAGGAGGGAAAATGAGAAAGAGAAAAACACAGAGAAGCAGAAAAAAAGAGAAAATTATAAGAATGAGAGAGACAAAAAGAGAAAGAAATAAAGGAAGAAATGTAGAAATAGAAAGAAAGTATAGGAAGGAGGGAGGAAGACAAAAAAGAAAGGAAGGAGGAAAAAAGGAAAAGAGCAACAAAAAGAGAAAAAACAATGTTTGGAAGGGAGGTGATAAACTCACTGCTAGTCTTTTGTGGCGTTTCAAATGGTATAAAGCAAGGATACTTATAGATGTTATTTTTTTTCCAGATTTTAGAATCAATGAAGGAAGGAAAGGAAGGAGAAAAAAAATGTTTGGAAGGGACATGATAGGCTCTCCAGTCAGACTTTTGTGGGATTTCAAATGGCATTAATCAAGGAAAATTTTAGATGTCATTTTTTTTCAGATTTTGGTAAAAAACATAGTTCCAAACAATTTAGATATTTATTAAAGGGGAATAAAAGAGTTTAATTTATCCAGCGGTAAGATTATCTGTTATCTAGGCTTTAGAAAAAATGAAAATATTTTAGATGCATAAACATTTACTGGTAGGTAGCATGATGCAAAGGATTAGGTACTAACATTGAAACCAGGAAGAACTGGATTTACATCCTGCCTTGAACACATTCTGGTTGTGTGACTTTGGGTCAGTAATTTTATTTCTCAGTGTCCTAACAACTCTCTAAGGAAATAAATTGCAAGGAGCAGGCTTATCTGCCTTGCTAGATGGAGTTTATTTTGAGGTTCCTTATCCCAGAGAAATCTCAGTTTGGCTGTATCTAGTCCTTACATGTGAGATGAGCAAATTTAGATGTTTATGGGAAAACTCTCTTGACAAGAAGATTTCCCCCACCCCAGTGGTGCTTATCTCCCCACACATATGATTTTTAATTTTTAATTTTATTTTTAGTGAACATGACTGGTCAGTTAAGAAAAACTTGAAATGTTTTGGATGGGTGGGGAGGGTACTGCAGGTAATATTAATTCAGTTTTTTTTTCTTTTACCAAATTAGCGTGCATTGGTCCTCATATTAGAACTGGATCAGAATTTCAGACGTTGATTTAACACAGTTGGGTCAAGTCCCACTATTAACTTACATCTCTTATCGCCTCCCTTCCAAACACTGCTTTTTCTCTCTCTTTTGCTTTTTTCCTTTCTTCCCTCATTTCTTTCTTTTTTCCCTCCCTTCCTCCTCTCCTATCTTTCTCTTTCTATTTCCCTTCCTTTATTTCTATCTCTCTCTTTTTCTCTTACATCTCTTAGGTAAGTGAGAGTTAGGAGAATTGTGATTAACTCTTCTCTGTTCAAGAATCAAACCTGTCTTTCTGTGCCTGGATCTAAACTAGTTTTAGATAACTTTGTTATATGTTACATAGTACATATGTTATGTGTTACATAGTACATATATGTTATGTGTTACACAGTACATATTTAATAAGTACTTGTTGGATCAAGTTGATAACAATAACCTTGATATTCCTCGTGTTCCTTTAAGACAACACTGCTAGATAGGTGACCTGGACTCACAAACCTTACTGCATTCCATTGGTTTCCTTAAATGGAAAACTTCAAAGAGATTATAACACTTTGATGGACCCAAAGCATAACCTTTCCTATCCTGAAGTGATATGGGCTGCCTTTCAATGTAGTGAGTTCTTCATCACTGGAAGTCTTCACACAGGGGTTATTTTGCTTCTTATCAGTGATGTAGAGGTGTCTCTTGTTTAGCTAAAATTTAGGTTAGTTAGATGAACTTTGATGTCCCTTCCACTCTTTTGATCCTGTGATTCTATTCATTTTCTCTTCCTGCATGTTTGAATAAACTCATCATTCCTATGGATTCTTGTAAGTTAAAGAGTAAATTTGTGGTTTCAATGATGTAGGGAGCTTTTGATGAAATATTCATTTCACTAAAAGTGCCTCTGAAGCTTATAACTTGTTATTGTTGTTGTTGTTGAACCAATTCAGTTCTGTCTGACTCTTCATGACTCCATTAGGGTATTTCTTGGCAAAGATACTGCAGTGGTTTGCCATATACTTCTCTAGCTAATTTTACAAATGAAGAAACTGAGGCAAAACAAGATTAAATGACTTGCCGTGGTCACATAGCTAGTAAGGGTCTGGGGCCAGATTTGAACTCAGGAACAAGTGAGCATGGGACAGCTAGGTGGCACAGTGAATAGAGCACCAGCCCTGGAGTAAGGAGGACCTGAGTTCAAATCTGCCCTCAGACACTTAACGCTTACCAGCCGTGTGACCTTGGGCAAGTCGCTTAACCCCAATTGCCCTCCAAAAAGCAAAAAACAAAAGGAAGAAGGGGGCAAAGCAAGGCAAATGACTTGTACAGACTTACACAATCAGTATAGATTCAAACTGGGATTTGAACTGAGGCCTTCTTGGCTCTGAGTCTAACACTTTACTCACTATGTCTCTCTTGCAATTAAGTTAAATGAAAGTTACTAGCATTTATATGGTACTTTCAGGTTTCACAAACATTTTATATATAGCTCATTTTATTCTCACGATAACCCTGAGACGTAGGTACTATTATTATCCCCCCTTTATAAATAAGAAAGCTGAGACAGGCAGAAAATAATTGTACAATGTCTTGTCCAAGATCACATAGCTATTAAGTGCCTGAGGAACTATTTGAACTCAGCTCTATTCTGATTCCAAGTGCAATGCTATAAATGCTATTCTCCATAGCTGCCTATTGTACCTAACTACTAAACTAACTGCCTCTAATTATTCCTAACTTTTAAAGCAGGTCTTTGCAGCCTTATCAATTCACTCTTCCTCTAGGACAAAATACACACTCTAGTTTTAACAATTAAATCCCCTGATAATCTAGCTCTGGTCCTACCTTAACAAGTTTTACTTCCCTTGGATGTACTACAAGAGATACCCGTCTTCTCTCAAGGGTCAACTCATGAATCCTCTACCATGAGAAATCTTTCTTCACATCTTCTCTCTGCCTCTCTGTCTCTCTGTCTCTGTCTCTGTCTCTCTCTGTCTCTGTCTCTCTGTCTCTGTTTCTCTGTCTCTCTGTCTCTCTCTCTCTCTCTCTTTCTCTCTCTCTTTCCCCTCAATTTATCATAAATTAATCTATCAGTATACATATGTCTGATATTATCCTACTTGAAGATATGTAACCTCTTTGACAGCATGTACCATCTTTTGATTTCTGTTTGTATCTCCAGAATCTAGCACAGCACCTCTGAATTCTTTGTAATTGAACGTTAGTTTTAGAGACTTCCCTGTGCTATTGAGAGGTTAAGTAACTTGCCCTAAATCACACGGATGGTAGGTGTCAGAGAACAGGATTTAAACACAAGTCTTCTTGGTTTGAAGGCTGAATTTCTTTCTATTCTTTCTTACTGCTTGGCACATAGTACATATTTAATAAGTACTTGTTGGATCAAGTTGGTGTCTTTGCTTCCAACAGAATTCAAGCTCATTTAAAAATATGAGAATTGCTTAATATGAACTCCAAAGTGCCTTTCATCTCAAAATATATGATTCCATGAACGTAAGGCTCCTGTAGACTAGTGTTTCCACCCATTTTGTCCTAGGAACTAGACTAATGCCTTACACATAGTAGGTGCTTTATAATTTTTTTTTCAGAATTGAACCACACTGAATTTAAATTAACTTCTCTCTGTTGTTATAAGAAACTAAAATGAACAAAAGTTGCAGGACTCAGAGACAAAATCCCATAATTCAGTCTGAGATTCCTTTTCCCTTTCCCTCTTTGCATCCCTAAGGTATGGGGTTGTATTTTGTTAAGGAGCAGAATGGATGAATGATCTGTTTAACTATACTAGTATGGGATCTCTATTCTATCTCTTTCTTTCCCTGTGAATTATTCTTTCATAAGTGAAGAAAGGAAAAACAAAACAAAGAAAACAGAAATTCCATTAGTTTGCACTTTCTGGGGCAAGACAGTTCTCAAAGTAGCATTGTTATCCCCCTTGCCCCAAGTTGTATGAAAATAAATTACTGTGTTTACTCAGAAATTCTCCAAAGCAGCACCCTACTGAAGACATTGGTTTCCCCCTCAGAAGAGGCTTTGCAAAGTTACTTGGGCCTTCCATCCTTTAATCTTCAATATGAAAAGAACAACAGAGGTCACTGTGGATCTGCATTGTTGAAAATGATCTTTACCTAGATGTGGAAAAATCGGTTCCATGGACAGCTCCTGCTTCCTTTCAGTAACCTGTTATTTATGTGTCATTAGGAGCTCAGCAAGCTCAGGCACTCAAGGAGAGAAAATCAAAATTACTTTGGCAATGCTTTCAAATAAACCTATGTTGCTAAGACAGGCATTAAAAAGGCTCTGGATCCATCACTGATGTAAAAGGTAGCAAGGGAATAGTGGGACTTGACCAACACAGATTTATTAAGCACTTATTATGTTCTCGGCACTATTGGGTTAGAAACTGTGGATAAAAATACAAATGCAAAACAGTACCTGCTTGCAATGAGGTTTTATTCTACTAGTTCCATGAATAAGCCAATACGAATACACACCAAAAATATGAAATCAAAATAAAGTAATTTTATTGGTATATGACACTAATAACTCTAATAGTCAGGAAAAGTCACATGGAGATAATCATTTGAGTTCTATCTTGAAGCAATATGGAAGCAATATGACAATAAGGGGGGATTTTACAACCAAGAAAGTAGTGCCCTATGCAAAGGCATGGATGTGGGAAATTGAATGGTATTTATGAGGCAAAATTGCAACGAAGAGCATATAAAGGAGCCTATGCAAAGGCATGGAGGTGGGATGCAGAAAATTTGAATGGAATGTTTGAGGGAGAAGAAAAGTAATCCACTTGGAAAGAGAGATAAAACAAAATTAAGCAAAGCTGTAAATGACAAACAAATGTAAAGGGAACTGGGTGGGAGGCAGCAGTTACTACTCTGCCACTAAATCTTTATCTTATTTTGGGTAAATTGCTTCTCTTCCTTTGACCAAATTTTCCATATCCAGAAAACTGGAGGACTGGACTTGAATGGTATCTTTTATTGTGTAGTGTTTTCCTATATTTTCAGAGGAGGTATAGATTTAAAAGCTTATGAAATTGAAAAGATACTTTCTTAATTTCCCCATTTGAACCACCAACTCCACTGTTTCTCTATTAATTCCATATTCATGTGGATATCTGTGAAGCATATTTAAAAGGAACCTCATGAGACAACTTGACCTTGGAACCCTACATTGGAGAAATGATTTAGACTTAAAAAGAAAAAGTTGGAAAGAATTTACAATATTTAATGGCCTTTTCAAATAGCATTTTCCACTGTCCCCCAAGCACAGAGGCAACTGTGAACATGGTTAAAACAAAACAATCAAAACTAACTTTGTCTCAAAGGTCAGTCAAATGTGCAAGGGCTAGGAGTGACCAAATAATTTCTGGTCAGTAAATATCTAAGCATTTAAGTGGATTGCAAGTTTAATGAGTCAACAATTTGACATGGCAGTTAGAAAAAGCTAATGCAATCCATGGCTTCCTTAAGAGGAAGTCATAGCAGGAATCATTTTTTTTTATTCTGTACCTGTTCAACCATGTTAATAGTAATGCATTTAGTCTTAAGACCAGGATTTAAGAAAAAAAAAATTAGTGACAAGTTGAAGTGTGTCCTGAAGAAGGTGATATTGATGGTAATAGGCTAGGAAAACATCCTAGTGAGAATAAGTTGAGACATGTGGGGATCTTTCATTATAGAAAGTGTTGGAAGAGGGGAAAACCTCAATTTCCTATTTCTACCAGCTGTTGAGTCAACTGCATCCTCTTGACATATTTTGAGGCTTTGGTACGCTTATGGCCCATTTTGCTATAGAGACAAGGGTAACATTATCAGATAGATTATAGGGGGATTCATACCTTACCATTGAACATAGAAGTCTAGTACAACTTGAAATACTATGCATATGGAACATTAAGGGAGGCTATTACTGGAACAAAGACCATCTTTATCTATCAAAGTATGTCCTAAAAATACAAATATAATTTTTAAGCAATAATCCTAAATATGGCATACAATTATTCCTATATAGGGGATTACCTCTCCTACTCAGGCAAGCATATCAGAAATGAAGTCAAGCAGAATTTCCATTTCTTAGCAGAAAAAGGGAGGTAAAGAGAAAGAAAAGAGGAATAAAAGAAGGGAGGCAGGATTAAGTCTAGGATACTATGCTTATTCTCAGGAAAGGATCTGAATATAAGAGGACTTTGCTCTTCCATTAAACCCTAAAGGTCAAGAAGCAGCAGCATTGTCTAGAGATAAGTTTTCTTTGTCTCCTGCCTGAAGAAATAAGAGACTGTTCAAGAGAGCAAAGACCTATGATGATATTTAATTCCATAGCAAAGAACAAAGAGACTTTGTCTTTTTTTGATAGTTTAAAGGATAAGGAAAAGTAGTACCAACCAGGACCACAATTTGACTCCTTTGATCCCAAGGGGAGAGAGACAGAGATAGAGACAGGGAGAGTCAGACAGAGACAAAGACAGAGACAGAGAGTGACAGAGAGAAACAGAGACAAAGAAAGAGAGACACAGAGACATGGAAAGACAAAGAGAAGGACAGTAATAGAAATAGACAGAGACAGACACAAAAAGATAAAGAAAGACATAAAGTGACAAAGACAGGAAGATACACCCTGTGATACTGAACTACCATTTTTGCTGTTCAAGCTATATTACTTGCTTCCATTAAGGTGGCCTTCTACCAAGATCTAAGACTCTCTGGAGATGATACAATTCTATAAATATCAGAAATTATTACAACAAATATTTATGAATGAGAAGCCCTTACCCTAAATCAACCTCCTCAAACCAGTCGAGATGACTATTTAAGGTCTGTGGCATTGGATTTAAAAGCATCTTTCACATCAACCCCTAGGTGGCACAATGGATATTGTACTGGACTAGAGTCAAGATCTGAGTTAAAATCTCATCTCACATGTTTACTAGTTGTATGACTCGGGTCATGCCATTTTTTGTCTCAGGTAATGATAGTACTCAGGAGTGTGATGAGGATAAAATGAGATTCTAATTAGGATGTGTCTGTCACATCACAAGCACTGAACAAGTGTTAGCCTTCATCTTCTGCATCCTCATCATCCACATTTGAGAACAGGACCCCTGTTCAGTCCTGTGATATATATTTTAGGGAGCTTTGTGGTATTTTTAAGATTGATGAGGGTATTTATTTGTGCAATACCTTCAGAAGGATATAGAAAATCCCAGGTATTAGTTATGACACTGTAAGGGATATTGCAGTTGGGGACATAGTTATAACGTGTCACTTAGGAAACATGAAATCAGCAGAGAGAGTGGAGCTTACAAAAGTTTAACTTGATAAAGATTAGATAGGGTATGATAGAAATCTTCACATATGTGAAAGTTTGTTATTTTGAAGAATTATACTTATAATCATAGACTGAGAACTGGGAGGGATCTTAGTGGTCATATAGTCCAGACCCCTCATATTGTGAGTGAGTGACTTGCTCAAGGTGACATGAATGTTCTACTTGGTCTCCAACTGCTGAACTAGGACAATGAATGGAAGTAGCAGAGACATAGTTAGACCTGTTTTGGGAGAGGATGGGTATTACCTAATAGTTAGGGGTTCTCTGAAAATAAAAAGGGCTGTTTGCGAAAGTGATGCTTTTGTCAGGAAGATTCATCTTTGTGAGTTCAAATCTAGCCTCAGACACTTCATATCTGTATGACCCTGGGCAAGTCACTTAATTCTGTTTGCCTCAGTTTTCTCATCCATAAAATGAGCTAGAGAAGGAATGGCAAACCATCACAGTATCTCAGGCAACAAAACCCCAAATGGGAAGTGGCTAGGTGGTGCAGTGTATAGAGCACCAGCTCTGAAGTCAGGAGGACCTGAGTTCAAATATGGCCTCAGACACTTAACACAAAACTAGCCCTGTGACCTTGGGCAAGTCACTGAACCACAATTGCCCTACCTTTCCCCACCAAAAAAGAAAAAAAGAAAATCCCAAATGGGGTCACAAAGAGTGGTACAGGACTGAAAAACAATAAAAATAAGATAAGCTCTATGAGGGCGGAGATGGTTTCTTTATGTTTTTTTTTGTTATGTCCACAGTGTCTTGCACACAGTAGGTACTCAATACATGGTTCCTGTCATTTTCTTTTTTTGTTTGTTTGTTTGTTTTTTTGCTTTTATTTTTGGAGGGCAGTTGGGGTTAAGTGACTTGCCCAAGGTCACACGGCTAGTTTTTTTTTGTGTTACGTGTCTGAGGCCGGATTTGAATTCAGGTACTCCTGACTCCAGGGCCAGTTCTCTATTCACTGTGCCACCTAGCCACCCCATTCTTATCATTTTCTAACCAGAAATAATAGCAGTAAACAATGCCACAGGATGAACATTAAGAAAACAAATGTTTAGTTACCCTTGTTGTCCTCTAGGGAGAAGATGCTTATGGATTACAAATGGTACCCAGACTACATTTCAATAAAGCAACTGGTAGAGATACAGTCCATGGATAGTTTTTTTTCTTATCAGAATATTAGAATGCCTATTTGAGTTTAAGGCTCAATTCTTGTTCCATCTCTAATGCAAAGCTTTTCCTAGTGTGACTAACTGCTAATGATATCTCTCTCCTCAAGGTGTAACATATCTACTTATGCATTTACATTTATATTCCCTCAGGAAGAATTTAATCTTCCTGAGGACAGGAAATGCTTATGATTTTGTCTTTGTTAAGCATAGCACGCTGTCTTGGAGCTACTAATTATTTAAGAGTAGGGGTTTGGATGATTGGAAGAAAGTGAATGAATAAATGAATGAATATTTATCAACCATTTACAATGGACAAAGTCTTGTTCTAAGTGCTAGGGATACTAATGGAAAAGTCAGGCAGTGCCTGCTTTCAAGCTCACATTTTAATAGGAGAGACAACACATAGTGAAAATTTCACCATATGGAAGTCATGTGGAAAGATCCCATGGTCCTTAAGAGAGATCACTTTGCCATGGAAAGCATATGGCAATGCCTCTTCTTTAATGTCTACTTCACTGCTAAAATTATTCAGTTTCTACTGCTAAGTTAGTAAAGACTCTGGTGGAAATACCTCCCCTTTCTCAGTCTTCAATAGATGTGGTTGTATCATCTGTTGGAGCAGTTTTTAAGCCAGAGCTCCATAAGAATTCCTTTTCAGAATGAAGGCTAAATATTCTGACCCAAAAAGATTGATGTTCCAAAGGTTCGTGGGTTCAAGGTCTTGTGTTGTCTCCATTGTAGTCTGAAGGGAGACAGTTGTAGTACTTTGACCTGCCTGGTGCACGCTGCTACCTATCTCTCCCTCAGTATTTTGTGCTCAACCGGCCAGGCTGGCTTCCTTGACATGTGAATGGCAACTGGTGAGCAGTTGATGGAGATGACTGGACTCATCCCTTGAAGCCACCTCTCCAAATAATGGAGCTCTTACTCTTGGAACTCTTGTACCTATCTGCATACTCACCGCAATTGGTCAGCAGTTGATTCTGATGGTGCTAATAAAACTAGGACCTGTATCAACAAATTTTTTCTCCTTTGAATTATGGCTGCACTCGTGGGCTGAAACTAGATCCAGTAATTTTAAGGACATTCTTAAGTCTCTTGGGTGAAGACTTCTGTGCTATCTCCTTTAGGGTTTTAGGCTAAATGGTGGTCCAGAAGGCAATGATTTGACTTGCCTAGCAAATGCTGCCTCCTATCCCCAATGAATCACTTAATTTTCTCTTGACTTTCTCTAACCAATAGTAATAGTAATAGTAATAGTTGTAGTTGTGGTCATAGTAGTAGTAGTAGTAGTAGTGGTAGTAGTAGTAGTAGTAGTAGTAGTAGTAGTAGTAGTAGTAGTAGTAGTAGTAAGTAGTAAGTAGTAAATGGTAGTAAGTAATAGTAGAAGCAGCAGGAGCATCTGACAGTGTAGAATTTTAAGGTCTGGAAAGTGCTTCAGGTGTATGATCTTTTCTTTAATAAACATACCAATTCTGTGAGGTTAAATGCTACAGATATCCCCATTTCCTAGATGAGGAAACTGAAACTCAGACATTAAGTGATTTGGCTATCATTACACAAATAGGAAATATCAAAGGCATGGTGGTAAAGTCTTTCTTTACTCCAAGTTTAATATTTTATCCTCAAAGGAGTTAATGGATAGAAGAGATTGCTACAGGGACTGTAATTTTGCACTCACTAAAACTGTTTTCCCAGTATTCCACAAGGACCTTGAATCCCTATCTTTCCTGGCTAGATTTGAATGAAATTCTGGAAATATGAAGTACCTCTCCTGCCAATTCTCCAGTGTCCCTTACCTTTAATGCTGTTTTTCAACATTGAGGATTAACAGTCTGTATCCTTTGCTGGGAAGTACATGGAACAATCTCATTGTTGC
This sequence comes from Pseudocheirus occidentalis, assembly GCA_028646575.1. NCBI lineage: Eukaryota > Metazoa > Chordata > Mammalia > Diprotodontia > Pseudocheiridae > Pseudocheirus > Pseudocheirus occidentalis. Next base: position 33,129,216 of record CM053594.1, on the reverse strand, counting down.
TTAAACTCAGTATATCCGAAACAGAAATCATTCTCTTTGCCCCTACAACCTTCTTCCCTCCTGTTACTGTAAAGAGTAATATCAACCTCCCAGTGCCTCAGACTCACAATGTAAGACTCATCCTGAATTCCTTACCAGCTCTCATGTCTAAGCTGAAGCCAAGGCCGGACGATTTCACCTCTGCAACATCCCTTGAATACGCTCAATATTTGACGCTGCTATTCCTCTAGTTCAAGCTTTGATTAGTAAGATAGTTGCTGTTGTGTGTGCCTGCCTCAAGTCTCTCCCTACTCCATTTCACTGTCCATTTGGCAACTAAAAGGCTTTTCCTAATATCTTATCATGTCACACACACATAGAAACAGACACCCTACCACCACCACCATCATCACCACAATTCCTGCCCCTCAATAAACTCCAATGGTTTCCTATTTTCTTCAAGAATAAATACAAAAAATGCACTGTTTGGCATTCACACCTCTTTAACATCTGGACCCCTTCAATATTTCTAGTCTTTTATACACATTACTCCCTAACATGTATTCTTTTACCCAATGACACTGGCCTCCTGGCTGTTTTACAAATAAGAAACTCTATCTCTTGATTTGGGACATTTTCTCTGCCTGTCCCCCATGTCTGGAATGCTTGCCCTCGTCTATTTTGACTACTGACTTCCCTGGATTCCTGGAAGTCTCAACTAAAATTCCCCCCCTCTACAGGAAGTATTCTCCAATCCCTCTTAATTCCAGCACCTTCCCTCTTAATTATTTTTTATTTAACCTGTAAGTAGCTCACTTTGTCTATATTTGTTTGGATGTTGTCTCTCCCATTAGATTGTAAGTTCCTTGAGGGCAAGGGCTTTTGCCTCTGTTTGTAACCCCAGTGCTTAACATAGCATCTGGGCCATAGTCTGTAATTAAGAAATGTTGCTTGATCAGTTGATGTAAAAAAATAATAATAACACATTATATTCTCATGACCAAACATATCTCTTACTGACTGTGCCATCCAATATGGCACTCCATTATATTTAATTTAATGAAGAATCACACAGGATTTAAACCTGTAAAGATTTTAGCATCCATATAATACAATTCCCTTATTTTCCAAATGGAGAAACTGGAGAAAAAGTGGCTTAATACAGTAGACTTGGCATTAAACAACTAAGTGGGACAGTATCTAGAGAATTCTATACTTGGAGTCAGTATAGACCTGAGTTCAAATTCTGCTCGAGACATTTTTAATATAGCCCTCATCAAGTCATCTTGCAGTGATAATAGCATTTATCTCCCGATGGTATTGGGTGGATAGAATGAGATAACAAATATTAAATGTTTTGTAAACATTAAAGTGTTATATAAAATTTTTATCCTTATTACTATCTCTGTCATTATTATTATTATCAAGGAAATAGCTCACATCCTACTTTTAGAAGCCTATTAGATTCATAAATATAGGGGGAGTAAGTGGAATTCTCTGAGCCTTGAGTTCTTCTTCTGTAAAATTGGGGGACTGTATTACATAAAAGGTGTGCCTTGCCTGTGCCTCAATAATCAACAGATATAATTAGGTTTTTTAAAATTTGTAAACAAGATTTTCTATGCCCTGTGGTTCTTTTCTCATTCCTGAACTCCTCTTTAATTGGGCCAGGAAATGAGTTTAATTGGCTTAACAAACAAACTAACCATGTCCCTGGGGGCTTTAATTAGCTGGAGAAATTTCAATACTTGTTCAGTTCATCTATAAGCTCATAGCTTAGTAGATAAGAAACCAGGTGCGCTAAGTGCAGGGGGATACAAAATAAGACAACATAAAGACAATCCCTACTCTCAAGGAGCTTATGTTTTAATGGGAAAAGTCAGTAAATAAGAGACCTGGAAAGTCAGGGATGGAATGAGGAAAAGACCCCCATGTGAAGAAACGCTGGCAAAGTCCAAGATTTGAAGGATAATTGTGAGCAGAATAAATCACGGACAACTTCAACTTGTCCCCGTTAAAAAGGCAGTACCTAGAAAACATTCACAAATGGGAAAGAGGCATGGCAGAAAAATGTTTCAGGGTGAGGAAACAACTGATTCATGATGAAGTCCAGGAGAGACAGAATCTTAGTTCGGTAGAAAACTCTAGGTTGTGGAGTCCCCCAAGAAGGCATATTCTTATCTTTTTGACACAAGGGAGAAAGTATTACATTCCTCTCCACAAACTGACCACATCATAGGGGAGAAGAGACAATAGATGAAGCATTCAGTTGAACACAGAGAGATACACAGAGGGAAATCTGTCTTCTTTCTCCACGTGCCACATTAGCTACCATTCTTAATTTAGGTTTAAGGACCCTCTGTCCAGGAGCTTTGTTTGCTTGCTCCTGATTTGGGGGGAATGGTTTTTACTTAAAGTCCTTTATATGCCACCCTATTAAACTACTTTTGCTAAGAGCTAATTAGGCTACTGAGCAATAATCAATGGAAAGCACATGGGCAGGGGATAATGACTGACAGCTTTTGAAATCCCAGATGCTCAAGGTTAACATTACCCTGAGGAGCAAGTGACCACCCGCTGAGATCCTAACCTGTCAATGTCAGTAAGGATTAGGGAAGAAGTTCTGGAAGGGGTACAACAAGTAAATGATCTCTAAAGTGTCTTCCCATATTTGACTTTCTATCTACCTCTCAGAACATCTCCAATTTTGGATGTTTCTTGCTATACAAGAGTCAGAAAAGAACTAAGTTTGAATCCTATCTCCTACCCTGGGACCACAATTTTTCACCCAGTTCATCATTCACCTTACTGTTATGCCACATAAGTTCCCAAAGTGGGAAATACACTTCCTAAGGGCACTGGACTGATCCAGGGGACCAGTAGTAGCCTCAGGTGCAATTTGGGGGCATTAAATTAAAAAATAGGGTGTGATAAAAGCATAAAGAAGAAAAGAAAATTTTGAAAAGGCATTTGTACACATTTCAACTATTGTGTAACAGGGTTAAAGTCATAGTGATTACATTATTTTCCAAATTAACACACAAAATGCAAGCTATAACCATTCAGTGAACAAATTTACTGACAGGTCTTAATAAGCAATTGTTGTCAGGCAAGTGTGTCAGGCATTGTTAGGAAGTCCAGCTTGCATCAGCAAAAATATGTGCATATAATGACTTGTTTTCAATATGATATTATACAGTTACATGACCCAATATTGCATCACCAAAATTCAGAAAAAGTTAGAAATTTGCAATAAATTATTAAATGTAAGATATATAATCTAAAATATGTTAATTAAAATCGAATTTAAAAATAAATTAAATGAAAAATTAAAATTAAATTTAATAATTAAATTTTAATTAAAAAATTAGGCTCGAGTCTGATTAAAATTAAATTAATTAAAGTTAATTAAATTAAACAATTTTTAAAATTAAATTAAAATTAAAAATAAAAAATAAAGGGTTAAAGAAATTAAATATCCAGGAGGGAGCTGAGCTGAGTTTTTATCTATCTATCTATCTATCTACCTACCTACCTACCTATCTAATCTATATATGTATGTGTATGTATGTATATATGTGTATATGTGTATGTATATATGTGTGTTGTATATGTATGTGTATGTATATGTACATATATTTGAAAAGGAGACAGTAGGTCAAATAAGTTTGGGAGCCTCTGTGTTACGGACTTTAACACTCACTATTGTCTCTTTTTCTATTACTTCTTGCTCTTGGAACTTCCAGTATATCAATACTCTTTTTTGTCTTTTGATTTGAATAATCAAATATTATTTGATTAACTTCCCTTATAATTCCCCAGGGTCTAAATCTCCTACCTTGACATCATTTGCTTATATGAATTTGTTGCCCATGTCTGTTAGAATGTAAGCTGTTCAAGGACAGGCCTAGCACAGGGTCCAGCACATTGCAAATAATAAACAAGCAAATAAATTAACAAATTAACAATAAAGCCTCATTCATTCACTGAATGAACCCTTATTTGCTCATTCACTTACTGGTTATGTTATTTCGGGCAAATCAAAATACCTCCCTGAGTTTCAAGTTTCTCATCTGTGAACTAAGTTTTTTACTGTATTTTTAATGCAAAATGTATGGAATTTTTAAAGGACTGTATAAAATAATATATATATATATATACATATATATATATATAATATCCTATGTTAACATCAGTTATTTGATCATGACATTTTAGAGGAGAAAAGGCTCTTGGGCCTCATCTAGCCATGGACTCACAGATTTTAGAGTTGGATAAATTCTCAGATCCTGTATAATTCAAACCACTCATTTGACAAAGCTAAGAACTGAATCCAAAAGAGGGAAAATGACACTTGCCAAGATACACTGGTAGTGAGAGCTAGAGCTGGGATTTGAGACTTGTCCTCTTCCTCCAAATCCAATTGCAATTGAAAACACACCACCCCACTTCAATGTGTTCCATATTCTTTAGAACTGACACTTTCATGACCATTCCTTGAGGAGCCTTCGTTGACATAAGGCATCCATTCCCATTGAAAAGAACTTCAAAGGTCAATAAGATCATCATGTCATAGCACAAATGTTGAAAGGAGACTCAGGGACCCTTTATAGTCACTCTCTTAGTTTATAAATAGGGAACCAGAGTCCAGGGCAGATAAAGGAAACAATCTAAAATTGTACAGTTAGTAAGTATCAGGATCTAATCTAATACAATAAAGCATGAATTCTCTCAAGAACGTCCTTGATAAAAAGTGATCCAACTATCCCTTGAATAGGAGGCATCAAGATCATAGGATCATTGTGTTAGATATGTGAAGGTCCTTACAGGTCACTGAATCCAACCAATCTATAGATCAGGTGCAGAGAAGTGAACTGATATGCTAAGAATTACAAGGCTGGTTTTCCGTCATAGCAACTAAAATTTATATAATGTTTTAGGATCTTATTGATGGAGCTAAAATCATCTCCTAACAATTTTGAAAATGCTGAATAAATGAGGTGTAGACAGATGAGTACTTGGTAAAAGTCATACAAGTCATACAAACAGCACAGTCAACATGAGCCCTAAGTTCAGTAATTTTCAATCTGTGGGTCAGGACCCCTTTGGGATAGAATGACCTTTTCACAGAGGTCACAGGGGTTCCATAAGACCATTGGAAAACACATATTTCTGATGGTCCTAGGAATTGAGACACCGCTCCTCTATCCATCTCCAGCCGGGTCTTCCTACATGCAGATGCACCCACATACAACTATTAAAGAGTCGCAGCATTAGGAAGGTTGAGAACCACGGCCCTAGTCCTTCAAATTCAAGACCAATGCTAAGTCAATTCATAAATCAGTCAAAGATATTTATTGAGCACCAGTTTGATTTGTCCTGTGCTGGGTGCCATAGTAGTCAAAGGAGGTGTGTGCATAAAAATGTCTACTCCATGGTGTTTGCACCCAAGAAGTTCCTTCCTCACAATTCTTCCTCAGTTTACTGCTTGACATTGTTCAAATGTAGCCAAAGAAGACCAACCACTGGGCATATTTATTAAGGATACAGAGTCACAGGAAATTACTTAATATCAGATGTTAGCACCAGTGGGCTAGAGCCTCATACTCTTTACTGAAATGTTCCCTGGCTATTCCCTATTATTTGCCTTTTAGTGATAAAAACAACAAACTTAATAACAACCAACATTTGTTTAAGAAGTTTCAACATCGCAATTATGCTTTACAGACATTTATTTTGGTCTTACTGAGACTGAGGAGATAGATGTTGCTGGTATCTTTACCCCTAATCTCCAAAAGCAGGACACTGAGGACATTGAAGCTAGGAGAATTCTCCAGGGTCACACAGTTGGTCCAAGTGTGATTGATTAGATGCCCTTGTTCCCAGACCTAAAACCATCTGCCCCAGCATTTTGCCCAACACTCTCTACTCCACCCTCTTCTCCCCGTGAGCAATGGGATATGGGAGTAGTGGTGATCCAATTTTCTGGTGGCAGTACAATGTTAGAACTAAGGATCTACACTATACATTTTGTGTAACTTAATAGATTGAAAAGAGTGGATAATTTGGACCATGCATGATTTTTGCGCTAGGTGTTGACTTAGAACCTAACTTTTTATTGAAATGTGACCTTGCTATATCATATTTAATTTTTACAGCAGCCTTGAGAGATGGGTGCTATTACTTATCCTCAGTTAAGATGAGAAGAAATTCAGACCCGGGGAGCTGATTTGTTCTGAGTCAATTGACTAATAAATATCTTTTGTGGGTTTCAAATAAAAGTCTTCCTGACATGGAGAAACTGTGTGGTACAGTAGACAGGGCACTCACCTTGGAGTTAGTAATATCTGAGTTCAAACCACACCTCAGATTCTGGCTGTGTGACTGTGGCCAGCTAGAAAATGAGGGATTTGGAGGCGGCTAGGTGGTGCAGTGAATAGAGCACCAGCCCTGGAGTCAGGAGGACCTGAGTTCAAATCCGGCCTCAGACACTTAACACACACACACACACACAAACTAGCCATGTGACCTTGGGCAAGTCACTTAACCCCAATTGCTCTCCAAAAAAAAGAAAAAAATGAGGGATTTGAACTTGATGTATGCCAAGGTAAGTTATACCTGAAAATCTACATTTCTGTGACTTTTGATATAGGAGAAAGATTGATGAAGTCAGAGTCTTAGGTGCAATCTCAGCCCTGAAACTTACCGTGTGTCTCCCCAGGCAAGTCATCCTATTGGGATTAAATTTCCTTAATTCACAAAAAAGAGCATTGTAATAGAAGGCCTTAAATCTCCCTTCTTCTAGATATCTAAACTCATGCTTCTTAGTATGAGACAATGCAAACACAAGTTATCTTGACATTGGGTACAGAATGCTCTGGTTGTCTTCTATGTATAATAATACATATATAATATAATTTCATGGATGTTGTTGTTTAGTTATTTTCAGTAATGTCTGACTCTTTGTGACCTCATTTGGGGTTTTTGTGGCAAAGATAATGGAGTGGCTTACCATTTCCTTCTCCAGTTCATTTTACAGATGAGAAAACTGAGGCAAGCCGAGTTAAGTGACTTGTCCAGAGTTATACAGCTAGTACGTGTCTGAGGCTGGATTTGAATTCAGGTTTTCCTGATTCTAGGCCAGGTCCTTTATCCTCCATGCCTCCTAGCTATAGGAGGTATATATGTATGTATGTAGGCACACACATGTACATATATATGCATAATATAGACACATACATATTTATATTTGTATATGAACATTTTATAATAATAAAATGGCAGTGCCCTGGTTACCTTCCTGTTTTAAAAAAAGAATAACCTACAGCATCATTTGTTTCTATGGCATTCTTTTTTTTAGGTCCTATTGAGGTGTGCCAAAAGCTTATCTTTCAGCTTGAATCATTTAAGGGGGCTGAGAGCAAGGGGAAGAAGAAGGTACTTTACCATCCTCCATGCTGGCCATATGCTCAGAGAAAAAGGGATACACCCCTGTGCTTTGAACATCTTAGAGTTTATGGCTTTCTATTAGGAAGGCTGTGTCTACATCAGGCAGGGAAGTAAATTTTACTACCTAGAGGACCTTAATTGTTATGAATCTACAAACTCTTAACTGAAGCAGAGAGCTGCTATTTCCCTTTCAAAGGCAGCCCATTCCTGTAGCCACTACCCGCAGATAGGCCCCAGAATTTGGATGCATGTTAAGTAAAATTTCATTATTCAGATGGTCTAAAGTTAGCAGTTTTAAAGGCTGGGATTTAAAAACAGATTCTATTTAATGCTTTGAAAAAATGCCCCCAGGCTCACAGCTGGGGAGAAGAGTTGCTGCCCAAGGACATACACAAGGACAGATATAAAATCCACCAATAAAGAAGAAGACTGTCTGGAAAGCACCCCCAAGTCAGCCAGACTCCATACCCCACTGAGGCCCATCAGGAAATGCCAGGTGGGCAAGTGGGACTGACAACCCCCGGAGATCACGTGATATTTTTAGAGGCTTGTTTAGTTTCATTATATAGAAAATGAGTGAAAGTCTAGGAAATGAGGAAAATCCTCCCTACCCTCCTGCCTCTGAAGGAGAGTTGGGAGCCTGACATGAGGATCAACACAGATCCAAAGGCCAAGACAGAAGTCATTTGACAGGGCACTGCACCTTTTCTCTTGTGTGCCAGTAGGGGGGTAGTAGAGAGAATGTTGAATGCAGAGGAAAGAAGTCTTGAAATAGAACCCCATATAGGAAAAACAGAATAATAAACTTGGATTTGAGAGGGACAGTGGGCAGCAACTGGTCCAACTCCCTTTCTTCATCATGAGGGAACTGAGGCTCAAAATACAAAGTAACTTGGTGAAGATCACAGCCGTATGATAAACATCAACAAACAAACAAAACTTGAATTTGAGGAGCTCTCAGTGGTATCTATTCTAACACATCTATTTTATCCATGAGGAAACTGAGACCTTCGGAACTTCAATGACTTGCCCAAGGTTTCACGTGAAATAAGAAGTAGAGAGAGTCTTTGAACACAGGTGCTCTGATTCCAGAGACCATATACATTCTGCATTACCTGGCCCCTTCTGAGTAGCAAGTGCCATATTTGGATCTGAACCTTACTTACTGGATGGCAAAACTAATATTCCTTCCTTGAATTACATTGCTGGTCAAATGTGTGACCAGAAGTGTGATACTACAAAATGGCAAAACAAAAACATAGCTGCAGTAGTTATCAAGCAATTAATCAATTTCTTTTTCAGTCATTTTCAGTCACGTCTGATTCTTCATGACCCCAATTTGAGAGTGGTTGTGCCATTTCCTTCTCCAGTTCATTTTACCAATGAGGAAACTGAGGCAAACAGGGTTAAGTGGCTTGCTCAAGGTCACACAGCTAGTCAGTGTCTGAGACTGGATTTGAAATAATTTACTTCCTGATGCCAGGCCTGGAACTCTCTCCACTGGGTCAATTAGCTGCCCCTAAACCACAGGCACTTATTAAGTGCTTTCTATGTTCCAGACACTGTTAGGTGTCAGTGATAAAATGATAAAAATGAAAAACTCTTCCTCATTAAAAAAAACCCAGAAACTTACATCCTAAAGGGGATAAAGCCAAAATAAAGACTTGCTAAAATAAGCAAATATACATATGGAAAGTGTCTGTATCTGTGTCTGTGTCTGGTTTGGTGAGAAGAGAGGAGGCTATATATCCCACAGGATTGTCATGAGGCTTACATGAAAACAAAGAATCACAGAATTTTAGATTTGAAAGGAATTTCTGCAGCCATGCAATCCACCTCATACATGAGAAAAGAATTCACTTTAGAGTCTGGGCAATGAGTGATCATCCATCCTCTACTTGAAGACCTCCAATATATCATGCATTTGAATCACTTTGAAAAATTTAATACACTATGCAAATATCAGATTGCAAGTCTCCTGCTCTCTCCAAGAGTCATGAAAAGTGAGGCTCCAGTAATGCAATGTGTTAGCAAAGCTGCAAAATAATTTCCAAGGGAACAAACATGTTGGACATATTTTGAATTTTGATTCATTGTTTGAGAATCCCAGATCAACTGGATCAAGAAGTAGGTGACATTTCTCTTGAACCCCTTTTTGGTCATATCTTTTCTTTATTCTATCTTTATAAAAATGAAGACTAAGTTTAATTTCAAGAAATCTTACAAAAAATCAACCATTCCTCTGATAAAGTTCTTTAGGAAACTATTCAGAAGTACACTGCTTGGTAGGATGCCATGATAGTCTTCAAATATTTGAAAGAATGTTATATGAAACTACCACTCCTCAATTCATAGGCATGTTTGCATCCAGTGTCCTTCCAAAAAGCCTTCCTTTGTCATTGATTTACCTCAAACCACGGTCATATGTCTGTCCTCTCTTTAATTTTTTTTCTGCCAAACTTCTAAAAAGAAGAGACTACAATTGCTACATCTTTGCAACCACCTACTCATTCCCCAACATCTTACTATTTTTTTAATCTCCAGTATAGAAATAAAAACAACTCCCTTGAAGATCCCTAGCTAATGATCTGGATATTCCCAAATCCAATAATTTCCTTCCTTAATATTTCTTGACCTTTGGGAAACATTCAACATCATTGAACCATTCCTTTCTTGGTATCCTCTCATCTCTTTTGAGTGTTATAACATTAAACTCATGTGTTTCTCCCATCTTTCTCTCTTTTTTCTTCTGATTCTCTTTATTTCCCTCATTCCTTAAATATCAGTTTCTTAATGATCATCTTGTCACTTCCTCCTTCTTTCTTCCTTCTTTCCTTCCTCCCTTCCTTCTTTCCTTCCTTCCTTCCTTCCTTCCTTCCTTCCTTTCTTTCTTTCTTTCTTTCTTTCTTTCTTTCTTTCTTTCTTTCTTTCTTTCTTTCTTTCTTTCTTTCTTTCTTTCTCTCTCTCTTTCTTTCTCTCTCTCTCTCTCTTTCTTTCTTTCTTTCCTTCTTTCTTTCTATCAATGACAAAGGAAGGCTTTTTGAAGGACAGCAGATGCAAACATTTTATAGCCTGAGGAGTGGTTGTTTCATATAACATTCTTTTACAAAATGTCTTTTTGTTTGTGAACATTTTTTTAAAGGACTATGCCTTAAATTCAAATCACTCTGGCTCTCATTGATTGACCAACAACAGGTCCCTGTCCAAGCCCATGGGGGTCATTGTTTGGACCCTGACTGGCTCAGAGTGTATAATTGCTATAAATAGCAATTGTTTCTGTGAAACCCTGACAGTCTTCCCCTCCCAGACTGATTTTTTTTGACTAAGTAAAAGAGACCATTCTCAGCCTCCTTTCTTACCTAGCCTTAATCACTGAATGGGAGGTGCCTCAGTCAAACTGAAACCTATTAAAAATCTTTTCTTGTCACTGGACTCAGATGGCTCCCAAGTAAGGCTCTTGTCTTTGCATGGCCCTCCCCCACTTAAATCCAATTCACTCACATATCATGGCCTCATCTTCCTGATGTCATAGTCTTCTTCTAGAACAAGGACAAACAACAATATGTACCAGACATTGTGCTTGGAATAAAAATAAATACAAAATAGAGTCCCTGATCTTAAGGGTCATGGTTTCTAAAGGGAGAGACAACATGTCAACAACTATGTACAAACAAGGTATATCCAAGATCAATGGGAAATCATGCACAGAAGGAAGGCACTAGTATTAAGGGGGAATGGGAAAATACTTTTGCAGAAAGCAGGACATTCACTAAGGCCTGAAGGTAGGCAGGGAGGCCAAGAGGTGGAGATAAAGAGCAAGCATTCCATTCATCAAGGACAGCAAATGAAAATACCTACAGTCAAGAACCATGGCATAGAGTGTTTTGTTCTGGAACAACAAGGGGGCCAGTGTGAAATAGTCAATATGTACCTGAAATAAAATATGAATCCAGGACTTTCTGGCCCCAAAACAATGACTCTCATTCACCATACCATCTTGTACTCGTCCATAAATCATGGCATAATAGAGAGTAGAAAGCATCTCTATCTTATCACCTCTCTTCTTACAAGTTTGAAAACTAAATGGCACATGTTTGTGTGCAAGGTGAGAGGAAATATAGAAAGGTTTCAGAGGAAGAAATGGAATAGGGACCCAGAGACACATGGAAGGAGGAGAGATGGGAGAGACGTAGTAGGGACAGGGAGAGATCACTAGCAGAAGTTGTCATTCAGTCATATCTGACTTTTCATGACACCATTTGGGGGTTTTCTTGTCAAAGTCACTGGAGGGATTTGCCATTTTCTTCTTTAGCTCATTCCTCAGATGAGGAAACTAAGGCAAATAGAGTTAAGTGACTTGCTCAGGGTGACACAGCTAGTAAGTGTCTGAAGCCAGATTTGAACTTATGAAGATGAGTTTTCCTGATTCCAAGCCCAGTGCGCTATATTCACTATATCACCTCCCTGTTCCTGTTAGCGGAAGGTTTCTCCTCAATTGCATTGTACTAGACTTTGGGGAGGGGAGTCTGCAGTATTTTTTCTTTAGGAAACTGAAGCAATCATTCCATTTGTTCTAGGAAGCAGGTGGTTCTGATTCTAAGAATTCAGTTGTCCAGGATCCTTTTATTGCATGCACACGTACAAGCATGAATGAAAGAATGAATGCATGAACAAATGAAGAAAAAAAACAATTGATAAGTGTACATTCTGTGCAAACAGGGTTAGAGACAGCAAAAAGCACAACCATGCTTCATAGTTTGAGCTGCAATTGAAAGACATTCAGTACTACAATCTAAAGCACGTGTAAGACATTCAGAAGCTTGTGCCCATCTTATGGACAGGAAATTACCCCCTTTGTCTTCCCTAACTTTCACGGTTATGCATTTAAAACATCATGGGTAATAGAGATGGTGGAGTTGCACCATCTTGGTACTGGAAAATTGCAAGAAAAATAAATTTGGGAAGTGGGTGATGATATGCCTGCTGCTCATTTTAATTCTTGTTATTTACTTTGCATTCTATTTTAAGTAGATATCTTGGGTTTTTCTATTTTTGCCTTAGAAGGATGATGTGTTTAATTCTGACTAGGTCAGGAAGAGATACAGTGGAAAATTGGAGCTTATGACAGAATGCATGCATGCATAGATTAATGAAGGATGAATGAATGAAGAAAACATCATTTATTAAATACCTTTTACATCTGTTGTGCTGAATATTGGGTATGTAAATATAGAATCATGATAATTGCTGCCATCAAGGAGATTATACTCTAAAGTTAAAATATACAAGGGATTTAGAGTTGGAAGGGGGCAGGAATTAAGAAAGGTATATACAGAAAGCATGATTTGGAGATGCCCAAGAAGTGTTATGGTGATCTGGTTCTTGGCAAGATATGGTGAACCTCATTAACAGAAGCCAGAGTGCCAGGAGCTATGCCTAAATTCTGGTGGGACTGGGGCTAGGGACAGAGTTAACATTTATCTTTGATGGCCCAAACAGATTCTCTGAACCTGAATATATCAATGGGTCACTATAGTGGTTACCTGGATCTCCTAATCCGAAAGCTCTTTACAAGAAGGACCACTTTTAACTTTTATATTTTACTTTATAACTCTATGGCCAACCACAAGTCCTTGCACACAGCAAGAGTTTGTCATTGGTCTGTTGAACAGAGATGAACGTGATGCTGAGAAAAGAAAGCTTTAACTTGGAGTCCAAGGTAGCAAACTGGCATCCCTTCTCTGCTGCTTAGTACCTATGCAATCTTGGGCAAGCTACTTTACCTCTCTTGACCTTAGTCTCTTTATCAATAAAATGGCAGGAGGAAAAATTAGTTTATATCTAAGGCCCTTTTCAGCTCTAGTGCTAAAGTATTTCAAAGCTATCAATCTCAGTGGATAAGCATACCTGCCTCCCCACAGTTTCCACTACCATCCCCCACCTATTCCCACAACTCCCATGACATCTGTGGCCCTTTAAAAGCTGAATACAGCAAATATGTCCCAAACTATTTCTGAAATGAGAACCTGCCTTGGCATATTTACAGGCAAAGCCAGCTAGCAACAATAGAAAGATCTACTTTTAGTGACACATTCTTAGAGAGCTCCAGCTCTTGTAATGAGGTCATTATTATTCATTGTGCCTGGCACCCAACAGATTTCCAAAGCATTCCTTTTTTTATTTCAATAGAACTTCATCAATCACTCCAAAGAGAAGGGGAAAAAAGCAGAGTTAGAAATTATGATGCCTATTCATGAATTCAACTTGATTTTTATTCAAGTAGGAGAAATTGGGGTTTGTAAAATAGACGATAAGCTGAACAGTTAATGCCTGACGTAATTATGTGGGCCTTCTATTTTCACAATATTTAGCTGTTCAATCCATCTCCTGAAATATGAAATTTATCTATTTCTCTCTTATTTATCACTTTCACTCACAATCTTCCTTTTGAGGAATTAATAGGGTTTATTGGAATGACCCAATAGTTACCATTGGTCAAGTTTTGTGATGGGCAAGAGGACAGGTACATGAAATTTTGAAATCTGTCTGTGATGTTAGAGATTATCCAGTCAGTCATGCAGAATTGCAGATCAGGCAGTAGGAGGAGAAGTAAGTTGATTCTCAAGGTGGAGATGAATTTATAATTAAGCCAATGCACCTAACGAGTGCATTTCAGGCATGTAAAGCAAATGTCTCTCTACTGGGCCGGTGTTTTTTTCCCCAAGTCCCATTTTTTAGCCTATTTCATTGCTCCACAAACTGTTTTACAATCACCTCAATTCTTGTAAGATTAAAATCAAATATGCAAAATAAGTGGTTTTATGTGCATCTCTTCAACTAAGCTCTTTACACCTGATCTGCCTCAAACCATGAATGTAAAATGAAACTTTATAATTTCGCTAAGTGGATGAGCAGGAGACATTTCAATACCCACAAAACTTCTTGAAATGGTACACAGAGGAGGTTGGGTGCTTGTATTTCTGACATAAGCCGGAGGGAACATTTCTCACCTTGGATACAGCTAACACTTCTAATAGCACATTGGGCTTTATTATACAATGGAATTTTCCCTATAGCTCTTTGTTTAAAACATAATTTTTGTTGTTGATTTTATGCATTACAGTGACATTTAGATGGAGCAGTTGGTAGTTGGATAGGGCATAGAAACTGGAGTTTAAAAGATCTGAATTCCAAACCTGCCATACACCTGCTGCCCCTGTAACCCTTAGCAAGTCACTTAGCCTCTCAAAGTCTTTGTCTCCTCTTCTGTGAATTGGGAACAATAGTAGCACTTACCTCTTTGGATTGTCATGAGGTTCAAATGGCATAACATAGACTACTTTGTAAAACTTTAAGCCATATACAAATGTGAGTTATCTTATGTACTTGTTTACTTGTTTATTTGTTGTTATTGTGGTTAGAGCCTTGGGCTTAGAGTTGAAACACGAATTCAAATCCTACTTCCTACATATACAAGCTCTGTGACTCTGCTCAAGTCACTTACACTCACCTGTGTCCCTGTATTCTTATTTGAAAAATAAAGCCATTAAAAGCACCGTTATTACATGATTGGTCCAAAGAACAATGTTTTTGGTTTGATCTTTATAACATTTGTAACGAGTCCTCATCTTATCTTTCTAGCCTCTTTACATATTGACCCTTTTTCTTTTTCTTTTCTTTCTTTTCTTCTTGCAGGGGGAAAGGCAGGGCAATTGGGGTTAAGTGACTTACCCAAGGCCACATAACTAGGAAGTGTTAAGTGTCTGTGATACCGTGCACAAGCAGCTTCCCAAAAGAATGCTACTGGGACCAGTTTCTAAAGTTCTGATTACAGCAGAGTCAAGAAGTGGCATAGAAGAAGGAGAATTCCAGGAGCTCCCCCCATAACCACCTCAAATACCTATAAAATATGACACTTCACAAATTTTAGATCTCCAGAACACACAAAATTACAGAGAAGCAAGGCTCCCACTGAAGGCAGCCTGATTGGCAGACAGGAAGGGTTCATTGCAACATGCTGAGAGCCAAAGCCAGTCCAGCCAGAAACCATGAGTGTAGCCCCATGGTGGCCAGGAGAAGCCATGGGTGGAGCACTTGGGAGACTGGATCACCAGCAGCTATGGCAGTTTCCACAATTATCAACCCAGAAGAGCCAAGGACAAAGTGAAAGGTCAGTGGAACTCTGCAAATTTGGGGGAAAGGAGTAGGTCCAGCCATCTTCCCCCATGGAAAGAAAGGAAGAGAAGTGGGGGCCCTAAAGCTGACTCCATGTAGCTGCTTCAGAGCTCCCAGCCTGAAGATTGCAGGGGGGCCAAGCAATCGTTCAGCGTCTAATTGATCTTGCCTAAACTGACCTGGATGGGGATAGCAGGCTTGGGTGGTGGTCATGAGGTGCATTATCAGTGAGCCAAAGCTGGGGATGGGGGCGCTGTAGAGACTGTGCCTCCTAATAGCTGCAGCAGCTGCAAAAACCCCAGTGAGTTGGGACAAATTGTTCCCCTCTGAAAGCAGAGTTCTACTGAGCACAAAACTCAAGTAATTGACTGGCAACATGAGAAGGCAAAGAAAGCAAAGTAAGCCCAGCAATCCAACGTTAGATTCCTTTTGGGGGGACTAAATGGATCAAAGCATGGAACAGGAGAAAGACAACACAGTCAAAACTCCCACACCAAAAGTTTCCAAGAAAAATGTAAATTGGTTACAAGCCATAGATCAGCTTAAGAAGGATTTTGAAAATCAAATAAGAGAAGTGGAGGAAAAATTTGGAAGAGAAATGAGAATTATGCAAGAAAATCACTAAAAGAGAGTCAACAACTTGAATAAGAAAATAACAGATTAAAAAATAGATTAACTCAAATGGCAAAAGAGGCCCAAAAATCCGGTGAGGAGAAGAATGCCTTAAAAAGCTGAATTTTCCAGATGGAAAAACAATCTCAAAATATCACTGAAGAGAATAATTCCTTCAGAATTAGAGTGGAGCAAATGTAAGCAAATGACTTTATGAGAAATCAAGATAGTATTAAACAGATCCAAACAAATGAAAAAATAGAAGGCAATGTGAAATATCTCCTTGAAAAAACATTGACCTGGAAAATAGATCCAGGAGAGACAATTTTAAAATTACTGGACTGCCTGAAAGCCGTGATCAAAAAAAGAATCTAGAAAGCATCCTTCAAGAAATTCTCAAGGAAAATTGCCCTGATATTTTAGAACCAGAGGGCAAAATAGAACTTGAAAGAATTCACTGATCACCTCTTGGAAAAGATCCCCAAAAGAAAACTCCTAGGAATGTTATACCCAGGTCCCAGATTTCCCGGATCAAGGAGAAAATATTAGAAGCTGCCAAGAAGAAACCATTTGAATACTACGGAAACACAATCAGGATAACTCAGGATCTGGAAGTTTCTACATTAAGGAATCAAAGGGCCTGGAATATGATATTCTGGAGGTCAAGGGAGTTAGGATTA
The DNA here is from genome assembly GCA_028646575.1 of Pseudocheirus occidentalis. Lineage (NCBI taxonomy): Eukaryota > Metazoa > Chordata > Mammalia > Diprotodontia > Pseudocheiridae > Pseudocheirus > Pseudocheirus occidentalis. The sequence goes on along the minus strand of CM053594.1, from coordinate 33,112,321 downwards.
AGACCAAGATTCACCTACCCAGAAAAATTGAGTGTAATGTTTCAGAGGAAAATGTGGCCATTCAATGAGGTGGAAGACTTCCACACAGTCTTGCTGAAAAAACCAGAACTGAAAAGAAAATTTGACATCTTAATACAAGAAGCATGAGAAAGTAAACATGGAAAAGAATTCATAAGGAACTTATCAAAGATGAACTATTTATATGCGAACATGGAAAAATGAGAATTGTTACTTATGAAACTTTTCTCAGTATGAGGATAGTTGAAAGGAATATAAATATAAAATATAATATAATATAAAAGGAATATACACATATGTGTATATGCATGTATATGTATGTATATGCATGCATGTATACATACACATATGTTTACATATAAGGGTGTGTTTGCTTATGAATATATATGTGAGTGTGTGTATATATGCGTACAAAGACAGAGGGCATAGGATCAATTGAATAGGATGGGATATTATTTTAAAAGGTGAGATTGGTGGGAGAGGAATAGAATTAGAGAAGACAAGGAGAGACAGAATGGGGTTAATCCTCTCATATAGAATAGGCAAGGGATAACTGCTACAATGGAGGGGAGGAACAGGAGGGCAAAGGAGAATGGGTCAACTTAACTTTCATTGAATTTGACTTAGGGAAAGAATGACATGCACTCTAAGTTGGGTGTCTTTGCCTGAGGGAGAGTAGGGAGGAGGGGATTATAGAGGGAATGATGGAGGTAAGGGCAGGTTGGGGGGGGGGAGGGTTGTTAGGAGCATACACTTCCATAAAGGTCAGGGACAAAGTAGAGAATAGAACAAGTGAGGGACAGCATAGGAAGGAGGGACATATAGTCAGTCTTTCACAATAGGTTCATTGTGGAAATATTCTGCCTAACTACACATGCACTGTATTGAATTGCTTGTCTTTCCAGTGGGGGTGGGTGACAAGAGAGGAAGGGAAAGAATCTAATATTTAAAGTTCTAAAATCAAATGTTAAATATATATATATATATATATATATATATATATATATATATATATAAAATGTTAAATGTTAAATATATATATATATATATATACATATATATTTAATGGTTTTTTTTGGTTTTTTTATGGAGGGCAGTTGGGGTTAAGTGACTTGCCCAAGGTCACACGGCTAGTTTTTGTGTTAAGTGGCTGAGGCTGGATTTGAACTCAGGTACTCCTGACTCCAGGGCCAGTGCTCTACTCACTGCGCCACCTAGCCGCCCATATA
>CM053594.1:33090239-33105111 GCA_028646575.1 Pseudocheirus occidentalis | reverse complement strand
TGGAAAATAGATCCAGGAGAGACAATTTAAAAATTATTGGACTATTTGAAAGCCATGATAAAAAAAGAACCTAAAAAGCATCCTTCAAGAAATTCTCAAGGAAAATTGCCCCGATATTTTAGAACCAGAAGGCAAAATAGAACTTGAAAGAATTTGCCAATCACCTCTTGAAAATGATCCCCAAATGAAAACTCCTAGAAATGTTATAATCAGGTTCCAGAGTCCCCAGATCAAGGAGAAATTATTACAGGTTGCCAAGAGGGAGAAATTTGAATACTGTGGAAACACAATTAGAATAACCCAGGATCTAGAAGCTTCTAGACTGAAGGATTGAGGGATTGAAAGGCCTGGAATATAATATTCTAGAGATCAAGGGAGCTAGAATTAAAAGCAAGAATCACCTACCCAGCAAAACTGAGTATAATGTTCCAGGGGAAAATATGGTCATTTAGTGAGGTGGAGAAATTTCAAGCATTCTTGCTGAAAAAAACTAGAACTGAACAGAACATTTGACATTCAAAGACAAGAAGCATTAGAAGGTACACATGGGAAAGAAATCATAAAGAACTTATCAGAGTTGAACTATTTACATACCAATGTGGAAAAATGATAATAGTAACTTACGATACTTTTCTCAGTATGAGGAAAGGTGAAGAGAATACAAATGTATATATGTGTATACCTACACATTTGTGTATATAGGAGGGTATATATGCATATGAATACATATCTGAGTATTCAGAACTTATATGAGTTCATAGAGGGCACAGGATCAATTTAATATGAAGGGATGATACTTTAAAAGGTGAAATTCTGAGGCGGGAGAGGATAAGAATGAGAGGAGAAAGGGAGAGACAAAATTGGGTTAATCATCCCATATAGAAGACACAAGGTATAACTGTTACAATGGAGGGGAAGAACAGGAAGGCAAAAAGGAAAGGGTCAACTTTATTCTCATTGAATTTGGCTTATGGAAGGAATGACAAACTCTTAACTGGGTATCTTGCCACACATGAGAGTAGGCGGGATTGGGACATGAGGGGTTATGATGGAGGGGAGGGAAGGGTGGTGGAGGAGGGCTGCTGGAAGTACACACCTATGTAAACGGACAGGGACAGAGTAGAGAATGGAACAGGGGGTGGGAGTGGGATAGGAAGGAGGGACATATAATCAGTCTCTCAGAATATGCCCACTGTGGAGATGTCCTGTGTAATTATACATGTACAGGCTGTACTGAATTGCTTGTCCTTCCAGTGGGGATGGGTGACCCGGGAGGAACCAAAAGAATATAGAATTTAAAGTTCTATAATCAAATGTTATATATATGTATATATATATATATATATATGTACACACACACACAATTATGTAATTAATTATTATTATTATTAACTACATGCAACTTGGAATTAAGATATATAGGCACTGGGGTAGGGAGACCCATCCTTCCCTACCAGAAATTTAGTGGGCTAATTGAGGAGGACATAGGAAAGACCTGATTGGGGTTGGGGCTTTACAGTGGGATCGCTGTTTTGGGGTTGTGGGTAGGGGAAAGATGGGGAGAAAATTTGTAACTCAAAATCTCGTGGAAATGAATGATGTAAACTAGAACATATATAAAATAATTCAAAAAGAACAAAATAAAAGTATTGGGAAATTCCACTAAAAAAAGGAAAAAAAAGAACTGTGCATACACTTTGGCCCAGAAATACCACTACTAGTTTTATATCCCAAAGAAATAATGAAAAAGGGAAAAGGGCCCACATGTAGAATAATACTTATAGTAGCTCCTTTTTGCGATGGAAAAGAATTGGGAATTGAGGGGATGCCCATCAATTGATAAATGGCTGAACAAGTTGTGCTATATACATGTATTGGAACACTATATGCTATAAGAAATGATGAGTAGATTTCATAAAATCCAGGGTTTCATAAAAACCTAGAAAGACTTATATAAACTGATGCTGAGTGAAATGAATAGAACCAAGAGAATGCTGTAAACAGTAATAGCAACATTGCATGATAATCAATTTTGCTAGACTTAGCTCTTCTCAGCAACAAATGCTTTAAGACAATTCCAAAAGATTCATGATGGAAAATGCTATCCATTTCAAGGGAAAGAACCATGGAATCTGAATTCAGATCAAAGCATGCTCTTTTTTTCTTTTTCTTTCTCATCATTTCCCCCTTTTGTTCTGATTCTTCTTTCATAACATGACTAATGTGGAAATGTTTGATGCACTTGTACATGTATAGTCTACAGCAGATTGCATGCCATCTTGTGAAAGAGGGAGGAGAGGAGTGGAAAAAAAATTTGGAGCTCACAATCTTATCAAAGTAAATATTGGAAACCACTTTTATATGTAATTGGAAAAATAAAATACCATTACATGGGGAAAATAAAAAGAAAAATTCCTATTTGAGTATGTGAATTAGCTCAGTGAGTCTCACTGTGTCATGAAGAGGAACGAAGAACCCTTAACACATTCAAAGAATTTAACATTTTTGCAGAGATGGAATGACAGTCCAATAATACCAGTAGGATTACGTGAATGGAAAATGGAGTAACATGAGAAAAGGAAAGCCAATAGTAGCATAGTGTACTAGTAGACACTGGAAGAAGTTGTCAAGATTTTTCTTTTTCTTTTTTTGTATAGGCATAATCAGTTAATGGGTCTATTGTAAAGTGAACATGGTTATTTGTAACTCATTTCTGTTCCTTCCTGGTCTCTTGAGGTTTAAGGGAGTTTCAAAAAGAGAATCTGATGGAGCAGTAATGCAGAAAATAATATTCAAATATGACAGTGTATCCATGATGTCATGTGGCAGAATCATGGACAAATCCAGTCATCTTAGATTCCATTGGTAGATAACTTACAGGATAAGAGAGTGTGAAAATAATGCAACAGATCCCTCTTTGTTGGCTATTGCCAAGCGTCAGGGGCAGGGTACTATTCTTGGCATTTCCATGGGGGAAGATGGCAAAGAAAGAAAGATAGTGGCAGAATATGATTTCTGTTTATATCTACACATCATAGAAAGTGAATCTTTATGGGAAAAATGAATTATATGTTCTTCCTGCACAACAAATACATCCTGTTACTCTATGTTATAAACTGTGGTGTTTCCTTAGTGATGCTGATTAAAAAGAGTAGCAATGGCTTTTGGAGCAACATCCATTCTCCAGTTTATAAGCATACTATTGGGTAGTAGATGCAAACGTGTTTAGCCATGGGGCAGCAAAGGAACAGTTAGAATTAGGAAATGAAATTTCTCAAATATCTAATAAGCTAGTTCTCATTGGCATGCCATATCCTGATTCCACACCTTTATAATGGCTTTTTTCATCAGCCGGAAAGGCACTCCCTGTTCATCTACACCTCTGTAATCACTGATTCCTTTCAGCAATCAGTTCAAATGTTAACTCATGCATAAGGTCTTCTCCAGTGCCCTGCACCCCAGCAACAAGTGTCTACTCTTCTTGAATTTCTTGCATCCACTTGATTTTTTTGCATAATCTTATATTTGTATATATTATCTTCCCCCTTAGAATGGTCCTTATGGGAAAAGATTTTTTTCTTCACATTCATCATAAATTCATAAAGAGTAAGGACTATCTTACTTTTTTCTTCGCATTTCCAGTTCTGAGCAGAATTCCTGGCACATAATAGGGGTAAATAAATGCTTGCTGCTTGAGTGGTTAAGGAGCTTACATTCGACTGTGAATAGATGAGATATACAATCATAAGTGTGATGCAAGGAAACCTATAATGTAGTGGAAAGTGAACAGAATTTGAAGTCAAAGAACCTGGGTTTGAAATCCAACTATCTCTCATTTAAAAGAACCTATTGAACCACTTATTCTCTCCAGACCTGTGTCTCCTCATCTGTAAAATAAGATATGTAAACTCAGTGACTTCTGAAGTCAACTCCAGCCCTGATTTCATAACCCTAAAGTGTACGGAGTGAACCCCCATTCATACATAGACTCCATAGTTCCCTTTCAAGAAGGGAGACCCATCAAAATACTCTAGAAGTACTTTTAAAAGTGAGGAAGTTACTTTGAACTGAGGGATAGGCTGTTAAGATGGGTTAAGAAGGAGTGTGATTACACGCTGCACGTTTCCCCTCCCTGAGCTCCGTTCTTCCATCTCTGCCGCCGCCGCTTTCTCCTCTCCCCGGTCCCTCCCACCACCACTATGGGTTTCGGAGATCTCAAGACACCCGCGGGTCTGCCGCACCTCAACGACTTCCTGGCAGACAAGAACTACATCGAGGGGCTTGTGCCGTCCCAGGCTGACGTGGCAGTATTTGAAGCCGTCTCGGACCCCCCACCCGCCGACCTGTTCCATGCCATCCACTAGTATAACCACATTAAGTCCTACAAGAAGCAGAAGGCCAGCTTGCCAGGAATAAAGAAAGCTTTGAGCAAGTATGGGCCTGCTGATGTGGAAGATACCACCGGAAGTGGGGCTACAGATGATGACATTGAGCTCTTTGGGTCGATGAGGAGGAGGAAAGTGAAGAAGCAAAGAAGTTAAGAGAAGAAAGCCTTGCTCAGTATGAATCAAAGAAATCCAAAAAACCTGCAATTGTTGCCAAGTCTTCCATCTTACTGGATGTAAAACCTTGGGATGATGAGACAGATATGGTGAAATTGGAGTAATGTGTCAGAAGCATTCAGGAAGATGGTTTAGTCTTGGCATCTTCTAAACTAGTTCTAGTGGGACATGGCATCAAGAAGCTTCAGACACAGTGTGTGATTGAAGATGATAAAGTTGGTACAGATACGCTAGAGGAATGGATAACTGCCTTTGAAGACTATGTGCAATCCATGGATGTTGCTGCCTTCAATAAGATCTAAAACCTACCATCCTCAAAAATTACATTGAAAGAAAAACATTTGCAAGCAAAATAAACAGATGGGATAAGAAGGTGTCACCTGATCTTAACGTTGAAAATAGATACCAATTCTGAAAGTGAAGAAGAGAGGGGGAAAGGGAACACACTCTAGGAACAGGGAAAACCTTGTACTCTCTGTATAAGGAATACTGTTAGAGAAATTTTGTGTGGAATCAGAAGGAAACAATAGAGAACAATTTCTCATAAGGAGTTTTCAATTTTATTGGGGAGAGGGAAAAAGGAAAACCACAACGACAAAATACACAAGGTCAAAGTTCTACAGCTAGAAAGGAAGGTGCTTTAAAAGCAAATGATACAGGAGTTTTGCTAGGACATTGCAGGCCTCTAGGTGGATGGTTCATAGATAGAATACCGATATACATTGATATAGAATTATATGTACAACTAGCAGGTATAAAATTCATTTCTATAATATAAATGAGAGAATTGTTTTTAATTTGATTTGTTTATTTACTTTTAGTTTACAAGATTCAGTTCCATAATCTCTTGAATTTCACATTTTCTCCCCTTCCTCATCCTCCCCATGGCAGCATGTAGTCAAGTATTGGATCTGCAAATATTTTCAAATTGGACATTAGCTTGATTGTATAGAAGAGTTGTAACCAATGGAGTGAACAATGGGATAAAAGAAAAAAGAATCAAACATGAAAAAGAAAGATAGCATATAGGTTCCTTCAGTCTCCATTTAAACTCTCTTCTTTCTAGATCTTTTTCTGAATGTAGATATGTCCTTCCATCCTGAGACTTGTATAGTTGTCTTATAACTATGTGTTGCTTAGAAGCATCCAGTTTATCAAAGTTGGTCATCCCACGTACGATGTGTCTGTGATTGTGTACAATTTTTTCCTGGTTCTGCTCTTCTCACTTAGGACCACTTTGTATAAGGCTCTCCAGGTGAATATGAAGAATGTCTCCTCCCCATTTCTTTTGGCACAATAGTATTCCATTACATTCATATGCCACAAGTTGTTCAGCCATTCCCTAATTGATGGGTATCCCCTTAATATCCAGTTGTTGTTTTTTTTTTGCCACTACAAAAGAGAGCTGCAATAAATATTTTTGTGCATATGGGTCTTCCTCCCACTTCTATGATCTCTTTGAAATACAAACCCAGAAGTGGTATTACTGGGTCAAAAGGTATGAAATTATTTATTGCCCTTTGGGCATAGTTCTAGATTCCTCTCCAGAATGGTTGCATCGGTTCACAGTTCCATCAACAATGCATTAGTGTTCCAATTTTTCCACATCTTCTAAAGGAGAGAATTCTTAAATCAAATCACAGCAAAGTATACATCAGAGGGGAAAGCACAGGATATGTTTTTTTTAAGACCCTAAAATACTTTGGTTTTCCTTACACAGATACATACACATTAATAATATACAATGAACACATATATAAATCCATATACACATTATTCCTGTTCAGTCATTTCAGTCCTGTCTTACTCTTTGTAACCTCATTTGAGGTTTTCTTGGCAGTGATACTGGAGTGGTTTGCCATTTCCTACTCCAGCTCATTTTACAGATGTGGAAACTGAGGCAGAAATGGTGAAGTGACTTAGCTGCGGTTACATACCTAGTAAATGTCTGAAACCAGATTCAAACTCAGGTCTTCCTGACTTCCTGACCTCATGCCTGGAACTCTATGCCCACATACACACATACATTTTAAAATATAGTTTCACAAATGAAAGAACGCAGTTTCAGGAAATTGGTGGGAGGTTGATTCTTTAAACTTCTTTTCAAATATTTAAACTTTACGGCAATTTAGCTTCAGTTTAAAGTCTGGCTTTCTTCTTTCAGAATGAAACCTTATAGTTAAAGTGGGATATGTCCTTATATCCCTACCCTCTGAATTCTCTCATATCAGGGCATGCACCAGAAACTTACAGTAAGATTTTCATAGGAACTATAAAAGAAATCTGGCTGGTGAAAGGGTTGGTAGGAGGCAGAGATGGAAAAGAATATAGTGCTTTCGTTACTCCACTGGAAATATACCAGAAAGAGAACAATGTCATAAAAGTCCTATGTTACTCACTGTCCATATCAGCACTCTATATTGGCAAAAGAGTTAGAAGCAAAGTGGATGACCACCCATGGGGGAATGGTCAAACTAATCATGGAATTTTAATGGGTCTGGAGTCAGGGAGAACTGAGAAATCTGAGCACAGATAATTACTAGCTGTGTGACCCTGGGCAAGTCACTTCATCCTGTTTACCTCATTTTCTCATCTGTAATATGAACTAGAGAAAGAAATGGCAAGCTGCTCCAGTATTTTTGCCAAGAAAACCCCAAATGTGGTGATAAAGAGTCAAGCATGACAGAAATGGCTGAAGAAACAAAAAGAAAAATGTAGCAGAATATTCCTGTTCTGTGAGAAATAAAGAGTGTGAGGGATTACAATAGATATGAAGAATTCAGAGAAACCAAAGAAGACTTCAATGAATTGATACAGAAAGAAGAAAGTGTTATCTGACAAGAATAACCACAATTACAGAACTATTAGCAACACTAAAAAGTGGCAGGCAGATGAATTTAAGGAAGAATCTTGGGCAAGTAGAAATAATAATGTAAAATAGCTCTTTATTTCCCTCTCTTTAGAGAGTTGGGAGCACAAAGTTTGGAATGTGGTATATAGTTTGAGAAACAGTCGATCACTTTCTTATTAAGCTCCATTTAAATATTTGTTAAAAGGAAGAGATGAGGGTGGTTAATAGTATCATTATCCTACCAAAAAGGAAACAAAAGGAAATAATGCAACTTTGAAGAGATCAAATACTTGTCGATGAGGGTGGAGGAAGTCCTCTTGGGAGAACTAGTAAAGTAAAAAAGTAATAATTATAACAACTTTATATGTAATGCTTTTAATACAAAATATTTGCTAAGCAATTTACCTAAATTCTCTTGACGTAAGCACCATATTCTCATTATACAGATGAGAAAATGAAAGTTGAGAGTTTGTGACTTACCCAAGATCACACACACACACACACACACACACACACACAGAGCTAGTAAATGTCTGAGGTAGAATTTGAATTCCAGTCTTCATCAAATAAAAAACAACACAAAATCCATTATGTCATCAACAAAAACATCAGTCAGCATTATACTTTATGCTTCTTTGTCTCCCGGCCCTCCCTGACCCAGAGCAGAGCATACTTAGGACACTCCTCGACATCACTAAACACTTCTTTAACTGAAATGACCTATCCTCAGCATTCCAGAAAATTAAGTTGAAGAAATATTTCAGAGGTCATCTGAGGTCATACTGTACCTGGATAAGAATCTCCCCTATGATATACTCCTATGAGTGGCCATGCAGCTGTTGTGTGAAGACCTCCAAGGAATGGAAGCCTATTACCTTCAGTGACAGATGAGGGCTGAAGGGCCTTGAGTTCCTTCAAAAAAGCAAGTAAAGATTTAGGAATGTTTAGCCTCAATAAGATTCTCTTTCTTTCTCTCTCTCTCTGTCTCTCTCTCTGTCTCTCTCTCTCTCTCTCTTCTTCCTCATCTTCATCCTTGTCATCCTCTTCTTCCTCCTTCTCTTTTTTCTTTTTCTTTTCTCCTTGCCATTGCCATTGTTGTCATTGCCATTGTCATCTTCATCCTCATCCTCATCCTCCTCGTCCTCCGTGTCCTCATCCTCATCTTCATCCTTCCCCTCCTCTTCCTCTTCTTCTTCTTCTTCATCTTCTTCCTCTTCTTTCTCCTCCTCTTCTTCCCCCTCCTCCTCCTTCTCTTCTTTCTGTCTCAGCTATCCTTAAAGAGCTTCCTCTTGGAAGGGATATTATATTTGTTCTTATCATCAGAAAGGAGTTAGGCATGATAGTTGGACATTTCAAAGAGTCAAACAGTAATAACTACCATTTATATAGAGCTTTAAGATTTTGAAACCGTGCTACTAATATTATCAAATTTTATCATTTAAAATTTTATTTCAGCAACCCAGAGAAGTAGGTGCTAATAGCTCCCCATTTATCAGATGAAGAAACTGAAGCAGATGTTAAAATAACTTCTCCAGAATGATTCAGTTTTGAGTGGCTGAGGCAGGATTTGTTTTTACATTTGGGTCTTCCCGACTCCAGGGTCATTTCTCTCTACACTGAACCACCGAGGTAACTGAGTTCAATTTGATGTAAAGAAGAGATTCCTAACAATTAGAGCAATCCAGAAGTGGAAGGGGCTGTCAGGAGATAGTAGATTGCCCTCCGTTGAATTCATCAAGTAAAGGTTGGGTATCCACCTAGTGGATATGATGTAGGAAGATTTTGTTCAGTTTTGGAATTAGCCAGATGACCTTGATATTATCTTTCCTCCCTGACAGTCTGGGACTTCAAAGATGATGTTTCTTCCATATCACTTGACCTGGCACACTAAGGCACATATGGCAATGATGATAAGGATGATTTTTAACTGTTCTAAACTCTTAGGGAACAAGAATTTTGTTGCTGTTGTTGTTGTTGTTGTGTCATTTTTCAGTCAAGTCTAACTTCAAGAACCCATTTGAGATTTTCTTGGCAAAGATACTGGAAAGGTGGGCCATTTCCTACTCCAGCTAGGGGCAGGAATAAAGTTCCATATGTTAAACTAATATTTTCTAGAGTGAAATGGAGAAGGGCAAGGCAAATTTTACTTGACAAGCAAAAAACATGAATATAAAATCTCTTCTCAAAGTTTCCTTGAGCTGCTCCTTTGGTCAGGAATGCACATAATTTTACTTTGAGTTGTTCAGCAGGCAAGTTGCCTGGAATTCACAGAGATCAAGGACTTCTAGGAAAAAGAGAAAATTCAAAAATAGGATTCAACTAAACAAGTGAGATCAAGGTGAAGAAGATCAGAAACACGTTGTTTCTCCTCTACTTCTGCATTTGACAGGAGGAATCAGTCACCCATGGTTTATAGAAGGAATCCTATGATGTTCTTGGGGCAATGTCAAGTGTTAAGTATAGAAAGGGAATGGGTACTGTGATGAGTATCATTAAGAATCAGCCTTGTGCCTAATTTCACAAATATATAGAAAATGGAGTAAAATTTATTAAAATTAAAGTCATTCTCAAATTAATTAATGGCCAAGTGGTATAAACAGGCAGTTTTCAGATGAAATTAAAGCTATCAGTAGTCATAAAAAAGTGCTCTAATCACTATTGATTAGAGAAATGCAAATGCAAACAATTCTGAGGTTCCACCTCATACCTATCAGATTGGATCACATGACAGAAAAGGAAAATGATAAATGTTGGAAAGGATGAGGGAAAATTGGAGCTCTAATGCATTGTTGGTGGAGTTGTGAACTGAAACAACCATTTTGGAGAACTATTTGGAGCTATGCCCAAAAGGGTATACAATTGTATATATTCTTTGATCCAACAATACCACTATTAGGTCTGTATCCCATAGAGATCATAAAAAGGGGGAAGGATCCACATGTACAAAAATATTTACATCACCTCTTCTTGTGATAGCAAAAAACTGAAAATTGATAGGATGCCCATCGATTGGAGAATGATTGAACAAGTTGTGTTATATGCATGCAATGGAATACTATTGTACTAAAGGAAGGATGAGCAAGTAGATTTCATAAAAATCCTGGAAAGACTTACATGAAGTGATACTGAGTGAAATGAGCAGAACCAGAAGAACATTGTACACAGTAACAGCAACATTATACAAAGCTCAACTACAATACACTTAGCTCTTCTCTGAAATACAATAATCCAAAACAATTCCAAAAGACTCATGATGGAAAATGCTATCCACATCCAGAGAAAGAACTATGGAATCTGATGAGGATCAAAACATATTAATTTACTTTTTTGCTCTTTCTTTCTTGTGTTTTTCCCTTTTGCTTTGATTCTTCTTTAACAATATTACTAATGTGGAAAAAAGTTTAATATGATTGCACATGTATAACCTATATCACATTCTTTGCTCTCTTGGGGAGGGGGAGGAAAATAAGGGAGAAAAATTTGGAACTCAAAATATTATAAAAATGAAAGTTGAAAACTATCTTTGCATGTAATTAGAAAAAATACTATTAAGTGGAGAAAAAAAAATCAACATTCACCCATTGTTTTGGAAAACTTTGGACTATAGGTCAAGATGTGATAAGGTAGATGAGCTGGTTATTTGGAAATGTGATAACCTGTATTAAATAGCAGCACTTTAATGATCTCATTTCCTAAAATGCTTTTCTCTGAATGAGAATGTTCTTTAATTATCTCATGATGAGAGACTGAATTTCTATATGTTGAGGAAAAGGACTAGATTGTTATCAGTCAAGGTTATTTTTACTGAACTGAGAGGTGAATGATGACGTACTTAACACCTCACTTAGACTTTCCTTGAAGTGTGGATCTACCACATTATTCTTCTCTATTCCATAAACTCCGTTGGCTCCCAATTGCCTCTAAGATAAAGATAAGGTCTTCTGTTTGGCACGTTAAACTATAGTGTGTGCTCCTGGTGAGTAGAGACTGGGGGTTTATCTTTTTAGCAAAATGCCTGGCAAATAATAAGCATATAACAAATGCTTCATAAATGTTGACTGGCTAACAAGTGAAAGAAAAAAATAATCTGACTTATAGTATACTGGAATCAGTGCCTGAGGGGGGCAGAGCCAAGATGGAGGCGTAGAAGCAGCAAAGCTCTGCAGCTCCCACAGAGCCACCTTAAATACCCAGAAAATATGACTCTAAACAAATCTTAGGGCTCCAAAATCCACAAAAATACAGAAAACACTTCTCTTGCTAAAGGTGGTTCAGCAGGAGGGGCTCAATGTGACAAGCTGGGAGCCTAGGCCAGCCCAGCCCGAAATCACGACCTGGCCCCAGGGCAGTAGGGAAAAGCTGCAGCCAGTCTACTGAAAGAGAGGATCAGCAACACCTGGGGCAATCTCCACACTTATCAAGGCAGGAAAAAACAAGGTTAAGATGAAGGTCAGTGGAATTCTGTCGCTAAAGGCTAAAAAGTGAATCTGAACAAATTTAAGACTGACTGATCCCATTGTGAGACTGAGAGTGGCAGATTCCCAGCCCAGGAGAGAGCCTACTCAGGTTGGGGTAAGGAGAACACTGAGCACAAGGGAGCTGCACCAACATAGAGCTGAGATTAGAGTACAGCAGAAAGAGAAGAAGCCCCAGCCAGCCTGCAGACTCACCCAGCCTTGCCATCTCACCACAGGACAGAGGATCATCAAACCAGGTAGGAAAAAAACTCGGGGCTCACAACAGTATTATCAGCTTCCCCTGGGGAAAGCTGAATGTTTAAAATTATACACCCATACTTCCAGAAGCCAAGATGGAGGAATAAAGTTTAGTGGCTCTGATCCCCACTCCCAGACCCAGAAAAGTCGAGAATTAAATCTTCCAACCAGAGTAAAATCTTGAATCAGTGGAAACAGCCTCAGGCTTCAGCATGGCTGAGGAAAGGGCAAAGAAGACAGTGCAGAGTCTAAGCCCAGTAGGGTGGAGCCTGCAAGCCCTACCAAGAAAAGCCAATTTAGCACCACCAGGCCAATCAGCAAACAAGAGCTCTGACTTGGACCTTCAGCTGTAGCTGGCTCTGAGCCTGCTTGAGCTGAAGCACAGGGACATAGACTCTGAAACCTGAAGGAGCTAGACAATCCAACCCCCACAAGTTACTCTGTAAGCCTCAGGGTAACTCAGGGGAATTGCTGAGAGTCTTGGTATTGGCCTCAGGCTACACACTCAGAGCTTACAGCTACCAAGCCCCTACCTCCCAGTCTGAGAAGCTCAAGACTCCGGCACCCCAGACACAGATATCCACTCCAAAAATCCAGGACATAAGTGCTCACAATGGGGAAAAATGAAACTGTAAAGGCTAAGATCATCAAATATTTTTATACTGAGCAAGAACAAACAAATTCAGAAGACAACAGGGACTCTATATGCACACTGGGGACCACAGAAGGAAATGAAAATTGTTCTCAAGCAGAAAGAGCATTCTTGGAGGATCTCAAAAGAGATTTTAAAAATGAAATTAGAGAGGTACTGACCAAATTGGAAAAAGATCTCACTGAAGAAATCAAATCTTTGAAAAGCAAAACTGGAGGACTAGGACAGGAGGTCCAAAATCTAACTGGAGAAAATACCTCCCTAAAAATGAAAAATGAACATATGGAAAAGGAACTCCAAAAACTAGCTGAGGAAAATAATTCACTAAAAATTAGAATCACCAAATTGAAGCTAAGGATTCCATGATGAAACAAGAGTTAGTCAAACAAAACATAAAGATTGAAAAATTAGAAGGTGAAAAATAACTCACTTGAAAAGCAAGTGACCTGGAAAACAGATCCAGGAGAGATAACCTAAGGATTATTGGCTTACCAGAAATCCAGGATGAAAAAAACAGCCTGGACAACATCCTCCAAGAGATTATCAAAGAAAACTGTCCTGAGGTCCTAGAATCAGAAGGAGAAATGGTTATTGAAAGAATCTACCCATCTCTTCCTGAAAGAGATCCCAAATTGAAAACTCCAAGAAATATAGTAGCCAAACTCCAGAGCTACAAAGTCAGGGAGAAAATACTAGATGCAGTCAAAAAGAAACAATTCAAATAATGTGGAACTACAGTCAGGATTACACAGGATTTGGCAGCTGCTACATTAAAAGAGCGGAGGAAATGGAATGCGATATTTTGTAAAGCAAAAGAGCTAGGACTGCAACCAAAGTTCAACTACCCAACAAGACTGACCATATTCTTTCAGGCAAAGAGATGGTCACTTAATGAAATAAAGGACTTCCTGACTTTCCTTATGAAAAAGCCTGAGCTCAATGGAAAATCTGATCTCCAATTACAAGATCCAAGAAAGACATAAAAATGTAAAGAAGGAAAATATACACTCACACATAAACATATACACACAGATGCTCACACATGCACATAACTTGGGACTCAGTAAGAACAAACTGTTTACATTCCTTTATGAGAAGCATATACATGTCAATACTGAAATTTGTATAAGTATTGTGACACTTAAAAGGGATGTACACAGAAAGAGGCTGTGGGTATAATTGGACGAATATGAAGATTTGAAAAAAAAAACCTATTTAGGGGAAGAAAGGGAATGTAATGATAGAAAAGGAAAAGTAGAGGTAGAAGATAGTAAATTATGCCACAAGAAGAGGCATAAAAACATACTAAAGTCGAGGGGTGGGAAAGAAGGAGATGAGCATCATATGATTGTTACTCCCATTGGTTCTAATTTAAAGAGGGATCAATACAAATGGCTAAGTTTAGATTCTAACATGAAAAGACATAAAAATTCATAACAATAGGGGGAAAAGAGGGAGGGAGAGAAGCAATATTTGAAATGGTTTGGGTTCAACCAGGGAATAATATACTCTGTTAAGAATAAAAATCTATTGTGCCCTACAGTCAGTAGGAGAGACAAGGGGGGAGGGGTTTAAGAAGGGGAAAGTACTCAGTAGGGAAGGGAAGAGTAGCAAGGGGAAAGGGTAGTAAAGAGGAGGAACACAGAGAGGGAATACTGAGGGAGGTGGTGATCAAAAGGAAAATTCTTAAGGAGGAGAAGGGAAAAGGAAGACATAAAGACATAAACAGGGGAGGGAATAAGATGGAGGGAAAGTCACAGATAGTAATTATAACTGTGAATGTGAATGGGATGAACTCTCAGATAAAACAGAGGCGGATAGCATAATGGATTAAAATCCACAATCCTATAATATGCTGTCTACAAGAAACACATCTGAAATGAGGGGATATGCACAGGTTAAAGGTAAAAGGATGGAGTAGAATGTATTAAGCCTCTGTGAAAGTACATTAGGAAAACCATCAGTATGATTGTAATAGTAATCAGTTTATCCGATAATTAGCACTTAGTAGCCTAGGGCTAAGTAGCACTTAGTAACTTCGGGCTAAGTATAGAAGGTATGAACTATGTTTATTGTTGAGAAGGAATGAATT
>CM053594.1:33043609-33090139 GCA_028646575.1 Pseudocheirus occidentalis | reverse complement strand
AGAATTTTAGAGAGAGAGGAGAGAATTGGATTTGTCTCCTCAGTGAAGGAAGATTCATGGAGACTGAAGTCAACTGAGAAAGAGAGGGAGAGAGAGAGTTCCTCTCCCAGTATCTGGAGGCTGACTGAAACATGAACACGATGGGACTTTGTTTGTTAGTGGCCTGGCTGATCCTTGAGTTCCAGGCAAGAGAAGTGGTAAAGGGTTTGAGGTGTGCTGAACCCTGTGAACTTCAGTGTGTGCTGGGGATTGCCCTGAGGACTGGACAAGGACCTGGGAGCTGTTTTTCTCTGAGGACTGGACGAGAGCCTGGCAGCTGTCAGCTCCTGAATATAGGTGATTGTTTGGCAGATTCAGGAGGGAGGTGGGACCAGGGAAGAGGATCCAGGGAATCAGAGAGACCACCCAGAGTCAAAATGAAGAAAAGGCCTCCCCTTGTACTAAACTGAGGTTTGTTGGAAATCAGGGGGTAGAAAGTTTGCGTGGTTTACTAAGGACTGTATTGGAAACTAAAGTTAATGGTTGCCCCATGAGTTGAAGATCAGTATATTGTGAAATGTTGGTTGAATCTTTAAGTGAGAAGGTTTTCCCTCTTACGGAAACGAGGTGATTCTTTTTTGATTGATTGAATCTTTCTTTTGTTAATTGATTGGTTGAATCTTTCAGTATTAAGCTGGTTTCCCCCTTAAGGAAACCAGGTAATTCTTCTTTTGTTCCTTGTTCTAAATATTGTGACTTTATATAATAAGATATAATATTAAGAATATTATACTGAGAGTATTGTACTGAATCGTGAGTTGTAATGGAATAAACAGAGAGTTCACTACTACTGTGTAATCCAAATCTTGAAAGCTGTGCACAGTAGCATTCTTTTGGGAATCTACTGTTGCTTGGCTTTGCAATCATTGAGCATATCAACAATAAAACTAGCAGAAACCATATGATTGTTTCAAAAGATGCAGAAAAAGTCTTTGACAAAATACAACATCCATTCCTATTAAAAACACTGGAATGTATAGGAAAAAATGGAATTTTCCTTAGAATAATAGGTAGTATCTACTTAAAGCCATAAGCAAGTATTATATGCAATGGGGATAAACTAGAAGCTTTTCCAATAAGATCGGGGTGAAACAAGGATGTTCACTATCACCCCTCTTATTCAACCTGGTACTAGAAATGTTAACAGTAGCAATTACAAAAGAAAAATAAATCAAATTAATCAAATTAGGCCAAGAAGAGACTAAGCTATCACTCTATGCAGATGACATGATGATATACTTGGAGAATCCTAGAGATTCAAGTAAAAAACTTCTTGAGACAATAAATAAATTTAGCAAAGTCGCAGGATATAAAACTGACCCACATAAATCCTCAGCATTTTTATATATTTCTAATGAAGTCTGACAGCAAGAGATAGTAAGAGAAACCCCATTTAAAGTTACTGTAGACATTATAAAATATTTGAGAATCCATCTGCCAAAACAAACCCAGTATCTTTATGAACACAAATACAAAATGCTTTTCAAACAAATAAAATCAGATCTTACTAATTGGAAAAACATCAATTGCTCATGGCTTGGTAGAGCTAATATAATAAAAATGACAATTTTACTGAAATTAAATTTCATATTTAGTGCCATACAATCAAACTACCAAAAATTACCTTATAGAACTAGAAAAAATAGTAACAAAATTCATTTGGAAGAACAAAAAGTCCAGAACATCAAGACAATTAATGAAAAGCAATGCTAGGGAAGGTGAGCTAGTTGTACCAGACTTTATTCTCTATTACAAAGCAGCAGTCCTCAAAACTGCCTGGTACAGGCTAAAGAATACAGTAGTGGATCAATGGAATAGACTGGGTACAAAAGACTCAGTAGTCAACAACTGTAGTAACATACTATTTGATAAGCACAAAGACCCCACTTTATGGGTTAAGAATTCCCTATTTGACAAAAAAAATGATGGGACAATTGGAATATAGTATGTAAGAAGCTGAGCATAGACCATCACCTAACACCATAAACCAAAGTCAAGTCTAAATGGGTGCACCATCTAGGTATAAAGGCTGATAATATAAATAATCTGGGGAAACAAAGAATAGTTTACCTGTCAGATTTATGGAGTAATGAAGACTTTATGACCAAAGAAGAGTTGGAGAGCATTATAAAATGCAAAATGGATAATCTTGATTACATTAAATTGAAATGTTTCTGTACAATCAAAGCCAACGTAACCAAGATTAAGAGGGAAGTCAGTAATTAGGAAAGAATATTTACAACCAGTGTCTCTGATAAAGGCCTCATTTCTAAAATATATGGGGAATTAAGTAAAATTTATAAGAATACAAGTCATTGCCCAATTGATAAATGGGCAAAGGGTATGAACAGGCAATTTTCAGAGGTAAAAATTAAAAATATCTTTAAGCATATAGAAAAATGCTCTAGATCACCATTTATTCATGAAATGCAAATCAAAACAGCTTTGAGGTACCACATCTCACCAGTCAGATTGGCTAAGATGACAAAACAGGAAAATTACAAGTGCTGGAGAGGATGTGGAAAAATTGGAACTCTAATGCATTGTTGGTGGAGCTGTGAACTGATACAATCATTCTGGAGGGCAATCTGGAACTATGCTCAAAGGGCTATAAATAATTGCATACCTTTTGACCCAGTAATACCACTTTTGGGGCTCTATCCCAAAGAAATCACAGAAGTGGGAAAAGGACCCATATGTACAAAAATATTCATTGTAGCTCTCTTTTTGGTGGCAAAAAACTGGAAACTTAGGGCATGCCCATCAATTGGGGAATGGTGGAACAAGTTATGGTGCATAAATTTAATGGAATACTATTGTGTTAGTAGAAATGGGAAGGAGATGGACTTCATAATTACCTGGAGAGGCTTATATGATTTGGTGCTAACTGAGAAGGGCAGAATCGAAAAATTTATATACAGTCACAGATGCATCATATGTGTGACGACCAACCTCGATAAACTGGACTCTTCTCAGCAATGCACAGTTAAAAGACAACTCTTCAAGTCACAGAATGGAAGGAGATACATACACTCAGAGAAAGATCTAGAAAGACCAGAGTTTAAATGAGACTGAAGCAACACATGCTATTGTTCTCTTCCATGTTTGTTTTTGTTTCTTTTTTTTCTCTTTTCACATTATTCACTCCACTGGTTGCAACTCTTCTATACAACAAGAATATTGTACAATGTGAAAGTGTTTGCAGATCCCATACATGATTGTACCCCACCATGGGGTAGGGGGGGGGAAGGAAAGGGAGAAAATCTGAAACTCAAGTGATTCTGTAAATGAATCTTATGAACTAAAAGTAAATAAACAATTCAATAAATTTTTAAAAATGGCATTAGTGCCTGATAAAAAATCAGAGGACCTGGATTTAAACCCCTAACAGTCCTAACACTTAGTAGCTTTGTGATCCAGGCCAAGTCACTTCTATGGGATTCAGTTTTCTCCTCTGGAAAAAAAATGGGAAAGGAGGATTAGTTCTAACTAAATGGCTTCTAATCTCCCTTCCATTTCTGAATCTAAGATGGAATTCAATTCATCTCCTGTGATCAATGAACTGATATTTTTGCCCTTGCACCTTTCACCTCCTCACTACAGTTTCTGTTGCCAAGGGTTGACATTGTGAGTACCAATCATCCATCATTTCTCATTTCTTTCTCCATGCAAAATAAAAATGAGCCTCCAGAGAAAAACAAAGAGCTTCAATAGACTTCTTAGTTACTGATGAAAACAGGCTTTCCCACCTTCCTGCAAACCTATCTGGACAGGTTTATTTCTGCTTTGTGATTTTTTAACTGTGATCAAGAAGCAGCCCTTTGCCAGCTCTACAAAATCATTAAGGAGACATGTTCATTAAAGTCTTGACACCTTCTTGAAGTCATTGGTAGTGAGGAGAGGAGTGGGGAGATGGAGGCTGATTTTGTAAAGCAATATTTCTCTCCTTGGATGACAACATTGGTGCAACAGTGGCTTGTAATCAACCTGCAAAACAGTTAACAGTATGAATTCTGAGTGAAATCAATGAACAAAAACATTCCTGCTGTGAAAAGGGAGATAACATAATATTAATACAAAAGGATGATGATAGTGTTTGTCATTATGAAGCAAACTAATAACGTTTTATCTCAAGCATATGTCCTCTAAAGCAATTTAACCAATCAATCATTCAACATTTATTAAGTATCTATAATGTTCCAGGAACTGTGTTAAGCACTGGGGAAAATAAAAAAAGGAAAAAGGTCCTTGGTCTCAAGGAGCTTAAAATCTAATGGGAAAATCTGGACCTATGGCCAAAGGGTTATAAACAATTGCGTACTCTTTGGCCCAGCAATACCCCTTCTAGGGTTGTATCCAAAAGAGATCATAGAAGTGGGAGGAAGACCTTTATGTACAAAAATATTTTTAGCAGTGGCAAAGAACTGGAAATCCTTTCCTAAAAATCCTTTCCCAATTTTCTACTTCCCTTTTAATCTTGGTAACATTGCCTTTGTTTCAGTACCAAGTAGTTTTGATAACTGTTGCTTTGTAGTACAGATAGAAATCTGGTATGGTTAGGCCACCTTCTGTGGCATTTCTTTTCATTAGTTGCCTTGAAATTCTGGACCTTTTGTTCTTCCGGATGAATTTTGCTACTATTTTTTTTTGAGCTCTACAAAGTAATTTTTTGGTAGATTGATTGGTATGGCACTAAATATATAATTTAATTTAGGTAAAATTGTCATTTTTATTATACTAACTTGATCCAGCCATGAGCAATTGCTGTTTATCCAAATTGTTAGATCTGCTTTTATTTGTGTGAAAAGTCTTTTGTAATTGTGTTCATTCAATTCCTGCATTTGTTTTGGCGGGTAGATTCCCAGATATTTTTAAAGTCTACAATAACTTTAAATGTAATTTCTCTTTCTATTTCTTGCTGTTGGATTTCATTAGAGATATATAGGAATGCTGAGGATTTATGTGAGTTTATTTTATATCCTGCAACTTTGCTAAATTTGTTTATTATCTCAAGTATTTTTTTACTTGATTCTCTAGGATTCTTCAAGTATATCATCATATCATCTGCAAAGAGTGATAGCTTAGTTTCTTCCTTGCCTAATCTTATTCCTTCGATTTCTTTTTCTTCTCTTATTGCTACTTCTAACATTTCTAGTACCGAATTAAATAAGAGGGGTGATAGTGGACATGCTTGTTTCACCCCTGATCTTATTGGAAATGCTTCTAGCTTATCCCCTTTGCATATAATACTTGCTGATGGTTTTAGATAGATGCTACTTATTATTTTAAGGAAGACTCCATTTATTCCTACACTTTGTAGTATTTTTAATAGGAATGGGTGCTGTGTTTTGTTAAAAAGCCTTTTCTGAATCTATTGAGATAAACATGTGGTTTCTACCAGTTTTGTTGTTGATGTGATTGTTTATACTGATAGTTTTCCTGATATTGAACCACCCTTTCATTCCTGGAATAAATCATACCTGATCAAAGTGTATTATTCTCATGATGATTTGCTGTAGTGTTTTGATAATGTTTTATTTATAAATTTTTCGTCTATATTCATAAGGAAAATTGATCTGTTTTTTTCTTTCTCTGTTTTGTCTTTTCCCAATTTAGGTATCGCTACCATATTTGTCTTACACAAAGAGTTTGGTAGGACTCCTTCCTCTCCAATTTCCCCAAATAGTTTGTAAAGTGTTGAAGTCATTTGTTCTTTAAATGTTTGGTAGAATTCACTAGTAAAGCCATCTGTCCCTGGAGATTTTTTCCTAGGGAGTTCACTGATGGCTTGTTGAATTTCTTTTTCTAAGATTGGGTTATTTAAGTAGATTGCTTCCTCTTCAGTTAGTCTAGGCAACTTGTATTTTTGTAAATATCCATCCATTTCACTAAGATTATCCAATTTATGTACATACAATTGGACAAAATAATTTCTAATTATTGTTTTAATTTTCTCTTCATTGGAGGTTGATTCACTCTTTTCATTCTTTATATTTATAATTTGGTTTTCTTATTTTTTTATCATATTGGCTAAAGATCTATCTATTTTATTGGCTTTTTCATAATACCAGCTCTTAGTATTATTTATTAATTATATAGTTTTCTTAAAATTGATTTTTTATTAATTTCTCCTTTGCTTTTCATTTTTTTAAAATTTAGTAGTTAATTGGGGATTTTCAATGTGTTCTTTTTCTAGCTTTTTCAATTGCATGGCCAAATCATTGGTCTCCATTTTCTCTAATTTATTCATGTATGCATTCAGAGTTATAAAACTGACTCTAAGAACTGCCTTTGCTGCATCCCACAAGTGTTGGTATGTTATCTCATTATTGTCATTCTCCTGAATGAAGATTTTTATTGTTTCTATAATTTCTTGTTTGACCCACTCATTCTTTAGAATTAAGTTTAGTTTCCAATTAGTTTTTTGTCTATCCTTCCATGGCCTTTTATTACATATAATTTTTATTGAATTGTGATCGGAGAAGGATGCATTTAGGATTTCCACCTTTCTGCATTGAATTGTGAGGTTTTTATGCCCTAATACATGGTCAGTTTTTGTATATGTATCATTTACTGCTGAAAAGAAGGTATATTCTTTTTTATCCCCATTCAATTTTCTCCAGACGTCTACCATATCTATCTTCTCTAAGATTCTATTTATTTCCTTAAATTCTTTTTTTGTTTATTTTGAGGTCAGATTTATCAATCTCAGATAGTCTCCCACTAGTATAGCTTTGCTATCTATTTCTTCCTCTAGCATTCCTTAATTTCTGCTTTAGGAATGTGGATGCTCTACCACTTGGTTCATAAATATTTTGTAATGATATTGCCTCATTTATGATGGTGCCTTTTAACAGGATATAGATTCCTCCTTAATCTCTTTTAATTAGATCTATTTTTACTTTGCTTTATCTGAGATAAGGATTTCTACCCCTGCTTTGTTTTTTTTAACTTTAGCTGAGGCATGGTATATTTTACTCCAGCCCTATACCTTTACCTTTATCTTGTGTGTATCCCCCTGTTTCAGATGTGTTTCTTGTAAACAGCATATTGTAGGATTATGGTTTTTAAGCCATTCTGCTATCTGCCCCTGTTTTATGGGAGAGTTCATCCCATTCACATTCAAAGTTATGATTACTATCTGTGTCTTTCCCTCCATCCTATTTTGATTTTTGTTTTGATTTTTCCATTCTCCTTTCCCCTTCTTAAGCGTTTTACTTTTCATTATTTAACATCATACACCAAAATCAAGTCCAAATGGGTGCACAACCTAGCTATAAAAACTGATACTGTGTTGGAGGAGGACATGAAAGAGAGCATATCTGGGGCAGGGCTTTACAGTGTGATCGCTGTTTTGGGGTTGGGGGTAGGGGAAAGACGGGGAGAAAATTTGTAACTCAAAAATCTCATGGAAACAAATGATGTAAACAAGAAAACAAATCAAAATTTATATTAAAATTTTAAAAAAGACTGATACTATAAATAATCCGGAGAAGCAAAGAATAGTCTACCTGTCAGGTTTATGGAATAATGAAGACTTTATGACCAAAGGAGGGTTAGTGAGCATTATAAAATATAAAATGGATAATCTTGATTACATTAAATTGAAAAGTTTCTGTACAAACAAAGCCAATGTAACCAAGATTAAGAGGGAAGTGGGAAACTGGGAAAGAATTTTTATAACAGTGTCTCTGATAAATGCCTCATTTCTAAAATATACAGGGAATTAAGTAAAATCTATAAGAATACAAGTCATTCCCCAATCGATAAATGGTCAAAGATAAGAACAGGAAATTTTCAGAGGTAGAAATTAAAGATATCTATAAGCATGTAAAAATGCTCCAAATCACTCTTGTTTTGAGAAATGCAAATCAAAACAACTCTGAGATACCACATCACACCAGCCAGATTGGCTAAGATGACAAAACAGGAAAAAGACAAATGCAGGAGAGGATGTGGAAAAATTGGAAAGCTAATGCATTGTTCATGGAGCTGTGAACTGATACAACCATTCTGGAGAGCAATGTGGAACTATGCCAAAAGAGCTATAAATAATTACATATGCTTTGACCCAGTTCTGGGGTTATAACCCCCAAAAATCATAAAAGCAAGAGGAATACCCATATGCACAAAAATATTTATTGCAGCTCTCTTTTTGGTGACAAAAAACTGGAAATTAAGGGGATGCCCATCAGTTGGGGAATTGCTAAACAAGTTGTGGTATATGAATGGAATGGAGTACTATTGGGCTATAAGAAATGAGGAAGAGATGGACTTCTGATTTGCCTGGAGAGGATTATACAAATTGATGCTAAGTGAGAAGAGCAGAACCAGGAAAAGCTTGTACACAATCACAGGCATATTGTATGTGTGATGACCAATCTTGATAAACTGGACTTTTCTCAGCAATGCACAGCTATAAGACAACTCTACAAGTCTCAGGATGGAAGGAGACACCTACATTCAGAGAAAGATGTAGAAAGAACAGAGTTTAGATTGAAACTGAAGCAATCTACATGCTATCACTCCATATTTGGTTTTGTTTCCTTTGTCACATTGTCCACTCCATTGGTTACAACCCTTCTATACAACCAAACTAATGCCCAATGTGAAAGTATTTGCAGATTCTATTCTTGACTGTATGCTGCCATGGGTGGGGGGAAGGGTGGAGGGGGAGGGGAGAAAACTTGAAACTCAAAGGACTCTGGAAGTGAATCTTATAAACTAAAAGTTAACAAACCAATCAATTTTTTAAAGAAAAGAAAAGATTTATACTTTTGACCACCACCTCCCTCAGTATTCCCTTCTTATCAGCCCATCTTCCTTTTCCTACCTTTCTCCCTAAATACTTCTTCACTATCATTAAACCAACCCCATTTCTTGGCCCTTTGCCCCACCTACTGCCTGTAGGATATGATCATTTTTTATACTTAATGTTGTATGTTATTTCTTCCTTGAACCAAGATTGACAGCAATAGATCTCATTCAATGCTCCTCTCCCTCCCCTCTTTCCCTCTGTTATGATAAATTTTATGTCTATTCTCAATAGAGCCTATACTTAACTGATTGTGTTATTCCCTCCTTGCACCAGAGCCAATGTGGGAAAAGCTCATATAATGCCTATCTCCCTCCGTTCTTTCCCTCTAGTACAATAATTTTATGTGTCTTTGTGTGGCATAATTTACCCTTTTCTGCTTCATTCTTTCCTCTTCTTCCACTGCAGTCACTTAATAAGGTTTTTATGATCATTTTGTGTAACTTATACCCACCCCCTCTATTTATCTATATCCTTTTTAGATGTTACCATAGGTATAGAATTCATAATATTACCAGGTATCAACTTCCCATATAACCAAGTTTGCTCTTATTAAATAGCAAGTTACGTGTTTGTGTGTGTTTTCCTCACTTACCTTTCTATGTCTCTGTTGAGTTTTGTAATTGGAGGTTGAATTTTACATTGAGTTCTGGCTTTTTCATCAGGAAAGTCCTAAATTCTGTTATATCACTGAATGTACATCTCCTTGCCTGGTAGCTTATGCTCAGTCTTGCTGGATAGGTGATCCTTGGTTGTAACCTGAGCTCTTTTGCCTTGCAAAAAAATCATATTCCATTTCACCTGATCTTTTAAGGTTGAAGCTGCCAGATCCTGTACTATCTTCACTATGGTTATACAATATCTGAAATGTTTATTTCTGGCCACTTGCAGTATTTTCTCCTTTACCTGTTAGTTCTGGAGTTTGGCCACAATATTTCATGGACTTTTCAATTTAGGATCTCTTTCAGGAGGTGTCTGGTGGATTCTATCAATTTCTATTTTGCCCTCTGGTTCAAGGATCCTGTTCCCTGCCCTGTTTAAATCTTTATGTCTTCCCTTTCCCTTCCCCTCCTTAAGCATTTTCCTTTTGATCACCACCTCCCTCAGTATTCCCTCATTGTGTTCCCCCCTTTACTCCCCTTCCCCTTGCTACTCTTTCTCTCCCTACTGACTACCCTCCCCTTCTTACACCTCTCCCTCCTTATCCCTCCTACTGCCTGTAGGGCACAATGGCTTTTTATTCTTTACAGAGTATGTTATTCCCTCCTTGAACCCAAACCACCACTGGTAAATTTCACATATTGTTCCTCTCACTCCCTCTTTTCCCCTTATTGTTATGAATTTTTGTGTCTTTTCATGTTAGAATCTAAACATAGCTATTTGTATTGATTCTCTTTAAATCAGAACCAGTGAGAGTAACAATCATATGATGCTCATCTCGTTCCTTCCAACCCCTCCACTTTAGTATGTTTTTTTGCCTCTTCTTGTAGCAAAATTTACCATCTTCTGCCTCTACCTTTCTTTTTCTCCCATTACAATCCTTTTCTTCCCCTTAATAGGCTTTTAAAATCTTCAGATGAGTTCAATTATGCCCACAACCTCTTTCTGTGTACATCCCTTTTAAGTGTCACAATACTTATACAAATTTCAGGATTGACAGATATCTGCTTCTCATAAAGGAATGTAAACAGTTTGCTCTTATTGAGTCCCAAGTTATGTGTATGTGTTAGCATCTATGTGTGTATGTGTATGTGTGAGTGTATGTTGTCCTTGTTTGCCTTTTTATGTCTTTCTTGCATCTTGTAAGTGGAGATTGAATTTTCCATTGAGTTCAGGCTTGTTCATAAGGAAAGTCTGGAAGTTCTTTATTTCATTAAATGACCATCTCCTTGCCTGAAAGAATATGTTCAGTCTTGCCGGGTAGTTGATCCTTGTTTGCAGTTCTAGCTCTTCTGCTTTATGAAATATCGCATTTCATTCCCTCCAATCTTTTAATGTAGTAGCTGCCAAATCCTGTGTAATCCTGAGTGTAGTTCCACACTATTTGAATTGTTTCTTTTTGGCTGCTTTCAGTATTTTCTCCTTGACCTTGTAGCTCTGGAATTTGGCTATTATATTTCTTGGAGTTTTCAGTTTGGGATCTCTTTCAGGAGGATATGGGCGAATTTTTTCAATGACCATTTCTCCTTCCGATTCTAGGACCTCAGGACAGTTTTCTTTGACAATTTGTTGGAGGATGCTGTCCAGCCTGATTTTTTCATCATGGCTTTCTGGTAGTCTGATAATTATTAGTTTGTCTCTCCTGGATCTGTTTTCCAGGTCAGTTATTTTACAAGTGAGATATTTTTCACTTTCTTCTAATTTTTCAATCTTTCTGTTTTATTTGACTGGCTCTTGTTGCATCACAGAATCCTTAGCTTCAATTTGTCTGATTCTAATTTTTAGTGAATTATTTTCCTCAATTTGGGGGGGTTCTTTTATATATGTTCATTTTTCATTTTTAGGGAGATATTTTCTCCGGTTAAATTTTAGATCTCCTGTCCTAGTTCTCCAATTTTGCTTTTTAAAGATGTGTTTTCTTCAGTGAGATTTTTTTCCAATTTGGTCACTGTAGACTTAAATTTATCTCCTACCTCTCTAATTTCATTTTTTTTTGCTTTTTTTTTTTGGAGGGCAGTTGGGGTTAAGTGACTTGCCCAAGGTCACACGGCTAGTTTTTTGTGTTAAGTGTCTGAGGCCGAATTTGTACTCAGGTACTCCTGACTCCAGGGCCGGTGCTCTATTCACTGCACCACCTAGCTGCCCCTCTAATTTCATTTTAAAATCTCTTTTGAGATCCTCCAAGAAGGCTCTTTGGGCTTGAAACCAATTCACATTTCCTTCTGTGGTCTCCAGTGTAAGTATAGAGTGCATGTTGCCTTCTGAATTTGTTTGTTCTTGCTCACTATAAAAAGATTTGATGATCCTAGCCTTTACAGTTTCCTTCTTTCCCATTGTGAGCACATATGTCCTGAGTTTTTAGAGTGGAAATCCATTTTTGGGGTGCTGGTGTATTGAGTTTCTCAGGTGGGGAGGTAGGGGTTTGGTAGCTATAGGCTCCGAGTGTGTAGACTGAGGCAAAGACCAGGACTCACAATGATTCTCCTGAGTTACCCTGAGGCTTACAGAGTAACCTATGTGGGCAAAGTGCTCTGGCTCCTTCAGGTTTCCACTTCTGCGTCTCTGGGCTATAGCTCAGGCAAGCTCAATAGCTAGAGGCCCAAGGCCAGGCTGCCGTTTTTGATTGGCCAGGTGGTGCTAAAGCACACCTGGGCTCTTGTTGTTTGGGCCTGATGGCTTCACCCTCCTGGGCTTAGACTCCATACTGTCTTCCTTCCCTTTTCTTCAGCAACACCAAGCCTGAGGCTGTTTCCACTAATTCAAGATTTTACTCTGGACTTTTCTGGGTCAGAGAGGGGGGATCAAGGCAACTTTATTCCTCCATCTTAGGTTCTGGAAGTTTGGGTGTATACTTTTAAACATCCAGGTTGTCCCAGGGAAAGCTATTGACCCTGCTGTGTCCCCCAAGTTTTTTCCTACCTGGTTTGATGATCCTCTGTCCTGTGGTGAGATGGCTGCAAACCCTTCCAGCTGGGTGAGTCTGCTGGCTGGCTGTGGCTTCTTCTCAGTCTGCTATACTCTGCTCTCAGATCGATGCTGGTGCAGCTCCTGTGTGCTCCGATTTCTCCTTGCCCAGACCTGAGTAGGCACTTTCCTGGGCTGGGAATTTGCTACACTCTGTCTCCCAATGGGTTCTGTCACTCTTATATCCATTCAAATTCACTTTTTAGCCTTCAGCGACAGAATTGTTGGAGGATCTTGGAAAAGCTACGGCTTCCTTTCTGCCATCTTAGCTCTGACCCCCTGTGCAAACTCTTTCATGCACCTTGTCCTGTCTTGTTGACTTCTCCCACTCCCTCTGTTCCTCAGTTCTCTGATCCAGCTCCAGCAGCTAAGAACTCATTTTCCCTGGCACTAGCAATGCAGAACTTTGCAGCACCAGCGCTTGCTGGTTGCTGCCAAGCAGGCTTTTGTTCCTGAGATCTGTGACAAAGCTAGATATCATGGCCTGAGCAAACTTATTCAGTCTAGAGTCAGGTTCTCCACAGTACTGAAAAAAAGAAGAGGGGGCCAAGATCTAGGTGTAAGTTTTGATGTAAGCATATATTGTGTCCTTGGATCTGCTAGTATGCCTTTCCTGGTAGTAGCATGGAAAGTGTGAGAAGGAGGTTGATTGAACTCAGGTTCAGTAAGAATCAGTTTATAGGTTTGGAGGATTCCCCCACACTTTTTTTAGATTCTGTGTGTTCTAGACCCTGAAAAGAGCTAAAGTTGCTTAATCTTTGTCACATAATTTATATTTTGTAAAGGTCACAGGTATCTGAGAAAATGTCATTCTGTCATCTGTCACACATCCCAGAGATCCATCATGTTTCTGTCATGTTTGAACATAGTTGCTTTTATATTATCTCTCACACTAAAATGTGAAAATAGATACTGCATTTTGCTTTGTGTGTCTGTGTGTCACTAACACTTAACCCAACATTGGATATATTGTAAGCTCTAAATAAATGCTTGCTGACTCACTAATCAACTGTGACCTCACCATAGCAAGACATGATGAAAATATCCCTGAATTAATAGTCAGAGGATCTGTGTTTGAAGCCCAGCTCTGCCACTTACTTACTGCCACTTACACTTATTACCTTGAACAATTTACTTTCTGTATTCCTTCATATTCTTATCTGTAAAATGAAGGTTTCATTATTAATGATCTCTAGGTGTTTCAACCTCTATGTTAAACACAGACAAACATGAATGCTCCATAGTCTGTATTGTCCATGCCTAATTTCCAAAATAAGTCATGGTAATTTAGTATCCCTTAGGAGTAAAGTGAAACCTGAAATAAGATGAAGAAATGACATTTGCCATTTCTCCACTTCTCTCTTCAAAACAACATTCTTATTTTGACCAAAACCTTACTCTCTATATACCTATTTATGTCAGGGTCATAAATGGAAAAATAACAACAGTAACACTGGCTGACAAAATAGCTGTCTTTTGATAGAGTGTTGTAAATTGTTTTAAAATCAGTATCTTCATAGCAGCACTTTATTCTGGGGAAATTCTTGCTTTCCAACATCACTTTCTCAATATTTTTTTCTTGGATTTTCTTCAGTCCCAGGGACCATTTTGTGCTCAAATAAAATGGCTATTGTGGGAAGCAGATTCATTTATGGATGACTGATCACAAGCAAATACAATTGAAAGTAATTTAAGGGTGCTTCATCAAGAAAACGTCTTCAATGATACCACACATTTTTGTCTCATTTCTATTCATATAACACAGGCTATTCCATCCACTTGATAATACTCCCATGTAATGAATCCCAGTAATCAAGTAGAGACTTTTGTATGTTGAAGGATCAAACAATAAACATAAATGAAATGTTAATTATTTTCAAGGTCTATAGACAGTGTTAGTAAAAGTTAATATTTATATTTTGTTTGCTAGACATTCATTAATTTAATCCTCAGGATAACCTTATGAGGTAGATACCTCTGAACCCATCTTATAGATGGGTGGGGGGAAGCTCAGAGCAGTTGTGACTTCTTTATGATCATACATATTCTATCCAGCTGTTCACCTTTCAATTTTCTCTTCTATTGCCATATTTCTTCCCTCCTGGAACAGCACGTTTCCAAATTTGACCTTCACATATCATGGCACAAGACCATGGAGATGATAATCTATTCAGCTTTATAACTCCTACCCTGGTGCCTACCTTGAGTGGTCAATGGATTGGTGCAATCTAATTGTACAATGTGATTGATTGATATATTTAATATTCTAAATCTAGCTGACCTTAGATCATACTTCATATTTCAGTCTGCCATCTACCTGGGTCATTTTACCATCTGTCCTGTTGCTACACATAAATTATCTTCTATCTCCCTCTGTTTCTTGTTTTGTAAATAGTAAACAAATAAACACTACTGTTGCTTCTGGCAAGCGTGTGCCAATAACTTGTTCATCCTTGAGATTCTCAAACTGAAACTCTTTTTCTCAGTCACCATTTCTCTTTGTGTCTCCTTTCCCTTTAAGCTCCTTGAGGGCAGGGACTCCCTGATTTTTATCTATATATTTAGCAATTGGCAAAGTCCTAGCACAAAGTCAATACTTAATATTAAACATTTATTCATTTGTAAAGGTGAAATTCAGCATTGAACAATTAAGCCAACACTCCCACCCCTTAAAGTAAAGGACAATATGGCATACCCAAATAACTTACCAGGTAAGAATAGTTCACTAAAAATGAATAGAATCTGCCCACCACTATAGAATCAATCAATCATGGGTTTTAGTCTAAGTAATATGCCCTTAATTTAGATACCTTTGAAAGCTGTTGGATAAATTGGAGTGATGTTGCACAGGAAATCTGTTCAAAATGATTGAGAGACTTAGTCACCCCATGTGGAATTTATATAAAATCTGGAAGCTAATTTGGAACTGATAGTTTGGGTGACTAGCAGGCCAGGAGAAAGTAGTCATGGCGAAGTCCCTAGGAAGGAATTACTGTATGCAACATGGGTGGTGATGGGAAGGCGTAGGGAGATGGGGAAGATGCTTGCTCTCTATCTCTTCTATACCCTCCCATTTTCACCAGATGAATATCTTTTGGACTTTCAAATGTCTAAGGATTTGGAATTTTCATTGGCATCCTAGCAATGTTATTGGACAGAAACATCCACAGTCCTGGTCTATGCCAGGAGATAAGGACAGAATGTATGCAAAGGAAAGACAGATTCAAGGATCTACAAGCAGCTTCTTAGAAAATATCCATTATAACTATGGGGAATGTCTTGAGGACCCTAACCAAAGGATTTCAAGTTTTTAGTTACTGTCTCCTTCATATTCTCTAAGATTTAGTCAGCATTTCCTTGGTCTTAGTACATACTGGCAAAAGAATGTATCTTAGATTTCAGGACATTGTTTTGGCAAACCATACCACCATAATAAAGACTCATTCCTAAAAGCTAATTATTTAGCTAGCTAATTGTTATCCATTCATAATCCCATGGGAGGTATACTAGTGGGGTTTTGTGAGATACCATTAGAAAAATACTCTCATTTTTCAGAATTCACCCTCCACCCCTGAGGGTTCTTAGGAGCTGTCCACTAGGGACTGGGCAAGTTAATGGGTATTGGGAGAATGCGCTACTCATTCATTCATTCATTCATTCATTCATTCATTCGTGCATTCATACATGCATTCATTCTTTCATGCATTCATTCATGCATGCATTCATTCATGTGTTATAGGAATTAAACTGAAGTTTTTCTTAACTCCCGTTCTATTTCTTTGTCTATCATACCATGCTGCCTGACAGTTAGATTGCAATGCAGCCTCCTCCTTTTGTACTTCTTATCTCATAGCTATTTAATTGAAATTTAGCTAATTTCAGGCAAGCAATTTCCCAGTATGTCATGTACTCCTCATTAAAATCTATACTGCCTTTTAAATTGTAGTAAGACCAGGCTTGTCCCTGCCTTGTGGAATATTTTGAAGGATGATAGGGAAAATGCTCTTTCAAATGTATTGCCTGTGGGTGGACCCAAAGTACAGTTTTTCAATTCATTAATTTGCTTTGTGGTTTGAGGAAATAATACTAGCTGCCCTCAGTATGTTCAAGTCACCAGGTCTGGGAACTGAAAACAAAAGAAAACTAAATTTTACCTTATAGTTTTGAACAGCTTGGGAGTGTTTTTACCCTGGTGAAAAAGCAGCAGTTTTATTTCTTTGTCTTCATGAATTTATATTTATCTCTGTTTGCAATAATAATAAATAACATTTATAGCACACCTTGAAGACTTTAATGGGTTTTCCATACATTCTCTCATCTGAACCTCACAACAGGCCTATGAAGCAAGTATGACTGGTGTGTTATCCTCATCTTGTAAAGGGAAGGGAAGGGAAAGGAAGGGAAGAGAAAAGAAGGGGAAGAATAGTCAGGAAAAATGAAAAAATCACTTTAATATACTCAGTATTGAGCTTTAAAAAGTTCTTTACATGGAAAAAATATAGATAGATATAAGGCCCTACCATTGAAGTGGGAAAAAAACCAAACTTCACAAATACTGGATAGGAGACATGGCTAGATTTCAGTTAACAATAAAAGAAATAATATATTTGTGACTTTTTATTGCCTTCAAACTCAATATGAATCAATTATTTGAAATGGCAGCCAAAAGAGCTGTTACAGTCTTAGGATGCATTAGGAGGAGCACAGGGATAATGACTGGAACTATAATTTCATTAATGGAGGGAACTTTTAAGTAAGAAAACTCCTTATACTAAGGCAAGCAAGCATTTTTCTTTAAAATTGATAACACTGAGAGGTTGTGACACTTGCCTGGGGTTACACAGTCAGTATATGTCAGGATATGAATCCAGGACAGATTGCCTATGCTGCCTTCCAGCCTCTATTCCCTGTGCCAGGCTCCCTTCCATGGTTTTTCTCCTTGCTCAAATCCCCTCCCCATCCCTTATCCCCCACTACAGTCCATCTTTCACTCTGCTGCCAAAGTCATGTTTCTATGGCATAGACCTGACGATCTCATCCTCTTACTTAGTAAACCCCAATGACGGCTCATTACCTCTGGGATGAAATAGAAAGTCCTATGAGAGTTAAAACTCTTGCTAATCTCCCACTTCTGCATTTTCCATTCTTCTTGCATTTTCTTAATTTTATGATCATCTTTATTCTCCCAAAGGTCTTGTAGGATCCAATTATAATGACTTGCTTACCATTCCTTGCATGCAGCACCCTGGTTCGGTTCTTTGTGTCCTCCATGTCTTTAATGGTGCCTCGACTCTGTAGCCCCTTTTAGATTCCCCAACTTCCTTTAAAAGGCAGTTCAAATTCAACCTTCTGAATGAGGTCATTCTTGGCATCTCCAGGGGCTAGTGCCTTCCCCTCTCTTCTACTCTGCCTATATCTTGTATGCATTTAACTATTTGTATGCTGCCTCCCCCATTAGAATGGGAAACCTGTGAGGCTGGGGACTGTTTTTGTCTTTCTTTGTATTCCAGGCAATAGGCAAAGTGATTGGAATAGTAGTGAGTATCTAAAAAGTGCTTTGTGTTCGATTGAAATACATCCAGTTATTACCTATATATGTGTACATATAGGTGTGTGTAATATATGCATACATGTGTGCATAGACATGCCATATACATATGTATGTTCACATATACATATGTATGTACGTATTCATATGTTTGTCATTATATGAGTAGCTGATTGTATGTGTGTATTTGACATTTATTTAGGACTGGACCTGTGATTTTCTTGGTGTAGGGAGTTTCTGGTAAGTAATACCCTCTGTCAATGCATATTGGCATCTTCTCTGAAACTTATCTAGTCTTAGAGACTTGCCTAGATCGCTAAGAGTTTATATTACTTATACAAGGTCATACTGTCAGTATATGTCAGAGAAGGGTCTTGAACTCAAGTCTTCCTTTCTTTATGGTCAACTCTGTGCTTAGATAATGGAGTGAAAGGATATGTGGAACTTGAAACAGGAAAGAATATTGGTTTGAAAACAAGAAGGTCTGATTTTGAATCCTGCCTCTGACACTTATTAACTAGGTGCACATTTTCAAATCACTTAAGGTTTATAAGCCTCAGTTTCCTCATCTGTAAAATGATGATTACCTATTGGCTACCTAGAGCAGTAACATTCCATAATTTTTGTGGAGCTCGCAGGAGATCCTGTATATTAAGTCTTTGAAAACTTTAGGATGCCAAATAGTGTATATAACTATGTAGAAAAATTCACAAAATATTCATGTTTACCAATAGCATTTATCCTGTCTCTAGCATTTATTATCTGTGTGATCATAATCAAGGCCCTTGAGAGGACTTCTGCAGACTGAAGGTATTGAAATAGCCTCTGTAATGCCTTCCATTTCTAGGTCTTTGATGTGTGATGTTATGTAAGCAGGGACAGTAATAACAGTAGTTATGATGAAAATGATGTGCACATAATACTTTAGGATTTGAAAATGCTTTCTAAATATTAACTCATTTTTCATCACAATAACCCTAGGAGCTAGGCTGTATTATTATCCTTATTTCACAGTTGAAGAAATTGAGGTAAAGAGAGATTAAGTGACTTGCCCAGAGTCATACAGCTAGAAAATGTCTAAGGCCAGATTTGAACTTAGGTCTTCCCAACTCTTGATCTAACTCTCAATCTGCTGGGCCACCTAGTTTACTAATGCTTTGTGCTAATAATACCAAATCATAGTACCGTAGTCCTTTAAGATTTGCAAAGCGATTTCCTCACAGCAACAATAATGTAAGTGAGGTCATTTTTATTTCAATTTACAAATGAGAAAAAAATGAGAGTTAGGAAAATGAAGTTATAGTAAGCAATAAAATGAGATATGGACCAAGGTATTCCTCTGTTCTGTTCACTAAGTGTGTGATTCTGAAGAATTGCTATCAGATGCTCTGATTCTTATTTATGATTGTTTTTCTTGCAAGGTCAAACTTAAGGGTACGTTACTGTCATGGGGTAATGGGGATGGGGTGAGGATGGGTGAGAAAATGAAAGAGAGAAAATGAAGGGGGCAAAAGAAAGAACATGGGGAAATGAGATGAGGGGAAAGAGACAAAATTACCAGAGCACAGCATTACAGTTTCTTAGTTAGAAGCAACAAGAAAGCTGCCTGTTAAACCCTGGAGGAGAATGGAAAAAAGCCAAGACCAGAGTGAAAGAGAGAAAACTATTTGAGATTTGTGTCAATATTTTATTCATAAGATGTATTTAAAAACCATCACAGTGAAATTCCTTTCCAAATCACAGAACTCAAGGTCGTGGGAATACATAGCTCAGATCCACATGGCCGATAAAATTAGTCATAGTTCCCTCAACCCTGCATATTTCTTGAGTACCCAGGCCAGGACTACCCCACCAGCAGATACTCAATAAATGTACGTTAAATTAATGGGGAACCGAATCAGATTATAGACTTAGAGAAATTAAGAATTCTAGTGGACATCTAGTCTATCCCTTAATTTTCCAGATAAGGAAACTGAGACCCAGGGAAGGTAACTTGCCCAAGATGACATAGGTACCAAGAAGTAAAGTGGGGATCTTGAATTCTGGTGATGGCCAATTTAGCCTTCATTCCACTGCAGCTGTTTTACTTTCCATAAAGCAGAGTTTTTTCTATGACATATCCAATTCAAGTTTGGTGATCTGAGTTCAAATCCTAATACTAACAGTTTCTAAAATTCTGACTTTTGTCAAGTAATTTAAAATCTTTGACTTACTCTAATCCACTCTTAAGTGGGATTAATACTTGAACTAAGTGTCATAATGAGAAAAGGGCTTATAGCATTATTCAAATCTGAATTAAAATTTTATTTGACTCCTGTGGTAGTAGCTATGGGTATTTTCCTAAAATGATATTTTTCAGTTTCTTATAGTGATACATGAAAAGCTTGATTTGTTATTAAAATAATGGAAAATAATAATTTCTCTCAATACATATATTTCTTTTGTATGGAATTTCTGTGTAGAATCAAGAGAACTTCAAAGAATAACAGTCAGATGATAAGCTTGTATTTTCTTCCCCGCTGCTTTCATGTACCCCCAAAACACAATGTCCCAAGGAGCATGTATCTCACTAGGAGGTAGGTGTTAAATGTAAATATAGAAGTGGGAATGTGGTCAAAAATAAAGAATTCAGAAAATCATGGGAACATGCATATGAAAGGATGTAGTGACATGAGAAGAATGTAAACAGAAGATTCAATGGCTAGAATTCTAGCTCTCTCCACTCCTCACCTTAGACATCTCATCAATTCTCATAGGTTCATTCAAATGACTCCATGATGAACATAACTAACCCTTGTCTCTGTTCTGAGTTATGGCAGTACATACATGTTGGACAGCTCTAAGTGAATGCCTTATAGGTGTCACAAACTCTACATGGTCAAACAACATCTCATTCCCTCCCCCCATCTCCAAACCCACCTCTCCCCTAAATGTCCCTCTTTCTATTCAAGACACCACCATTCTTTCTGTTATCCAGGATCATAACCAAGAAATTATAACTGAATTATCCCTCTCCCTCACCATTCTCATTCAATCAATTGCAAATTTTTGTTGGTTTTACATCTACTATGTCTCTCCTTTCCATTTACATGGTCAGCAACATTGTTCAGCTCTTCATTGCTTCTCCCCTGGGCTATTACAGTAGCCTCGTGTAATGGTAATTAATTTAAACTTGAAGACTCCTTTTTATTATGTCAAGTAAGCAGGAACTTAGCCCTTAGTAACTAATCAAACCTCTGTGAAAGAAACAGAAGGTGAGAACTCTGTCTCCTGTTGATGACATAACAGGAATGGGTTGGCTGAAGCAGGAAGCCAGTGTGTGTGTATGTGTGTGTGTGTGTGTGTGTGTGTATGTGTGTGTGTGTGAGAAAAGCCCCAAACAGGTACATTCAGAATTTTCTCCTGACAAGACCCTGGTGGAAGAAGCTGTTCTGCTGACAGATCTGAGAGACTGAGAAAGCATGAATGGGATACTAAGACTGTTTGTGGCTTGACTGGTCCCTGAATTCCTGGGAACAGAAATTGTGAAGGTTTTGAGATGTACTGGACCCTGTGAACTTCAGTGTGTAGCAGGAACTTCCTAGAGGACTGGACTAGAACCTTGGAGCTATTTGCCTCTGAACTCAGGTGACTACTTGGTGGATTCAGGTAGGAACTGGGACCATGGAAGGGGATACAGGGAATCTGAAAAACCACCCCCAGTCAAAATGAAGAAAAGATATCTCCTTGGACGCTGAATTCTGTGATGATAACATGGTTTATTAGTGACCTAGGGGTGGGGAATTTGTGTATTTTCTAATAATTATATTTAGTGGTTATCAATACTTAGTTACTTACTGCTAAATAAGTGGCTGATTAATCTAACCCAATTGCCCCATGAATGGAAGACTGGCTTGTATTCTGAAATGACTGAATGACTGAGTAAGGAGGCAAGCCTCATTAGGGATACTGATGAGGTGTAGGCTCTGGGACACCCCCCCCCCTTTTGAGCTCTCTTTGAATCTTTGAGGTACATACTCTGGGAAACTCCTTGAAGTCTGATTGAATCTTCAGTAGGCATTTGCAGAGGCCTTATGTATTTCATTGTGGCTGGGCCCAAACCTCTGTTACTAGCCTGGCCCTCCATTGTCCATCTGCTTCCCACCCTGGAGCCTATCAAAACACCAATCCACTCTTACATTGACCTCATTAACTCCACCTGAAGTCCCTCCCCAAACTCATTACTGGAGTCTAACCTCATTAACTTCACCTGAAGTCCCTCCCCAAACTCATTACTGGAGTCAGACCTCATTGGCTCCTCCTAAAGACCCTCCTCTGAACCACCCCTAGATTCCTCTGTATGTAAGACCCCATCTTCCTTCCATCTGGGTGAGAGCACTGTGAAATGGCCTAGCAGAGACTTGCTCTGTGAGAGCGCTGTGGAATGGCTTGGCACAGATTTGTTCTGTGTGGAAGCTACATAGAACAACCTAGCATAGACTGGCTCCTTAAGAGTCTACCCGATATGGCAAACTTGAACTTTCCATAAACTTTACTTTTTTCTTTGACTGAGAAGACTCGAGTGGAATTCTTTCTGCAGGACCCAGCATGTTGGTATTTGGGGGTCTCAGGAAGCCCTAACCCTCTTTGGGTACCCTCTTCAATACCACATGATTGTTCTTTTGTTCTTTGTTCTAAATACTATGAAAACTTTGTTTAAAACTATGTGACCATTTTAATGATAAGTTGTTGTGAACACTATATTGTGATTTTCTGTGATAAGATGTTACGTTGTGAATACTGTACCTTGATTTTTTGTGAATGTTTTTCTTTGATTTGTTCTTCAATAAATGCAGCGCTCACTATACTGTGTAATTAGAACCTTAAAAGCTGTTCACAGTAGAATTCTTTTGGGAAGCTGCACATGCATGGCATTACACCTCCCAATTGTTCCTCCTGCTCTAGGCTTTCTTCTTTGAGCCATTCTCCATAGAATTCTCAAAACAATCTTCTGTATGAATTTCTTGCTTAATGATTAATGTTGAAGAATTATCTGTGACTCCTTATCGCTCTAAGGTAAAACACAAATTCCCTTTGTAATCTCATTTTATCCTACCTTTTGGGATTTATTTCATACTATTCCCATTCATGTATGGTACTCCATGCCCTATTCAATCCATGTTCCAAAAACTTTGCAAGCCATCTCCTGCCTCCAAGCCTTTGCATATGTCATTTCTCATGACTGCAATTCACTCCTTATTGCTTCTACCTTTATAATCCTTAACTTCATTTAATTCTCAGCTTTCATTTGGCTTCTCAAAAGTCCCAGACTTGTCGGTTCCTTCTACTGCCTACACACATACACACACATAAACACACACACACACACACACACACACACACACTGTAATGCCAAGCAAAGGCAACTTCCAAGGTTCAGATTACCAGCATAGCAAACCCCATTTATTTAGCAAACATTCACACAACAGAAAAAGCAAAATACAGTATAACTCATTCATTTAGCAAGTAAGATCTCAATTCAACTGTAAAATACCAAGGTCCAAGTATCCCACCCCTGGATCAGTAGTCAAAGTAGCCCACTGCTGGACAGTACATTCATTTAGTCTCTTCTCAAATGGAGAATAGTTTCCAATCATAAACAAAGTACAGTCATTTAGTCAATCACAGAGCACCAAAAAGGCCAAAGGTTTCCCACCCACAG
The DNA here is from genome assembly GCA_028646575.1 of Pseudocheirus occidentalis. Classification (NCBI taxonomy): domain Eukaryota; kingdom Metazoa; phylum Chordata; class Mammalia; order Diprotodontia; family Pseudocheiridae; genus Pseudocheirus; species Pseudocheirus occidentalis. Next base: position 33,066,412 of record CM053594.1, on the reverse strand, counting down.
ACACTACTGAATTACAATACCATACATTAACATCAAGCACTTTCTCAAAAGGTACAGGGGAGCACAAAAGGCCATCCATCCTTAAGGTATAACAAGGTTAAGATATCACCTCAGCAATGAAAACCCAAGGAAAGGCCCTGCTTTCATCTTGACTTGAGGCAAGCCCTCAGCAATTTCAGTTCCTGGGGAGACAAGGCTCAACAAAGCCATAGCCAATGTCCTCATCAAGTCATTCTCTGCCTGTAGAACAGTTCCAGAACCTCTGCAAACATCAGCAAAGCCCTCTTCCAGGATTTCTGTAAACATACAACAGGAAAATTCTCCTTCAGGTTCTCTGAACCAACAGCCAGGTTCAAGGACCTCTACAACAGCAGCACTGTCTTTCACCAGCAGGTGAATCTGGCAAAACAGCATCAAAACAGACAGACAAAATATTGGTATCACAGCCATGCGTCCTCAGTTCTTGGCAGCTCCAGGTGGCAGTTCTCAAAAGTCCTGGGCAGCTCCAAGTGACCCTCAGCAGTCTTTCTCTTAGCAACTCAGGCTCCACAATACTGGATACTGTTCTCCCCAAAGTCCTTCTGGCTTTCTCTGCTTGGGTCTCTCTCCCAGTTCACAGCTCATCCCAGTTCAGCCCTCTCTCTTCACATCAGCAAGTCCAACCCACAAGTGGGATGCACAAGCTCTAGGTTTTAACACTCAACTCCAAAATACAGCCAACACAGGGGCATCTCCAAATTCCATTACCATTACACACATGCATACACATGAACATGCACACCCATATAATGCACACATGAAAAATACATACACATAGGCATGCACATACAACTTTTCATGTCTATGTGTTATCTACTTCCAATCAAATATGAACTCCTTAAGGGTAGGAACTGATTTTTATTTTGCCTTTATAGCCTTTGTGCTTAGGACCATGCCTGGTACATGGCCAGTACTTAGTTAATGACTGTCAAATGAGATTGTATTAAATTGGATTGGTAATGAGCAATCTTGAATTGGGTAAATAGATAATTAAACATACTCCATTTTCCTTGTAAAGAGGAGAAATATTATAGATGTGAAATGCCTCATATGCAATGTCTCATAGACACTGGTTAGGTTGGTTCTGCTTTCTTATTTTCTCCCTATGTTAGAGGGTATAACTGGGTGGCAAGCTTATATAAAGCCAAGCAAAGGCAACTACCAAGGTTCAAAATACCAGCATAGCAAACCCCATTTATTCAGTGACAGATTAAGGCAAAACATTCATAGAACAGAGCAAATCAAAATACAGTGTAACTCATTCATTTAGCTAGTAAGTTCTCAATTCAATCCAAGTACTACTGCACCCCTGGCCAGTACATTCATTTAGTCAAAGTCTCTCTTCTCAAATGGAGATTAGTTTCCAATCATAAACAAAGAACATTCATTTGGTCCTTCAAAGAGTAAAAAAGTCAGAAGTTTCCCACCCCTGCATCACAACTGAATTACAACACCATCCATTAAACTACAAGGTTAAGATATCATCACAGCATTGAAAACCTGAGAAAAGTTCCTTCCTTCAACTTGACAGGAGGCAAGTTCTCAGCAATCTCTGTTCCTGGGGAGACAAAGCATAACAAAGGCACAATATACATTGCCAGTGTCCTGGTTAATTCACTCTGCCTGCAGAACAGTCCCAGAACTCCTGAAAACATCAGCAAAACCCTCTTCCAGGATTTCTATAAATATACAACAAGAAAAATCTTCCTTCAGAACTTCTGAACCAATATCTCAACCAATATCTGAACCAAAATGAACCAATATCCAGGACCTTTGAAACAGCACCACTATCCTTCACCAGCAGACAAATAAAGCAAAACAACATCAAAACAGACAGACAAAATACCAGCATTGTAGCCATGCCTCCTCAGTTCTCCACAGCTCTGTGTGGCAGTTCTCAAAAGTCCTTGGCAGCTCCAACTGGCTCTCAGCAGTCTTTCTGTCAGCAACTCTGGCCCCTGGAAATTCTCCTCTCTCTCTACCTCCATGATACTGCTCCACAAAAGTTCCTCTGGCCTTCTTTGCTTGGGCCTTCTCTCTGCTTGGGCTTCTCTCTAAATCCATGGCACCAGCTCCTCCCAGTTCAGCCCTCTCTTTACATGTCAACAAGTCGATCCCACAATTGGGATTCACAAGCTCTGGGTTTTAACAACCCCCAAACCAAACCAATACAGGGGGATCTTTAAATTCCATTACCATTACAGCTTATCAAGATATAGCTATGATATGAAACAGTACCAGTAAATGTTCTTAAATTAAATAAAATAAGCATGTGATAAACATTGCCATGTGTCTGTAGTTGGGGAGGCTTGTGTAAGGCATTGACTGGTATAGATAGCATAAAAAAAATAAGCTGGAAAAGTATATAGAGATTGAAGTGGAAGAAAGGGATGAACAGACAAACAGACAGAAACTGGCAGTCAGAGATAGAAACATGAAGGAAGATAAAAATAAAAACCCAGAAAAAAAGGAAGGGAAGGGAGAGAAGAAGATAGGGCAAGAAAGGAGAAAAGAAGAAAGGAGAAGGAAGTGGAAGGGAGGAAGGGGGGAGAGGAGAGAAGAAATAGAAGCAAAATTTCCTAATATTTTATTTATCATCTTTGGTCAGGAATGGTAAGATCCATTGCCTTTCTCCACTCAAAGAAGTCATCCTCACTTCTAGCCTATAGTAGTAATAACCTTCTGATTAGGTTCCCAGTTTTTGTACTTTCCCTTGTTCCTCTCTAATCCATTTTCCATTCAGGTGCTGAAGTGATTTTCCTGAAGATCAGGACTTATCAATGCCATTTTCCCCTACTCATTATGTTTCAATGGCCAATAATTAATTAATTATTGATAATTATAAAATATAATTAATTCTAAATAATAATAAAATATAATAACATCTGTTTGGAATCTAGAGCCTCCCCAAACCCATCTTCAACATAACATTTCCAACGTAGTATACATTATTCCCCTTCAACCATTCTATAATTTAGCAAAATATTCTCCTTACTTGGATTCATTAGATCTCGCATTTCTGTGACTTTGCTTTGGCTTTTACCCATAACTGAAGTGTATTCCCTATTCACATTTACCTCTAAGAATGTCTATTTCACTTCAAGACTATTCAACTATCATTTTCTACATGAAGCCTTTCCTGCTGCTCCACCCTTCCTGCCCTCCCACCCCCATGCCATTTTCAGGGTTTCCCTGAACAATCCAACTTGCACTGAACTTGCATATATTTTGTATATGCTTATGTATATAAATACTGGCTTCCCCCACCAAAATCTAAGGTCCTTAAGGGCAAGGATAGTTTCATTTTGATTTATGTGTCCTAGTTGTCTAGCATAATGCTGTAGATATTGTCAGCACCTGGTAAATATTTGTTGATTGACTGATGTTGAAATAGAAAGTACTTGGAGATCTCTAGTCCCAATCCCTTATTTTGCAAAAGGTTAAAAAAAAAAAAACAAATAAAGCTCATCAATCAGAAGTGACTTGTTCAAAGTCATAGAGGTCACAAGGGCAGAAGCAAAATTCAAACCCAGATCCACTGACTCCATCTCTAGTAGTCAGTCCATACATTATGTGAGAAGGTCCAGGAATTATCATGTCAAGCAATCAACAAGTGTATGTTATAAAGAAACATTTACTATGAGTTATGCGCTATTCTACATACTAGAGATGGAAGTAAAAAACAAACTAAAACCAGTTCTGGCCTTCGAAGAGATTGCATTCAAATGGGGAAGATAACAGGCTTATAAATATAAATAAGTGTATATAAGAAACTTACTGGGGGTGGGGGGAGGGGCAAAGCCAAGATAGTAGAGTCAAAGCAGGGAGTTGTTTGAGTTCTTCTCCCCAACCTCCTCCAAATACCTGCAAAAAATAACTTTAAACAAATTTTAGATCTACAGAATTCACAGAATGACAGAATGAAATATATCTCCAGCTGAAGACATCTTACTCAGCCAAAAAGGAGGTCCTAAAGCTCACTAAAGAAAATAATTGCTGTATATGTGTGTGTATGTATTTAATAGACACAAACATAGTTACTTGCATGCTACATCCTCCATTAGACTTGAGTTCTTTGAGAATGGGGACGGTTTGGTAGTTTTCTTTGTATTCCACACACTTAACACAATGTCATACACATAGTAGGTACTTGTTGATTGATTGGCTAACTCTGGAAATGTACAAAATAAATCTATTTCCACTTAAGTTCTTGAAGTATTTAGATAATGTTATCATGTTCCTTTATGTTTCTACTTTTTTAGACTAGAGATCCCAATTCCTTTTAATGCCTCATGACTTAGAAATATGACAGATATATGCATAATTTATGCCCAAAGTCACATAGGTCATAATAGTAGTGATGATGATGATAATAATCAGCATTTATAAAGCATTTTAATACTTACAAAGAGTCTTCTATACCTTTGATCTCCACAATTCTCTGAGAGAATGGCAGAAAGAACAATGAATTTGGAGTCAGATGTACTGGGTTCAAATCCTATACCTATATGACCTTAGGCAAGTCACTTCAGCTCTCTACCTTTAAGTCTCCGGTAAAATGAAAGGGTTGGTTGAACTGGCCACTGAGTTGTGTAGTGGATAGAGTGGTAGATGTGTTTCAGGAAGACCTAAGTTGAAATGACACCTTAGTAACTTACTAACCATGTGACTTAGGCAAGTTATTGAAGTCTTGAATGCCTCCATTTTCTCATTTATAAAATAGAGATAATGGTAGCACTCATGTCCCAGCATTGTTGTGAGAATCAAATGAGACAATATTGATACGACACTTTTGATACCATGAAGCTCTATCTATATAAAGACTAGCTTCATAGCTTAATTACCATTATCTCTTTCATTCTGTCTGTAGTCCAATGCTTCTCATTGTATAGTTCAGACATTGAGTGACTTGCCTCATGTCACTCAGGAAATAAATAGCAGAAATGAGGTACTCTGTCCCTACTATTTCCATTATAATGCTCATTTCTTTACTTACTTTACTCAAAGAAGAGCCCATATGTATCTAAAGAACTATATAGGGGGGCAGAGCCAAGATGGTGGCATAGAAGCAGCAAGGTTTTGCAGCTCGCATATAGCCACCTCAAATACCCATAAAATACGACTAAACAAATTTTAGGGCTCCAAAACTCACACAAAACTACAGAAAAACACATCTCCAGGTGAAGGCAGCTCAGCAGGAAGGGGTCATCACACTACTGGGATACAACCATACTATTGTACAATGTGAAAGAGTTTGCAGATCCTATACATGATTGTATGCCTCCATGGTGGCGGGGTGGGAGGAAGGAAGGGGAGAAAATCTGAAAGGCAAGTGATTCTAGAACTGAATCTTGTAAACTAAAAGTTAGCAAAGAAGTCAATAAAAAACAAATTAAAAAATAAAAAGAAAATAAAATAAAGTTTAAAAAGAAAAGAATTGCTTCAAAATTACAATGGAACAAATGGACAGTAATGACTTTATGAGAAATCAAGGTATTATAAAACAGATCGAAAAGAATAAATAAAAATAGAAGGCAATGTGAAATATCTCAATGAAAAAAAAAACACTGACCTGGAAAATAAATTCAGGAAAGATAATTTTTAAATTATTGGACTATCTGAAAGCCATGATAAAAAAAGAACTTCCATATCATCTTTTAAGAAATTATCAAGGAAAACTGCCCTGATATTCTGGAACTTGAAAGTAAAATAGAAATTAAGAGAATCCACCAATCACCCCTTTAAAAAGATCCCAAAAGAAAACTCCTAGAATATTATAAACAAATTTCAGAGTTCCCAGATGAAGGAGACAATGTTACAAGGAGTCAGGAAGAATCAGTCCTAGTATTGTGGAAACACAATTAGGATAACAAAATCTATAAGCTATATATAGATATAGATATAGATATAGATTAGATAGATAGATAGAAAGATATAGATATATAGGTATATGTATCTATATCTAGACATAGATATAGATATCTATATATATAGATCTATAATCTATAATACATTAAGAGATCAAGGGCTTCAAATACGATATTCCAAAGCACCTAGGATTAAAACTAAGAATCACCTACCCTGCAAAGCTGAATATAATACCTCAGGATAAAATATGCACATTCAATGAAATACAGAACTTTTAGGCATTCTTGATGAAAGGACCAGAGCTGAACAGAAAATTTGATTTTTAAACAGAAGAATAAAGAGAAGCATGAAAAGATAAACAAGTAAGAAAAATCATAATCAACTTAATAAAGTTTAACTGTTTACATTCCTATGTGGAAAGATGATATTTGTAACTCATGAGACTTTTGTCAGCATTAGGATAGTTGAAGGGAGTGTGTGTGTGTGTGTGTGTGTGTGTGTGTGTGTAGACAGAGTCACAGGGTGAGCTGAATATGAAGGAATTATGGCTAAAAATAAAATTTAGGGGTGAGAGAGAAATATATTGGGAGAAGGAGAAAGGGAGAGATAGAATAGGGTAAATTACCTCACATAAAAGAAGTAAAAGAAAGCTGTTATAATGGAGGGGAAAAGCAGGGAGGTGAAAGGGAATGAGTCAACCTTACTCTTATTGAATTTGGCTTAAGGAGGGGATAAAATGCACACTCAATTGGCTATCTTATCCTACAGGAATGTAGGGGCAAGGGATAAGATGGGGGGTAACAGAAGGGAGTCCAGATTATTGGATGGGATAATCAGAAGTAAACACTTTTGAAAAGAGACAGGGTAAAAGGAGAAAATAGAATAAATGGGGGTTGGGATAGGATGAAGGTTAAATATAGTTAATCTTTTACAATACGACTATTATGAAATATTTTGTATAATTACATATGTATAATCTATACAGAATTGCTTGTCTTCTCAGTGGAGGGGGGAGTGAGAAGGGAAGAAGGGAGAGAATCTGAAACTCAAAGTTTTAAAAACAAATGTCATAAAAAGAGAGAGACTTACTCATCAGGCAAACCTTGTGAATGGAAGGCAATGGCAGCAAGGGGGATTGGGAAGATTTCTTCCTGAAGCTGGGATTTTTGCCTAGTCTCAAAGAAAGCCAGGAAAGCTAAGTTAAGGTGGGGAGAGCATTCTGAGCATGAAGGCCAACTATTGTAGAAGTACAGAGTCAAGAGATGAAGTGTCAAAGTGCAAAGCCAAGTGTGTGAAGGGGAATGTAGGGATCATGGGAATGTGGGATGGAATGAGATGGTGAAGAGTTTCATATCCCAAATAGAGGGACTTTACATCTGAACCCAAAGGTGTTAGAGAGCCAATGTAAGTTACTTGAATGGCACAGGGTTGTTTGACATCAGAGCTACAGTTAATAAAAATCACTTTGGCAGCTGTGTGTTGTATCGATTGGAGTGGAAAGAGTCTTGAGGCAGGGGAACCAGGCAAATGCTGTTATGATAGTTTAGGTGTGAGTAAGGCAAAAGGTTTCTAGGGGTGCCTTTGTTATTAAAGTTAAGGAGCTTGGCACCTTTTACATGAACCACCCAAATGATTTCCAGAAGAGAACAGAGCTTGGCAATTTCCCATAGTCTGATGACTGCATCTCAGGTCATCCACGATCCAAGAAAGTAGTTACAATCCCCCCATCTTAAGTAATTTTCCATTTCAGCCATAAATCGATTTCCACATATCTGCCCTTCTTTCTCCTGGTGACATGTGTTTCTAGGGAACGGTTGGAAAAGATAAACCTCAAAATAAAAGCTGTTGATCTGGTAAATGAAACAGAGCTGCTAATCTTTTTTCATGTTAAGATGAGTTAACAATTAGCATAGTTCCCATTTAGTTCTAGTTTGTTTTGTCCAGAGTGATATAACAGACAAGAATATAAGTCTTTGAACCTCTTAAATTCTGAACAGAGGCTGGCTAAAAGGTGCTAATCCTATTTCTGATAGAAATTCAAATGATTCAAAGAATGCCATCAGTAAGTCTGTTAAATGGATTTCAAAGCAGGTCGAAAACTGCCCTGAGCAAGTGGGAGCTTTTTTCCTTTGGCACAAAAATCAGTAACCTATTCAATGCCTTTGGTTGTGGAAATGATATGTTCTGGAGAAGAAGGTGAAATTGACAAATGAAGACTCAGGGCATTAAGAATACTTTCTTTCCTGGGCTAAAAAGGATGCAATTAAAAGTGAGAAATGTTTAAGAAGTTTCTAGACACTTAGGCTTTTATCAGGTAGAAAGAGAATTGAGAGGGTCTCAATCCAACTTCACAGGGTCCTACAATTTTAGAGTTAGAAGTCTAGTTATAAGAGTGCTTTGTACAACAGTCATTTTAATGTTGAGGGGGAAAAACCCCAGAAAGTAAGCAGAGGATCCGAGAATAGAATCCTTTCTTCTGATCCCAATTCAGGTTCAGCCCAACACACACACACACACACACACACACACACACGTCCCTTCAGAAGATGACACAAAGAAGATTGTAGTGAAAGACTGGAATTTCTTTATGTAGTGTCCATGTACCTATTTCATAATTCTCTGCATAATTTATACATGGCAGTAGATTTAGTAGGATCATCAAGGCACATGTAGTCCAATCCCCTCCTTTTATGAGTGAGGAAACTTCAGAAGTAGAGAAGAGAAATTATTTTATTAAACTTGCAAAAGTGGTATGTGTAATGACAAGCAAAACCGGATTTTTTTGCTGTTTTTTGGATTTAGTTTTAGCTAATTAAGAGCCTTTGAGCCTAGCCTTTGATTGTATTAAGAGTCTTTGATTGGAAACAGTATACATTGTATTTCCATTAATAGACCTAAGGGAATTTGAAGATCTTCCCTACCTCTTAATAGGCTCTATATAATTACATTGCAGCCCATGATGGGAAGAGCTTACAAAAATGGTAGAACAAGAAGGAGCAAATAAGAGCATGAACATCACTGGGTTTAGGCAGAACTGAGAGAGAGAGAGTTTTTGTGATATTGGTGCTCTGTCTGTTCATTTGTGTCACTTTCTCAGACAAAGTTCTCTGTTATTCTGTATTGATTTCTTAGCCAGAAACCCTGTCTGTTGGTCTGTGTTAATTACTCAGACAAAAGCTCTGTCTTTTGTTCTGTATTGGTTTCTCAGACAGAAAGTGAATTGAGATGATACAGCTGGAAATGTGTGTAAATATTGTTGTAGCCCTGTTAAGCTTTGTTTTCCTAGGAACAGAAACTGCAAAGAGCTTGGAGTGGAGCAGTCTCCATGAGTTGAGATATGGAATGGGAGAAGAGAGCTATCTATGTGTGAATTCAGGCAAAAATTGGGAGCAGTCAGCCTGTGGAAGAGGAGCCATGGTGTTTGGAAGTCAGCCTTTTGTCAAAATGAAAAAGGACTATAATTTGGATACTCTGTATTGACTAAGGAGATTGTAACTTACTGTGACCTTGGGATGGATGGTATTTTTTTTTGCAACCCCTTATAGATGACAGTAACATATACTGAATAATATGTTTTTAGTTTAAGACTATGTGGCCACCTTAGTAATAAGTGGTTAAATAATATTGTCATTAACATTACGGTTTTGTTTCTTGAATGTTATATTTTACTTTATCACTGAATAAAGAGATCACTATACTATGCAATTAGACCCTCAAAGTTATTCACAACAGCAGTCCTCAGGAAAGTTGCTATGAGTGGCTTTATGGTAAGTAACAGGGCTGAGATGTGAAGCCAGGTCTTCTGACACTAACCCCAGATCTATTTCCAAAGTACTCTGTTGCTTGTCTTGGCTTTTGTGATGGTAAAGGCTGATGAAGCGGGCATAATTATAACATCACTGTCAATTTGGGGGAAAGGAGATTTCCAAGGTTCCTTAGGAAGAATAGTTAGTATCCCATAGTATAAACCTTATCAGAAAGAACAATTCCAAGAGGGGTGGGAATTTCTCAGGAATAAAATTCTGAAGGCAAAAAACATAATGATCCCACAATGAGGAGAGAAGAAATGTTGATTGGAGAAATATAAATGAACAGACAGCTTGTTAACCAACTTACGTTAAAAAAATTAAAATATAACAACAAGGAACTTGGATGCAAGGACAGGTAATGGATGTGCCTATTTGTCTGCCTGAGGTTTAGTACTAGCTTTTTTTTTGAGGGGGAGACGCAAGGGAATTGGGGTTAAGGGATTTGCCCAAGGTCACACAGCTGGTAAGTGTGTTAAGTGTCTGAGGCCAGATTTGAACTTGGGTCCACCTGACTCCACAGCCAGTGCTCTATTCACAGCACCACCTAGTTGTTTTTTTTTTTTACAAAACTTATACATAAGCATAATCCTATAAAAATGGCTTTATTAAATAAAGGAATGACAATGAAACACTGAGAAATTACACAGAAGAAAATTTTTTAAAATGTTCAGAAATAGGGCGATATGGGTACCAGGATGTTTAGTTTCATGTCTATTTTTTTAATATCCTACCGGTAAGTAATAGCAATTCAGTTTCATATACAAACTTTTTTTTCCTTGTTGTGTTTTGTATACAGAAATATTCATGTTTGTTGATCTTTATCATATTCATGTTCAATTAAATGAAAGAGCAATTTCTTGAGTACACAGAATGAGCGAAGGTTGATAAGGAGAACCACAGTCAGCAAATTTTGGGTTTTTTTATGGTTTTAGGGAAATTGATCAATAATTAATTTTCAAGTGTAAAAAGACAAATCTAAAACTGTGCCTGCCTTCAAGGAGCTTACACGTACACAAAATAGTACAGTATGTAAATAATAATAATTTTTATACAAGATAATTATATATAAAATAAGTACACGGCAATTTTATGGAGGCAGACACTAACAACAGGAGGATCAAGAATTCTTTTGCATAGAAACTGGTACTTGAACTTAACGTTGAAAGAAACTAGGAATTCTATGTAACAGAATGATGGAAGGAATGAATATTAATGATATATAGAATGAAATTACTGTTAAAGGAAAGAAAGGGGAACTCCTCTACTTGTATTTGTTTCTATTCCTTTTGCTGAGGGGCATATTTTTGGACTGAAGGAATTGATACCTAAGTTCAGGAGGGAGACATTAAGAGGTAAGCACTTAGCTGCCCTTGACTGATTCAAGTCACCAGGTCCAGATGAATTTCATCCTGGGGTCCTGAAAGAATTGGCAAATAGGATTACTGGGCTATTGTCAATCTTTTTTGACAGATCACACATGAAAGTAGTGGTGGGAAAGTACTTCAGAGGGTAAATGACATACAGATTTTATAAAAAATTCGAAAGAATAAAGTCTGAAATCAGTAGAACAATGACCTTGATTTCAATTCATGGCACAATTCTATTCTGTATAGAAATGGACAGAAAAAAATGTAGAAAATAAAGGAAGAAAATCACAAAGAACATTCATAGCTTTATTTAAAATAGAGTAAACCTGGGATTCAATGATCCTATTTATTGATGGAGGGGGTGGAGTGATATTTTATATTTGTTTGTTTTTTTAGATGTTAGACTTGTAGATCAGGGCAAACTGACTATCCAGGGCGCATGCTCAGGAATCAGAGACCCAAAAGTACATGATGGTGATGATGATGATCATGATGGTGATGGTGATGATGATGATGATGATAATGATGTTGTTGACTATCATTTATATCATATTTTGAAGTTTATAAAATGGTTTATTTAAATTACCTCATTTGATCCTCACAACAATTCAGGGACATAGGTGTAATTATTATCCCCATTTTGCAGTTGAGGAAACTGAGGCTGACAGTGTTATAGTGACTTGTTTAGGCCTCACCTAGGTGCCACTCTGCGATTAGGAGCACTGTTGATCAAAGGTTCTTCCACCAATGTCTGAGAACTATTGCTCTGCATATGTTTGCAACAATTTTATTGTATTGATCACCTTGAGAGAGATTTTTGTAGGAAATATTTAGACAGATGGGAAATGTGGTAGTACAGTTGGATGAATCCAAGACTAGCCACTCTTAAAAAAGAGTAATTGATGATGCTATATTACCTTGGAAGGAGATTTGTATTGTAGTTTCTCAGGGATCTGAGATTTAACCCTTAACTGTTTTATATATTTATTAGTGGACCATCATCATAGTAGGGACCTTCGATGTTATCTAATTCAACCTGATCATTTTTTAAATAAGGAAACTGAGACCAAGAATGGTTTAGTGACTTGTCCAAGGTTATCCAGATATCAGGAGGCAGAATTTGAATTTGATCCTGAGTCCTTTGACTCTAAACCAAGGAATTTGAAAAAAAATATTACACTTTCTTCCAATAAGTGACTCCAGTTAGATTTTTAGGAAACTTACAGATGATCAAAAGTTAAGGGATAGCTAACACACTAGATCACAGTGTGGATATCAACTCCTGCCTCCCCCCCAAAAAAGAATGAATGGAAGGTAATTTTAAGAGTGCTAGCTCAATAGCAGCAAGGGAGGAAAAAGATGGAAGCTGGCAAACAGCATAAGGATTATGTTGATTGAATTTGTCTTAGTCTCACCATTTGTAACCAGACCTCCTTGAAAGTTCCCCGCTGATGCCTTATCATGGTAAGAAATCACTAATTTCTTAAAGACTATGAAAGCAGAGTTCAAAATCTCAAAGGTTCACAGCATAAATCCAGTTGCAAATTGTGCGTTCTGTCCAAAGATCATGCAAATTAAGATTACAGGTGCTTGGCAAGTGGTTGGTCAAAAGTTGATGCCAACTCCCTCCATAAGATGTTCTACTAACTCTCAGACTCTGTCAGAGGCAGCTTTGTGTAATGTTTAGCACACTAGGTGGAGAGGCAGAAAGACCTGCATTCAAGTCATTTTTCAGAAACTTGCTAATCATGTGACTTTAGGCAAGTAACTTCTCAGTGTCTCAGTTTCCTCACCTATTGAATTAGAGGGCTAGGCCAGAAGGCCTTTAAGGTCTGTTGCAGCTATAAATTTTCAAATGTGAGTATACAGGACCCCCCAGTAAGTCAAGGAATTGTATCTTAAAACACCTCCAGAAAATGTGAGCCAGATATCTCTCTAGGCAAAGCATTTTACTTTTGAATGTTGCTGTTTTTCAGCCTAAATCTTCATCACTGTAACTCCAAAATTAATTAAATCCAATTCATCAAACATTAATTAAATACTTAATAGTCTCTTGGGAGACTATTAAATTAAATAGCCCTGCCTTCAAGGAACTTCCCCTCTTCTGGAGAGAAACAGCACATTCACAAAGAAAGGAATGTGAGGGTCCTTGAGGATAGGGCAGAAAGCCAGCAACTATGAAGATCAGGGGAGACTTCCAGAGAAAGGCAGCAGCTGACTAAGGCCATGAATGGTGACAAAATTGTGGGAGGTACAAATATGAGAAAGAAATGATTCCAGACATGGGGGATTGCCTATCCAAAGGCATTCAAGTGGGAGGCAGAATGTCAAGTTCATGAATAGCTGATGTCTGCCTAGAAGGTTCACTGTTGATGACCAGACCTGGAAGTTTCCAATAAAAAGCAGCTCCTACAGAAGTTTTAATTATCCACTTCTTTGATGTGCCCCAATCCCTCTATCTTTTCTGTCCTTTCTGCCCAAAGATAAACATTCATGTTCATTCAAATGAATCAGGCTTAAAATGAACATCCATAGAACTCCTTTTTGTGTGTTAATTCCTCCCTAAAAGGAGACAACTCCAGGGACCTCAATGACTCAAAGGAATAACTCTGAACTTTAAATCTTGCCTCTTTTGACCCTTCTAGACCATGAAACACTAAGGCTTCATTGATCTTGAGTGAACCAAATACTTCCTAAAGGAGACTAGGACCTAATGTCCGGGGCAGACAAGCACTGAGCTTCACCTTTAGTAAAGTGATTACTGCCAACAGAACATTTCACTGTGGTTTCAGGTCGAGGAAAACTTTCACAGAGACTTACTTGTATAGTCATTAATCCTTCAAGTCTGGTTTATAATCCTGCTTTAATAACCATAGAAAGAAGCTGTTTGATTTATAGTAATGTATATATTTATACATATATGTATATTACATATATGCTATATTGTGTTTATGTATCATACAGATGTGTGTGCATATATATATTTATATATGGTATATAATACCTCAAATATTAGTTCATTTTAAATCCTTAATAATTTCATAATAATTTCAAATGATGGTACAAGATGGTATAAGATGGTATAAGAACATTATTTGGAAGTTGAATTATTTAAACGTATTTTATAATTATTGAGTTTTGTAAATTTTTAATTTTTTTAATTTTAGTGTAATTTTCTGGATGACACCATCATAATGGCCTGATATGTCTCTAGTGAACTTTCTCTTGTTGAATCACATCAAATCTGCCATGTATGATTTAAAATCTCATCCTTTGAATGACCTTAATGCTGATTATAAATACAAACCTTTTAGTCACTGAGCAGCTGCTGATCAAAGTTTTTTACAAACTTGATTAGAGTGACAAATAGCACAAGATGGTGATTATGGTGAGTTTTAATAGGAAACATTTCAGTATTTAAAATGTAAATAATTAATTAACCTTTCAAAGTATTTTACTAACTTGAAGCTTAAAATTGCACTTAGACTTTGGGGACTATCTATCAATCTGTCTATCTATCTATCTATCTACACACATATACATACACATATATAATTTCATATGTATACTTTGATGCATGCATATATGCATATTGGGGCAGCTAGGTGGTGCAGTGGATAGATAACAGGGTCTACAGTCAGGAAGGTTCATCTTCATTAGTTCAAATCTGACCTCACTTACTAGCCATGTGACCCTGTTTGCTTCAGATCTTCATTTGTAAAATGAGCTGGAGAAGAAAAAGGCAAACTACTAAAATATCTTTACAAAACAAGTCCCAAATGGGATCACATAGAGTCAGATTTGACCGACAAGTCTGAACAAAAATGTATACTGTTTATATTTATGTACACACACAAATGGGAAGCTAGATCGTGCATTGGATAGAGAGTTCTGGTGTTGGAATCAGGAACACTCATCTTCCTGAGTTCAAATCTGACCTCAGACACTTACCAGCTCTGTGAGGGGCTCTTTTTCTTTCAATGCATTACAAAAGCTCCATATGTGAATCTGTAGCTGTCTGCCTTCTTAATATTAGATCACATTCTCCTAACACTTTAAGACTTTTAATATAATCTCATTTGACCCTTTCATCCCCTACAGAGTAGTTTGTATTATCATCCCTATTTTACAAGTGTACAGAGGAAACTGACATTCTGTGATGTCACCCACGGCTCTGTCGTGTCTGAGGCAAGATTCTTTAAAGGGAGCTTTGTGAGGGCAGGGAATGGCTCCTGTTTCTCTTTCTACCCCAAGTTCCTTTCACAGTACCTGGTACCCTGTAGATGACTATCAGATGCTCATTAATTGATTATCAATCACTGGTAGGGGATACAAACAACATCCATGTGAAAAGACATCATTTGATCAGAATGAATGATAAACTCAGAAGATGTACTTACATTGTACCCTCTTAATATATTTGTAAACATGTGTAGGGCCTTGTCCATCAAAGCCAACCTTAAGTATTTCTGAAGAGAACTGCCACTCTTTAATGATACATATAGGGTCAAATATTTAGAAAACCCTTCAGAGAGATACAGAGAAGAGATCAGAGACCTAGAAACAACTATTAGTCCATGGAGCATGATGAATAAGGAGTATGAAACCCTCCTCAGGGACCAACTGACCACCCCTCTCAGTACTAATGTTGAAGGGAATTCAGTAATTTTATATGACCCCATGCTTGTCAAATCATTCCAAGTCATTCATAACTCATGAAGGAAGCAAGTAAGGAAGTCAATAAGCATTTATTGAGTGCCTGCTGTCTGCAAGGAAATAGATTAAGCAATATTTAAATATTATCTCACTTGATCCTTGTAATAACCCAGAGAGATGAAAACTATTCATTATAGTATTATGACAGTAATATTATTGTCGCTTGTAGACAGTTGGGGAAATTAAGGTAAGCAAAGGTTAAGTGACTTTTCCAGTGTCTCATAGCTTGCAAATTTCTGAGGCTAAATTTGAACTCAGTTCTTCTTGACTCCAAACTGAGTAATCTATACACCACACTATCTACAAACCTCACCACCTCATGTAGTTTGAGTGACTGAATCTTTTAATTGAGGATGAATAGACTGGCTTGAGTTATAATGCAATGGTACCAACTCTTTGAGCTGTTCCCATAAGAGGCAGAGGAATTAAGAAGAGTATCATCTTTAGAGAGACATATGAGAAGGCCAAGAAATGCTGATTCCCATTAGACCATGAGCTCTGTGAGAGCAGAGAATTATCTTTTGCCTTTCTTTGTATCCTCATACTTAGCATGGTGCCTGACATATGGTAGGTCCTTAAAAAATGCTTATAAAGTCAATGATGCTTCCCTCTATCCTCCAGCTTCCTCCACCCTCAGACTTGTTTCCCAGTATCAATCCAGGGGATGACTCCAATTTGTGGCCTACTAAATGATTGGTGAGTTCCTGCCTAGAAGTGCCATATTGTGAGAAGGTACAACCACACTGCTCTTACTCTTCACTTCTCAATGTTTCTACAGCAGGTTCTGCCCTACAGTGACTGCTTAGCATGGAGCCTGTATTCCCCTCCCCCATCCTCCCTCATTTTCTAGCTCTCCATTATGTTTTATCTGATTTAGCCTATTCTATGTAATCTCCTAGAGAGCAGACTGTTTTGTTTTCCTGTATTTTAAGCTCCAGTGTTTAATATATTGCCAGAAATACAGCAAACAATAAATGTTATCTATCTATTTATCCATATTTCTGATATCAAAGAACTAATACAAACTTCAGTTACTTGTGGGTGATGAGTAGAGAATATGTATGTGCCAGTAACAAAGTGTAGGCTTCCAAGGAGGCAGAGAAGGAGAAGCAGAGACATACTAGGAGATTCTGGACCCAGCATGCCTAGATATGCCTATGGAGAGGAAAAGGAAGAGATGTGTGGTTACATGTATTCTTAACCATTTGGGTCTAGGCCAGGGGAACCATGTAGACTAGTTGTGGGAGTTTTGGAACTCTTGCCTTCCAGAGGTATGTCAAACATTCTTGTAAAAAAAGATGGAACATCTAATGATGAATCTTCTGCCAAGACCTCCCCTTGTATCCCATTTGATAAGAAATAACTGTACAACCTTGCACTATTAACCCCTTTTACACTGAGATCTTCCATTTGGGTACTTCCTTTAAAATAACATATTGGTTTTCCTTCTGTCATCACTGATAGAAACAAGAAAGCCCTATCTTGTCAATAGCACTGTATAATAAAGACATGTTTTCTTTTTACCCACAGCAGGTGTAAATTAGGGGATTTTCCAGATTAAAAACATTACAGTGGGCTAGGTTAGAAAAGGTGCAAAGAAGAGTGTAAAGTGGAAGGAAGATCGGATCTCGAGCCAGAGAACCTGGGTTTATTGGGATTTTTTTTTGCTTTTTTTTTTTGGAGGGCAATTGGGGTTAAGTGACTTGCCCAAGGTCACATGGCTAGTTTTTTGTGTTAAGTGTCTGAGGCCGGATTTGAACTCAGGTACTCCTGTCTCCAGGGCCGGTGCTCTATTCACTGTGCCACCTAGCCGCCCCAAGAACCTGGGTTTATATTTTATCTCTGCTTTCCCCTTAAAACATGTATGACCTTGGCAGATGACCTAAGCTTTCTCTGTCTCTTTCCTTTATTGCCAAACAAGGAGGCTGAACTAAATGACCTCTGTGCTCCTTTTGAGTTGCAATTCTATGTTCTTATGATACTTATGATACTATGATTCTTATGATACAAATACTCTGGTTTTCACTTTTCTCTTTAGTAAAATAAAGTGATCGGATTACAATAGGCTCTAGGGTCATTCCTGATCCTATCATCTGGTTACCTTGGTCCCTTAGGCAAATTATTGCTCTCTGGTACTCAATTTCATCATTTGTAAAAATATGACCTAGTTGGCCTCTGGAGACTTTTCCAGCTCTAGACCTATAATCGAGAGAACCTCTGTAAACTTGTCCTATTGATTTCACAAAATATTAGAACGTTAGAGCAATATCAAGCTTTAGAGAAAGTATGACTAAAAAAAGAGATAGTGAGCTAGGGTGGGAATAGCACCAGACTTATTGGTGGAAGATCCTTTCTGATACTTACTAGCTAGATGACTATGGCAAAGATGTTGGAATGCTTTGAGTGGCAGTATTTTTTTTATCTTTTTAGAATGGGAGGAATGGTATTTTTTGCTATCATCTCATAGAGTTGATATAAAAATTGTTTAAACTTAGAACATATTTGTGGTGATGATGATGATGATGATGAAGATAATAGTGAATCTAGTTCAACATCCTTCTTTGCATTTTTTGTTAATGAAGGAACTGATAAACAAAGAGATGTGATTTTTCCACAATCATACAGAGCAGTAGTATTTTTGCTTTGTTCCTCCCTCCCTCTTTTCCTCCTTCCTTCCATCTTTCCTTTTTTCTTTCCTTCCTTCCTTTCTTCCTTCCTCCTTCCTTGCCTCTTTTCCTTCCTTTCATCCTTCCTTCCTCTCTCTCCTTACCTCATTCTCTCCCTCCCTCCCTCCCTCCCTTCTTTCCTTCCTTCCTTCCTTCCTTTCTTACTGAGAATTAATTATCTTCAAGAATGACATCTTGCTCCTACCAAGGGAGGTTGTGGGAGGAATAAGCCTTATTCATGAAATGTTTCCATTTTAAACTAGCATCAGGCATTAGCACTGTTAATTACTACTGGGTCTCCACAGAAAATGAAATATAGATAAGTCCTCAGAGGCAAAATGCATAGTGATTTTCTATTCTCATCTCCAATTCACTTTATTATTTAGACTGTGCTTTCTCTGAATTTTTTTGTTAAAGTCAAGTTTCTTCTCATTGGTTCCTGACAGTATCCATCAGTCAACAAAGACACCTCAAATGGGTAACTCTATTCCCCCTTTGAGTTCTATCTGTGGAAATGTATACACAGTGGAGATGAAGGATAATTGGAACACTCTATCCATTAGACACAGAGTCATTGCTATTGCCTATCTGAATTCCCAGGGATATAAATATGGGAATTTTTTCATCATGTTATATGGCTAAGAAAATATGGATTCAAGCATTCAATGAACCTATGTATATGGTCAAAGGCCATGGGTCAAGGGGACAATTCATGCTCAGTCTTGCATTTTTCTTCATCTCAGCCCCTTGACTTCCTTGGGGAAACTGGTCTGAGCAGAATTTATCAGGTAGAAGCTAGAAATGCTTTAAAGCCAAATGTGAATTGTTGACCTGTAGCAGCAGGGCTTAAAGCAGATCTGTGATTAAGAAAACAGCCATATTGAAGTTAGCTTATCTAACTCTCAGGAAAAAAATGATGGTTTCGCAAAACAGCATTAAATTATCATACAGCAAAGTGTTCCGATGATTTTGTACAGTAATTGTGTTATGTTAGCCAGTGCTCATAAAAATAATCTCCTTATGCAAAATGTATGTGATTAATAAAAGATGAGCTTTTAAGATTCAGTTGTCTTTGCCCTTCCAAATCTTAATTATTTTGATTCTTATTCTTTTGAAGGTTTTTTTTTCTGTTTTATTTCAATGTAATAATATTTTAGTAAATTCATAACCAGTTGTTAAATGGGAATTCTGATGACCCTTTCCCCCCCTTCCCAAGTTATATCATGGATACCATTTCATTAAAATGTGTTTTGTGACAAAGGTTCACAGAGAGTATAGAATATGTGGATACAGCATAATGTGCCACCTGCTCATGGAAGACTTTAGAAAGTCTCTTGATAGTTTACTGGTCACCATTTTGGTAAGATTCCATGACTCAGACAACTACTTTGTCTTTATTCATCTATAAGCTATGCCATCTTTCCCCAGTAGAATATAAGCTGTGTGAGGTCTAGGCCTGTACTGTTTTATTCTTTGTCTTCCTATGACCCAGTGAGGGTCTTGTCCATAGAAGGCAATTATTAAATAGCTATTGGATTGATCTGAATTATTGTGGTGGTCAGATGAATGAATTATATACCCAACAATTGAAGCTACATGTCTGCCATGTTGTAAGTACTTGGTAAATGCTTATTGACAGGGTTTGGCTTCTCTTTTTTCTTTTGTTTTCAATTGAGGGCAGAGAACTTTTTTTAATTGAAAAAATAAATTTATTTAAAAAATAAATCTTTGTTGATGACTTTCTAACTGAAAAAAAAACAAGAGCAATATTAATTAAGCTTTACTAAGTGTCAGGGACTGTGTAAGACATTGGGAATACAATACAAAAGTGAAACAGTCCCTGCCCTCAGTGGGCTTACATTCTAATTGACAAAGCCCATTTGTATAAGGTAAAGGGGAACAGAGAAGGGAGTTTTGGTCTTTGGACACAACCAAGTCAAATCAATATCAGCTCTATATTATGTATTTACTTCTTGCCAGTCACTGGAGATACAATACAAATGTAAAATATTTCCTGACCTCAAGGAATTTACTTATATCCTAATGAAGAAATTCCACAAATATAAGACAGGGAGTTTGGGTCTAGAGATTCACAGGAATGATGAACAGAGCTAGATTACATAGAATTGTCAGGAACTTTTCACAAATAGCAAAGGTAACATTGATTTGATTTCTGTTCCAAGGGCAGGAAGCATAAAGTCCAGAGTAAGTAGAAGAAGCAGCAGTGCATGCACCCACTATGTGGCAAGATGAGTAAAAAGTATTTGGGTTCACTATAGAATATGTAAATTCTTGTCCTTCATACTTAAAGAGGATAAAAATGACATCAATATGTTGATGTCAAGGTACAATGTGTCAAACTGTGGCTGATCAGGCCAATACTAGCTCAGTAGACTCTACCACAGGTCAGCCACAAATAGTACACATGAACATTTGGAGTGGAAATGTCTCACAATGTGTGCATCTATCATTTCTTTTGAGCCACTGCAATTTTGTTTTGCTCAGAGCACAGTGTGTTCTTTGATGCAAGCACACCATGCTGGGCGGTCTGGTGCCAGTGCCAAGTACCTGCTGAGTTCTTTTGCAAGAGGACTTGTTTTTCTTTAGTCTACTGGATTTCATGTTGTCCATAAGCATGCACATATTCCATGTACCAATGGTGAGTGGAATCATCTTTGCAAAAGTTTTTGTACAGTGTGTGTGTGTGTGTGTGTGTGTGTTTTGACTGCAGGGTAAGATCACTGCTTGCCATGGTAAGCAGACCAGGGTCAGAGATTGGAAGAAACTGACAATTTTTAAGGCACTTTTCCTAGCCCCCTCCTCATGCCAGGAGATGAGCTGTGTGGTCCTTTAAAAAGGCTGCTCAGATGGATACCAACAGGGCTGCCAAGTCCCACTGTTGTTTCAGACGAGTGAGAAGATGACCATATGGCCTGGGCTGCCTGTGTACAGTGTTGTAACTAAAACTCCAAGTGCACCCATATTTGTTGCTTTGTCACTTGGCCACCACCACAGGACTTTGATGTAGGTAACAATAACAAAATGATATGGGTGCTGTCTTTTGACACACATAAATTGGATTTAAGTGAGGCAGAGTTATATGAAATCATCAGCTTCATGCTCTCTTCCAGAGTCACTGAAGTCCAGTAGCAAGACAAAAGCCAAATACATCAGTGAAGGCTTGGGATACAGTGGTTCACCTTGGCATGTTTCATGTCAAACCAAGCTTAATTCAACTGCTTTCATGGCCATTGAAACAAATTATTCTGATCTGCCCATTCCACTGGTGGAAGCCTTCATGTGCTCCCTCATTCACTGATGGGTTTGAAGTCCATTTGGTTACCCTCCACCTAATGTAGTCTATCCACCAGAATAGTTTATGATGGGGTGGCCAGTTGTACATGCTGCAGTCTCTTGGTGCCACTGGTAAGAGTTAGGGGATCAGCTGGGCACCAAAGGTGGAAAGTAGTCTTGTAAAGAGCTCAGCAGCCCTCCTCCCAGACTTACTAGTCTTCCCTGAATACCTGTTCACTGCATAGGATATGTAAATAGTATGTGAATCATGGTTTGGGTCTGGCTAGATATGATGGGGTAGGTAAGTTTTCACCTTACTTAGAGTTGGCACACCCTCACAGAGGGAAGGTATGTGTGTTGGGGTGAAGGTAGGGTCATTTCTGGAGGTCCCATAAGAAGTAGCCATTCCAAATAGAGACAAGGCAAGAAGGAACAGGTAAGGGGACAAATTCCTTAAGCACAGTGGCTATTTCTCATTTCTATTTATATCCCCAGAGTCTAACACTGTGTTGTGTGGTATACAACAGATTCTTAATCATTGCTTTTCAATAGATTTCAAGAATATGTAAGTTAGTGTAGGAGAAAAAAAGCATGGGAGTCAGGACATTATATATCAATGGTGAGAACAGCTGAAGGAAATGAGAATATAGAGAGACAGAGAGAGACAGAGACAGAAACAGAGACAGAGGTAGAGGTAGAGGTAGAGATAGAGATAGCGATAAAGACAGAGACAGAGACAGAGACAGAGACAGAGACAGAAACAGAGACAGAGGTAGAGGTAGAGGTAGAGATAGAGATAGAGATAAAGACAGAGACAGAGACAGAGACAGAAACAGAGACAGAGGTAGAGGTAGAGGTAGAGGTAGAGATAGAGATAGAGATAAAGACAGAGACAGAGACAGAGACAGAGACAGAAACAGAGACAGAGGTAGAGGTAGAGATAGAGATAAAGACAGAGACAGAGACAGAGACAGAAACAGAGACAGAGGTAGAGGCAGAGGTAGAGGTAGAGATAGAGATAGAGATAAAGACAGAGACAGAGAC